>VZSV01000104.1:1853469-1881140 GCA_013398735.1 Nothocercus julius
AAAAAAGACCCCAAAGCAGCAAAGCAGCATTTTGTTATCTTGCATTTTTTTCTGTCAGTCTCTAAATATTTTCCCAGTCTTTGTATTGCCTTTTGTACCATTGTTATATTGCAACCTCCAAAAAAGTAAGTGTGAACTTGGCTATTTTACATGAGAAAAGGAAGGCAGAATAGGAAACAACCAGATCTGCATTATGAGGGAAAATATTTTATTCAATAAGTGAATGAGGGTGACAAGAGCTTGATGACATTTAAGTCATGCCTTTGAGCTATATCTCATAGCTGGGCTATTTTGCCTTCAATGCAGGCTGCTGCAAGGTGGCAGCAAGGAGACCGGTACTGTTCTTTATATTCCGAAGGCACTATATCTGTTTCCTTTTCATGGGGTGCTGAGATCCGTTTTTAGAAATCATGCTAGTAATATTTTATTTCATGTATACTTCAGAAATACACAAGACAAGCTTGTTATAGAGACTATTCTTATAATGCTCTTCTCTGCTGTTTAAAACATTCTCTCATATTCCAATGTTTTCAAATCAAAACTGAGTAGCCAAGGAAAACCTGAGAAAAATCAACTAAGGTTTTGCTTCAAGGCTAAAAGCTTCAATAAATACTTACAGCAATATTTTCCCTTGATTTTGAGCTGGATCAATCTGTCAGGGAGGGAACTGCTGATAGGATGAATAGATTGGGAATGAAGCTGGCTTATTTGTGGCTTAAGGGCACTTAAAGGTAAATAAGATAAACAAGATTCTAAAACAAAATGGCACTTACTAATAGCCCAAAGTGTTTTGACCACTGCCTAGCCACATTTCATGAGCGTCTGGAATGATCACAGCAACAAACAATCTTGAGCTGGAGAAACCTGAGACTGTTTAGCTCTTGTACTGGCAGAGGTCAGAGAATCTCTGACTGTGTTAGAAATACTCTGGCTGTTTCTCTGCTAGAAAAATATTTAACACTTGGATCCAGATGTATAAGTAATGGCCTGAGTGGCAAGAAGGGCTCACTGTGATCATCTGGTCTGAACCTCCTTTTATTTCTGTTTTATGCTGAATGAGTCTTCATCACAAAATACCAGAAATCTTGAGAGAATCAGCTAAGGGCACTAACCAGAGGCTGCAGAGAGTGCATCTTCATAATGTTTAGCGGCAATTATAAACTCTTTTTGCCTGTTTGACCAAGCAGTAACATAGTGATGGTTGGTGCAGTTTCGAGGTGAGTGTGGCAATGGAAATGCCAGAGGGGAAAAAAAATTACAGCTAGTTGACTGAAGTGGGTTGGCTGGAAACTGTATAATGAATGTAGAATTAAGTGATACCTTACCTTCCTTAAGGGAATTCAAGATTCTAAAGAGCAACCTGACACTTTGTGCTGAGTGCTGCAAAGTTACCTATGTTTCAGTTAATACACAGATGTATGATTAACTTAAAATTTTTTTAAAGACAAGTATTTAAAATTTTACCTTTTTTTGTCTTATTTATATTCTATTTTATCTTATTTTATTTAATCTTTTTTTCTCAGTTTCAGGGTCCCTCTTTAGATCACTCATTCTAATACACAGTGGGTTTTTTACTCTGAATAAAAATGGTTTCTCTCCATAGACAAGTGTTGGTTGATAGTCCTCTAGTTATTAGATGCTGAAGTTCTATAGCCATATTCACTTGGTACAGTCCCATATTGCTCTGTTAATGTGCTGCATATATCTATAGTATTAACCTGTCTGACTGCTTTTCCAAATAATTCTTTGCTCTCTATAAGACTTTGAACAAAATTCATGATATATGATCTTTTCGGAGCTCGCTACATTTTGGAGCTTACTGCTTACTGCATCTGTAGGGAACCTGCCTTATTCTACCTCTATATTAAAATACTGAAGGTTTTAAATCTGACTCAAAAGGCATGAATTATGTATCATATCTGACTATTGCTTGTCTGTGCCTGATTAGAAATGAATATTTTTCATTTGATTTCATTGCTCATAACTAGAGCACTAAATGAATGCAAAATGTGACACTGATTATGTTTTAAAAATCCAACTAAGGCTGAAGGAAGTATACAAGAATGTTTCTTCTAATAGACTGCTGTGATTTATAGGAATTTATGAGTCTTGTAACTACATATTAGTGTTTGGAAGCCCTGGATAGATTTTTCTTCCACAAATTTGTCCAACTGGTCTTTGAATGTTTCTGGTTTTGATGTCCATATCATCCTGCACTAACAAATTCTACAGTTTAACATTTATACTTTGAAAAATTACTTCCTACTGTCTTCATTAAATGCTTCATAGTACAGCTTGATATGCCCTCAAATTACAATATTAAAATAATATTTTGTGGATTTTATGAGAAAAAAGATGTCATGAATAACTTAAAGTGCTACCAATGTGGCATATTATTTAGTTAGTATGAGGGCAAAATTGTCTGGGAGACAGCGTTTGTCAAAACACTGTCTAAACTGTTTAATTTTGTGGGCTGCTTGGATAATAGATTTAAGATTGCTTTAAGCACATGATAGTAGATGTAATTTCTGTATATTGACATCTGAAGTTTTCAGAGCCCTTACTCAAACTCCACCTTTTCTCCTCTCTAGAAAATAAAATGGAATGTTTCTTTTTAAATGATTTATCGATTGAGAAAAAGATTAACTGGAGAAATGTTGCTTTAGGCAACTAGCAAACTTGGCTATTGTGAAGCCCCATTGGTTTCAATTGCACTTCTAAAATATTTTTTAATTTATATCTAAATGTTCTTTAGCCTGTTTCTTTCCAATTAGGAAAGACACATTCCTACTGACTTGTTATTAAATTTTATGTGTATGAAGAATTGAGTCAGAATATTTTTTGATGGTAGGGTGAAAGAGTCATTGAATATTTCTAATTTCTAGTTTATCCTTATATACTCCAGGTATTTCCATGTGCTCTGCCCTAGCAATGTGTCTTTGCTTCCAATTTTGTGTAACTCCTCTTTGATTTTCAGAGCATTAACAAGCTTCTAGTATAACCATTTTAGTCTTATAGTAAGCTTCCTATTTTTCTCCCTTTTTGGACTAATTCAGTTTTGTTTTAAATGTTATGTCTTTTAACTGCTAGCTTGCTGAACCTTTTATTCCCCTTTGGATTTTGTTCTCATAGGAATTATCTATCACTTCCCTGACTTAGCCCATTTNAAAAAAAAAAAAAAAAAAAAAAGGAAAATGCAAAAAAATCAATTAATGTGTTTTTAAATATCTCATTGTAAAGACAGTATTATGGATTTGGGGACTGGAGTTTTGGATTCTCTGAATTATCAGTAACACAGAATAATTTTGTCTAACAACAAAAAGCTCATCGACTTGAGATATTTTGTGGGTAATTTGGTTTCTTCAGTAATTTTGTCCTCCTTGTTTATATTCATTTTGCTACAAATTTATTGTAGTTTGAAGGAATTTGAACTCGTGAGAAGCTTATGACTACAAGAATGGAAATCACTAATATTAATCTTTTAGCATTATATCACATCATTTTATAAAATAATAGCACTTATTTTAACAAGGAAGAAATCAAGAAAAGGTGTTAGTGACTTTACAAAAGTTAGAGAGGGAATATAAGTCATGCATATCACAAGACTTACAAAGATTCCTTGTTTACAGGTTCCCACTTACACTTGAATGTGTTTGTAAAAAGGAAGGAAAGCATATAGTATGCTTAGAAAACACAGATGTAAAAATTAGAAGCAAAATAGGTCATGGAGATCACATGATCAACAACAAAGTTTGATCATAGCCTTAATATTTGGAACCACTGTGCGAACACAATGTGCACATAGCATTGGAGCTTGTGGGTCAGCTGTGGGTCGATAGCTCTGAAAACTACAATGCACAGATACTCCTTTAACTATGGAAGCAATAAAAGTTGTTGTGTCTGTTCTGTCGGGAAGAAAAAAAAAAAAGAAAGGATGCCTTCAGCTAATAAATGCATAAATACTTCCCCATTTATTTTCTAAGACTCTTTTACTACCCCTGAAAACCCATATCCTCTTATATCTGGTAAGTGCTGCCTGATTGGTACTCTTTCTTTACAAAACAAATAAAAATGCTCATGAAAAAATTCCATAGCTGCTGCTAATGCATAAGAAGTTATATATAGTATAAAATCCTTTTCAAGTAACAACAGAAGTCAAAAAAGGTTTGTATAACTGCGTTTCAGAATAAACAGGCTATTCAATTATTAGTTTTTGTACAAATCAAAATCATAACTGAGCATTTTATACCTATGAATATTCTGTGACCTTCATCTCTCTTGTTAAGAAAATAAAGTGGCAGGAACTAATTGTCTGCATGAATATGCCCTGTTTTAATAACAGTCCACTCAGCTAACTGTTGAGATGCAACCATTACTCTGTCATCATGACTTCCAAATAGCAACTAAGTCAACTATAATTCATATAGACAGGGAGTAAAATGTACCAGTACTATGAAGTAATACAAGTTACTATTTACAGTGAACCATGTAACTGGAAACAAGTAATACTATTCTGCACTGCACTGAATTATTTGAAGATAAAACTTCAGTCTAGAAATACATGAAGGAAGTACAATCACAGTTCTGCAAATTGATTCCAGATATAGTAATAATCAATTGAACTTTATATTCATTGAGTTACATGTGGATGACAGTCATGTGGCAATCTATTTTGAGATGATATGACAAGAGTTATTCCAAATGAGGGTGAATTGAGGCTATGTTCAATATAGACAAGTAGCAGTCTTTTAAAATCAATAGCTGTTCAACAGTTAAAGTACTGTAATACAACTTCAGTAATGCTACCCACTTTTTAAGCATTATTCTATGTGTTAATATTCTTCAGAGAAAAAAAATCTTTCCTGATCTTTGTGTGACACGGTTGTCAGTCTTTGATTTCCAAACAGTTTTGTAATCTCAACAGTTCACATTCAGTTCTGTAGATGTAAAGGAAGAACAAAGTAAGTAGCTTAACATTTTAAATTTCATTTAATCTAAGATAATTTCAATGACATTGCTTTCCAAAAGAAAGTTACTTAACGTACAGAGGCAAAGGGGATTACAGTTCCACTGGAGTGAAAAACTCAGGATAGATCCCAAACTTAGATAGCTGATTGCATAAATATTTCTGGTTATTATCTGTCCAAATACTGTTCAGATCAAGGCATATACGCAACAGAAATGGTGCACCTCTGAGCTAAGAGCCACATTGAAAGCTGGAATATTTAGCTCTGAAAAATAACATTATGTCTTTCAAATTAAGGATTTAAACTCTCCAAGCAGGGAGAGTAAATTGCTCAATATCAGCCAGTCAGTTACTAAAAGAGAAGACATATCAAAGGTTTAAATTTATGTAAAGAGGAGTTTAATAATATTTTTATGTTAACACACCCTGATATTTTGAAGGGGCAGTTACATGTTATCATTCCCTCCTTTTAAACCTGGTATAACATAGCCTGGGCTTTTCAGAGCTTTCCAGGCCCCTCAATTTTTTTTTTTTTTTTTTTCTCTGTGATTGTAAATGAAGACTTAAGGCTTTTCTAAAGTTTATCTGATCCAAAAATATTTCACACATAAAAAATCAAGCTTGAAAGAGAACTATGTATCTACAGAAAGGTTTGATATCTCTGAAATAGCTGTCTGCACTTATGATGAGAAAAAATACAGTGTTCACATAAAATAGGTTCCTTCTTAAAAGGTCTGTTCCCGCTGCATAGTCTGAGTTTTGATGAATTCAAACCCTGCTGGGATAGCTTTCTGAATGATAGGGAGATAGCGAGTTTCATCAGAGACTGCTGATTCTGCTTCTTTTCTTCCACAGAGTTGAGAAAACCATCAGACTGGCATATGAGCTTCTGTCCTGCAGAGCTGCTCAGCACTCATTCTGCAGTGCTAGTTACTCAGCAGGATTCCTCTGGCTGCAATGCTGCTGCATTTTCAGATTTGTCAGGGCTGAAAAGCAATAGAATTAGTCTTTTCTGCATGATTCTCTCTTTCGTCAGTCGCAGGGACGATATCTGACTTTTTCTCAAAGAATTTTAAGTAAAGAGAGCATAGATATTCTTGTTTTGGCTTGGTCATGTTAAGAAAAATTAAAGAGAGAGAGAGCATGTTTTTTATTTTTTGTGCGCAACAACCCCAATGTTATCTCAAAAATAAAAAAACAAATATAAATGATAAATAATCTACATAATAATGGTAGCTAAGCACACCGGTGAATGAAGTTCATCCAGTGTTTTCAGATCCTGCACTGAGATGTTTATATGTTGTTCGTAGCAGAGGATTTTAAAACATAATTACCTTCATGATTCCAGAGGGGCAGCTGTCAAACATCTGTGCAACTCATAAAGAATGGGCAAATGACAACAGTACCCTTGAAAACAGTCCTGCATGAGAGGTCCCTGATAAAGTCAGTCACCCAGGCACCAGGCTTATGCAGTTGTTGCTCAGTAGCATAAGTAAACTTTAAGAGTAGTAATTGTAAATGGAGCCTATCACATTTGGACAGTAGGAGCCCTAAAGTAACGCAAGTCTCTAGGGAGAGAAATGAAGTTCAGGGAAAGGCCTCTAAAGACTTACCACCTTTATTACTGGTAGGCCATATATGATCTCTAGGGGAAATATAAAAGGCAGGCGAGGAGTTCATCAAATGTATGTACAATGAATACTCATGTTCGGTGTATTATTTGTAAAATATTTGGCAACCTTAAAACATTAGTGTCTTGTAGGAAGGCTAGAAAGGTAAACTAAAGGAAGAATACCAAAGAGTAGGGCTGTTCCCTGGAATAGAGTTGGGTTTGTAGTTACACTGAACATATCAATGCTCAAATTCAAGCACAGTCACCTTTGATTCTGCATTGATTTAAGTCAGAAGGTCTGGTTAGCAAAGTTAATCTCTATTGGAAACAAAAAAGGAAAAAGAAGGAAAAAGAGGACAACATTCATTTCTTTTAAAGGGTATCATTTTTTTTTCATTTATTTGTCATGTGAATAAAGGGGATGAAACATTCAAGGTTTTTGCAGAGTAGAGCTAGATGATGTAAGTGATCAAGTCTTATTTTAGAATACATTTTTGTTCCATTCATTTGAAATGTAATAATTCAGGAAGAAATCTGCTGTGGAAAGAACAGGAGTGTACCCTAATTATCTCCACAATTATTCATAAATGTAATAGTAATTTTGTGATAGCAAATAAAATATTAGTATTTTTCAAGACGGAAAGCTAAATATTGGCAGAATTAACATACCTCTAAACAGTGCCAGTGACACACTAGTTCCTCTTTCAGTTGAGAAAACAATTAGGGACTTAGCTAAAACAAGGATTTTTTTTATGTGATCCCTGATGATTTGAACTATGGAAACCAGGAAAAGGATTCCAAAGGGTTTTTTTTGCTGCTATGTTAAAAGAGAAATACCCTAATGTCTGTTCATTTAATATCAAGACAGAAATGAAAATGGTTTAGGCAATCTGAGGCTAGAAAAGGGTCCTGCATCAAATTGTTTGATTTGTGATGGTGGATAATCACTTGCAGATAGCAGTACTTTGTACCCTGTTACAAGAGTCATGTATGGGGGGCAACAAGGGAAGTATTAATCAGTAATGAAACAGGGAAGAAACTGATGAAGGAAGCAGAGAAAACTGAAGTGTTGAGGTGTCTCTTTTGCTTCTCTCTTCATAGGAAGACAGTTATAACTTACTTACGACCACTGCCTGATCAAAGTGCGGTTCTAAGGGTTAAAAGAACAGGCCAAAAAATGGAAAGAATAAGCTTGAACAAAAACAAACATAACCTGTATGTATTCAAATCAGTACTCAACATCAGCTATTATTTTCAAGAACTTTATAAAGAAAGAATAAGGGCAGAAAAAGGACAACTGTGATGCCTTTAAAAAAAGGCAAGGGGAAGGTGTAACATAAGGAATTACAAACCAGTTCTACTTGATTGTTGGGGAGATACTGTGATAAATTATACGCAACCACTTCTAAGCATTTGGATAATGAAGCAATAATACACAGCCGATATGGATTTGTCAAGAGCAAATCATGTCAAATCAATCTAATTCCTCCTTGACATCATGACAGCAATAGTAGATGAGGTGGGAAGCTGCTGCCGTATGTATTGACTTTAGAAAAAGCTCTGCTGCTATTCCCAATGACATCCTGATGACAACTCATAAAGCAAAGTATTAAAATATATTCTGGGTTAAATTACTACTATGTTCATATGCAACTGGTTGAAAAGTTGCTCTCCATACTTAATTATCAATGAGTTGCTGACATAGAGAGAACTTCAGGCTGGTCCACAGGTTACTGAACAGTATTTCCGTTCACAGCTGAATACACACTGTACTTGTGCATTTTCCAGATAACATCACAAAAAGAAAGTTTGCAGTCCCTCTGAGCAGCAGAATCAGAATTCAGACAATCTTGAAATATGTTTTTTGCACAGACAAAGTGAATTCCACCTTCTCTGCTTTAATTCAAACAATAGGCTGGAAAAAAAAAAAATCCTCCCCCTCACTAGTGTGGGAGGTGTTCAGAAGGCTGTAGTTCAAATAAATTAACAGCTGTTACTATCATTTGTATGAATCCTTATTTTATGAGCACAGACAATAAGGTGCTTTCTCACCCCTGGGACACATCTATTCTAATTCTTCCCATTTGAAATATGAAATGGTGAGAACTTGATTGCAGATGAGGCTTTACTATGGTGAAGCCCCAATGACAGTGAAGTCCCAAATGACAGTGGAAATTAGAATGCTGTCAGTTGTGCATAGTTATTAGTATTTCTAACCATGGTTAGTATTGATGTCTGTTAGCATTTCAGCTTGTTTTTATCAGCAGTGGTGCTGTACATATAAGACCAGGGGTTCAAACAAAAAATATAAGTTTAAGAGCAGACCTACAGGAGATAGTTCTTGGTATAGCCATTCGCTCAGTATCAGTGTTGATCCCTTTGCTTTGTGTAACCTTAGTAGTTTTTTGTTTTGCCTCAAAACAAAACTGGCAAAATAAATCTAAATCTTCTCACATTGCCCTAACATTCAAGAACTGAAATGTATGAAAAAATTGTTCTGTATTTTTTTCCCAGTAATTTGTTTTCTGGGATATCAAAAAAGCCCACAAAGTAAAGCAGGACTCTTTTTAACATGGAAGCTAGCATGCCAGCCTCAGCACTTTTCTCACATATTTTCAGCACATTCTTGGCACTTTTCATGCATCTTGAATTTACTATAAAAGGCAATTAAAACAGAGCTAGTAATCTAGATTGGGATTTTCTGACAAAAGTCAGTCAAAATGTAAGCTCAAAGGTAAGCAGTGCCATTTCAAAATCAGTCTCTTTTAAGATATTAGTCCATGGACTATATAGGAAACTGCTGATGTTTCAAGTGACTTAGGAAATGAGTGGTTGACAGAAAGGTATAGACAGAGTAACATAGTAGAGAGAAGATTGCAGTGATCTGCATGCAGCATAATAAGCAGCTAGATCAGTAAGTTAGCTATCTTGACTTACTGCTGTTAAAATATCTAGGGATTGTATCCCTAAATGGGATAAAAGTCGTTTTGCTTTTCTCAACAGAAGTTTTATGCTCAGGCACACAAAAGTTTCCAAGCCACTATTGCTGTTTTAAGTAAACACATTTCATTGGAGTATGACATATGTTAAAAAATAAAATATCTGATTATCTGAGGGTTTTTTTTTCTCATTTCTCGTTTCCTTTTATCTTTCTTGATGGTACTAGTGGCATATTAATTTTGTTTAAAGCTCACATCTTGCCTTGTTATTGTTTTTCTATTTGGTGTGTTTTCCTTTTCTTTTGATCTTATCACTCAGTCAAGAAAACACAAAAATACAAACCCATCTAACCTAAGCTTGGGAAATGAGTCCCAAGTAGTTTCAGGACATTTGAAACAGATGTTTGCTACCCGTGGCCTCACGACTCAAAGAGCTACTCCATGCATATGAACCTAGCTGAAAATTTTAGAGGCCATGGGGAGGTTTGAGTAGGAGGTCAGCTGTTAAGGTATGTGTACTATCAGTAGAAAGCAAACTAAGACTGTAAGTTGTGCACGAGGATCTTCTTTTCAGTATGGCTATACTGGTACGTTTCCATAGGGAAAGCACACCTTTGTGGAGTCAGACCTCATACATCTTTCTTGTGTTACTGATAGCAACGTGAACTGCGCCTCTTACCAAGACCTGTTTGGCTAAGTTGGAAAGAAAATACATGAATTAAATACAAAAAGTGGAGCTCTGTGCAGCTGTATATACTGACAGTGCTCCATGTGGAAGCCACATTATGCTGAACGGAATCACAGTAATATATTAACTTGGGAATGTAGATCAGAGAAGGTTTCTCAAGTCTTTTCCAGCTTTTCCCTTCTCTCTGTCCTTCTGCAAAGATGACACATAAAATAAAAGACCTGTTTCCAGACAACTTCTTGCCATATGTTGAAGGCATTTGTCATATGGCTACTAGATGCTGAATGGGTGCATTAGACACAAGGTACTTCTTCAGCTGTAATGAAATGAAAACTCTACCTATGCATGAGATAAAGATTGGACTTATTAACTGCCTTTCCAATCATTTTTATCATTAATCTTCATAATGTGAGCTTAAAATGTAACGAATGGAATAAACTTTGTACTAACAAGAGGCCAGGTAAGTGTTTGGCTGAATAACTAGGAAAGAACAGCATTATAACTGGGATTCATCACTGCAATCTACAGTCCTCCTGATATTTGATTATAAACTCATGTAGTATTTAAATATGTTTATAACTATTTCCTTTGAAATGTACAGTTTAAAACAGATAGCTGTTATAGTCCTATGGATTTAGTTCTTAATCTAAATTTATCATTTAGCTCAGTGTTTTGTTATAACCTAGCTCTCCAGTTCCATATGGAAAATAGGAACTAGTCCATGTAATTTCATTTTGATCTTAATAACAAGCGGTAGAGGGAGAAGACAGTAGGGAAGTCTAATTGATCACCCAGGGAGAATGAGACTTTACTTAATTTCCTTTTTCCTAATTAAGTAATGCAATAGTGGATGAGTTAAGCATGCACATAGTAGGGATCATCAGTGCAATATCAGCATAAAATGAATGTTTTCCTTTAGTTTAATGGCAAAATTGTGATGAGCACAGGAAGCATTTATTAGAAAACACATTATGTTGATCAAATTTGAAACAGAATTTTCCAAGTCTATAAATAGTCTTTCATATTTAGATTTTTTTTTTTTTTTAAGATGAAAACTGGTAGTGACTGTTACCTAAAAGGGATCGTTTAACCAAGCTTTTCAGACTAAAGGTAGAATACATGGGAAATGTCCACCTCTGTGTGTCCACCTCTGGCTTAGTTGCATGGATATTTTATTAATATTTCTATTTTGAAAACAGAAATGGGGAAAAAAAAGGTCAGAGCTATCACTGTGTTGCTCTAAAACATTTTCTTTTGCCACTGCTAATCTATTATACTTTTATTATCTCTTAAGATAAAGAAATGAAATGGATATTTAACTGGTTAGGAAGAAAAGTTGGCAGAATTTCGTGAATTACAATGCTGTTTTCAATAGCACTAAATTGCAAGCCCATTCTCTTTCTCACTTGCTCATTCTCTTCTGACCTCAAAACTCATATTATTGGCTGCAAAGATATACACTTTCAGCAAAGATAGGGAAGGGTACCTTTGTCAGTACCCTGCAGAGTACAGTCTATTTGGGAACCCAGACACCAATTTACAATACAGCTTCATCACAAGGGCTTAGCCTATATGAAGGCTCTGGATCACTGTACATTGAGCAAGAAGATTATTAAGAAGTACTATTTAGTCATAAAAGAAATCTGAAGCGCAAAATACACAGTTCCTTTCTCATCTCAAGTATGGAGAAGAACTTCTAAGCATTTACTATTTATTTGTTGTTGTATTTTGCACACTATAACTGACTGTCTTAGAAAAAGGATAGTAAAAGAAATACATGTTGCACGGTAAAATACTAGTTGGATTTAGATTGAATTAGAAAATATTGAACACCTTTATATGCCTCTTACCTTGTCAGAGCGTGGAATAGTACTATTTTATAAAATTGCCTCTAATATGACTTCAAAGTATGCAAATCCATCACCAGGAGGTAGTCGGCTTGGAATTCATGCTGCCCCCTTCAGATAGCTAAGTAGGTAGATTATAACACAACCGTCTTCCAGCTGCACGTGACTGAGGGTTTGACTGTGTGAATGTGCAAAGGGAAAGCAAAGCAAGCTGTGAGCAGACACCTACTCGTCAGGAGCTGAACTTGCACACCCCTCTGCTCCACCGCACCCACGAGCTGCGGAGGAGCTGCCTCTGCATTTCACAGGGGCAGCTGCATAGGCTGGATAAAACACCGTACATCCATAGTTCTTTTTAAATATAGAAGCATCGCTGCGGCAACACCTTCAATATAAATGAGCTCCAGATATACTCAATACAGGGCAGGACTCTGATTATTATTATTTGTTTTTCATATATTTGTGTAAAACACTGAGATGCGTGTTAATGTGTGGCCTGCCAAAGGTATTTGCATGGCCCTTATGGAACTAGGCAAGCAAAAAGCTTGCCATTCCAGGCGAGGATCATGTAGTCAGTTAAATGCCTCGCTGATTTGATTACTGTGCGATCTTTCTTTGATCCAAACAAAGTTATTTGGCAAGACAACTAAAATAGCTTAAGCAGCTGCTTGTGTTGCACACCCAAGCTGCTAACACCAGTTGAACCAAACAGGAAATATTTGTGATGTTTCCTTTGGCTGCCTTGTGTCCTTCTCCACTTTTCCACCTGGTATAGAAGGCTCAGCCATCTTTTTAAAATTCTATATATTTATAGAGCATTTTTCTTTCCTTTAATGTTCACCTATATTTTTTGTGATCTTCAGTTCTTCCGGTATCCAGTGCATTGGAGGACACAAACATGGTTTGCATGCCTTCATAGGTGCATGTATTTTATGTATTGGCAGAACAAGCAGTCTCCATTTATCACAGTAGAGAAATGAGAGTGGGACTGAGCTTTAGCTGTCTTAAGTTATGCACATCCTTTCTGCAGCTGACATTGCAATGCACCGATCCAAAGGACACTTGCTTTTTTTAGCTTTTGCAGGGAGCAGTGACTAAGTACACCTTAGGAAGCTGTGAGAAATACAAAAATATATTGAACTGCTTTAGTTCTATAAGGCTTTCCTCCTGGTTGCTCATTGGCTCTGAAAAACTAGTCTAAGTCATAGCATTCTGAGATGTCCTATTACTTAGGATAGTTTCATTACAGGCATTCCAAACCAAATTATTCTAATGCCATTAACATATGGCATTAACAAAAGTGGGGTACAAGGATTGTGTTACGTTTGATAAGGATAGAGCCCTCATTTGTTTTGTGGAGAGGACTATATTCAGATAATAAAATTATATTCAGATATTCCATCACAGCAAAGTGGTAGGGCTCGGTTTTCCTTGTTGGCTAACTGCCCTGCAAGCTGCTTAGTAAGATGGAGTCAATTAGAAACAACAGGCAGAGGAACATCAGTAGAATTTTAGACCACAGTATGATGTTAATAACAAAAAAACAGTTGTGAAATATCTTGCTTCAACTATTGTGGAGATGGAGATCAGGATCAAACCAGAAACTCTTTTAAGCATTTGTTGGTGTAGATACAACAATTTCCAAATAAAGTCCCCTGTTTTTCCAAGTCAACTGCTGGAGTTGACTTGGTTCCTATGTAGTTGTTTACAAATCACCCTGTGTTGTGGTAGTTCTGCTTTCATTGATGTTAAATATATTCTTGGCACTTCTTCCGCAGAAATTCCACTTTCAAAAAGCAGATGCACAAAAAAGAAAATGAGCACATCTGTATGTGCTTAATGGTTTTCTTTAATCTTCTAAGACTGTCTCAGAAAGATACAGGGAGGAATTAAAAAAAAATGTTCTGTACATCTGTTTGCTTTTAATGTGTATAAAGCCAGATAAACTTCCCTTTCAAAGGTTTTAAGAAATGGGGGTAGCAGAAGAAAGGTTAGCAGCAGAAAAGAAATAAAGTCTTTTCAAGTGAACTAGCAGCAGAAATCACAATATATTGAAATGCCTTTCAATATATTGAAACACAATATATTGAAAGGCATAACTTCACAAACGATACACACAAAAATTCTGGATTTCTTGATGCATTAGTAAATGTAGTATGTCACATAGGGCATTCAGAATGCTATAAAATATAAAAAAGATAGTCTTACAAGGAGCTTAGGAAACAGATGTTAGTGACAAAATACAGAAACTCAGGAGAAGCAGAACATACTGAGGCATTGTTCTGTGTTTTCAGCTGTATCCTTGTAGTGATGGTGAGAGAGATGGGGAGTCTTCATAGGAGCTTGATTACAACTCTGGATAAATCTTCAGGATAAGCGGGAATCATAGGACAAAAATATCCTGTCCTACGTTACTTCTGTGCTGGTGGTACACATCTAGACCCACAGGCTAGGTATCTTGACATTGCTGAGTTTCCCTGCCAAGACAATATTTTCTTGGGAAAGCTGTAGTCCAGGCACAGAATCACTGCGGGGGGAGCGGGCCTGCCTTGCTCTGTGTCCGACAGTCCGTGACGGGCACTCACGTCCCTCAGCACTAACTGCGAGAAGAGAGGCCTCTGCCTCTGTCCCAGCTGAACAGCAGTGTTGCAGAGGAGGCACACTTTTGCTTTATTTATTTATTTTTTAAGCATTGATATGAACATAGATCACCAGGAAACAACTGGAGCTTTCAGAGTTCAATCATAGATTGTATTTCATATATTAAAAACTAAATACACAGTCAGTTATAGATGAAGAAGCAGAAGCTTTTGAGAGGGCCCTTTCTTGGTTGGCTAGCAACATGTTCCCTCTCTAAGGAATGAAAATGCAGTTTCCATTTTGTGCCTGCCTTTTTCTTGTTCAAAGCACTTTAACTCCTTCCCTCTTATCATTCAATTTAATTCACCATCTGTTCATCCAGGACTTAGTATTTTCTGCTGAGATATCAAAGGAAGACCACATTAATCAAACATTAGTACTTTGAAGCCATATGATTTAGAAGCAACAGACGTATAAATCATGACACCTAATTGCATCTCACATTTTTCTTTAGCACTGTCTGTAGGAATGTGTGAACTTTATAGGTTGCTGCTGTACTCTGAAGTTTAAGGTTGCAGAGACAGGCATATTAGATTTTCTTCATGACATTAAGAAGACTTGGGTTTATGTCCTGCTCACAACTAATAAGCTGAAACCAGAATTATTGCTGTGCTAGCATATTTGCCACACATCAAAATAAAGTTAATAAGCGCACACAGGAAATAAGCAAAATGAGGTCAGGGAAAAAATTATTAGAGGGCAAGTTCTTGTACAAAAAGATGGTGGTTTGAGAAAGCGCTCAGATAATAGAGCCGTTTATTGTCCAAAAGGACATTGTGAGAACTATGAATAGGTGGGAATAGATGAAGTATAAGAAATA
This sequence comes from Nothocercus julius, assembly GCA_013398735.1. Classification (NCBI taxonomy): domain Eukaryota; kingdom Metazoa; phylum Chordata; class Aves; order Tinamiformes; family Tinamidae; genus Nothocercus; species Nothocercus julius. Next base: position 1,868,982 of record VZSV01000104.1, read on the forward strand.
CTAAACTTCAGTTAAAAGAGAGAGTTGATTGCTTTGACTGTTTTCCATTCCACTTAACACCAGCATCATTTCTATGACCTCTATTTTTTTGCTTGTTATCAAGCATTTAGAATATTTTCTTGATAAAAAGTCGAATCCACAATGTTTATCATTTAGTTTTATTTTGATAGATTTCTTTGCTCAGGACTCCTTGATCTTGATCTATACTCTCATCTAGATTTTATGTAATTTTTATATTGTAAAATACAATTTTGTATTGCCTGCAGGATTGTTATTTTCATAAGATTACCCCTGTATTTTGGGACAGCCCCCAGCCTCTTCTTTCAAAACTCTTCTTGCTAATGCTGCAGCTAGTTAAATACTCACACTGCAGAACCAAAGTCACCTATCTGAAGGACTCTGTTGACACATAACAAAACCAGACAGAACTATATGGTGTATCTCTGCTCACACATTTTAAGAACTCCATAATATATCAGAATTGTAGTGTGAACACAGGATTTGTCATACGAGTTTTTGATTGTGTACCAAGAGAAGGTTTAAAGAAAATCTCATCTACAAGTAACCTGCCTTTATTCATACTGAAAGAGATCTGAGTTTCTGATAAATTACAACTTGCTTTTATACAGCTTTTGACATCTGCATGATTTAGGCATGTGTGGAGCTGCTTGTCTGTTCACCACATCCTGAGTACCTCTGCATGCTGAAACTGATTCTATTTCTTCTGAGTTTTCCTTCTGCATCCATTAAGCTTTGTATGAATTTGCTTAGAGCACTCAGCTTTCACAGAGTCAGGTGCAGAGGTCAAGATGGAGATAGACTGTTTGACTCAGTGGTGCTTCTGTATTCACACCCTAGAAGAGTGTAGGTACTGTCCCTGAAAAAAGGCGCTCCTTTGTCAAATGTGACCTCCAGGACCTCAGCCTATTTCATATGTGCTACAGATCGGCTCATTTCAGTGGACTTGCCCCAGATTTATGTTGCTGTAGGACAGTGATCAATTTTTATATCTGTCGTCAGGACTGATCCTGGCTATAGCACATTTGGTAAATACAGTTCTAGGAAACATATTGATTATGCCCATTTTGCCAGTAGGCTGTTACTGTCTCCTGGCATTGAGGTAATAGCTGGAATCTGAGTGTTTATTTCAAAAATAACTGATATATTATAATTTCAGTAGCAAACCCTTTAGCTTCTAGGGTCTGCCTGGAGCCCATGGTTCACATACTGCCCAAATATTTGCCTTTTATTGAGACCTATTATCAGAAAAATACAATTTGTTCTGAACTGAACCAAGTGACAACTTCAAACTACATTTTTTAGAACAGAATCCAAGGTGTGTAATGCACAGAGAATTTTCAAATAAGTTCTTGGCATTTAAATTCTGTAGAATATACAGCCATTCTCTAGTACAGGAGACCAAAATTCCACAGCCAAAGCTGGTCCATTCAGAAACCTCAGTCATGTGAACGTCAGTCCGCGGCTAAGGCTCTTTGCAACATGGTACAATGTAATATGACAGATTCGTCTCTATGGGAGAGGCTGATTATGAAGGAAAATGTGTAAGATTTTTATGTCTGTAAATGTCATGTATAGGCCATTTGAAACAGCGGAAAAATGTTTCTTGTTCTGATAGAGTAAGAAACGTATTTGTTCAGACCCGCAAGTAGCCGCACATCCCACAAAGCGGCTATGCATTTGACACTCATCAATGGGTTAATTTATTAAAAACAGGCCACTCTCACTAGTTGCTAGGTAACAGTGTGGTTCCCTCAGGCTTGTGATTGGCAAATGAATTTTTCTGATGACGCAATGTTGGTAACTATTTTATCTCCCTGCTGATGCCCGCATAAAGGGGGACTTTTTCTGAAGCCCCTTAAAAATGTATTTGCCCAGTTTTCTCAGGTAATTTTAATTGATTGTAACTTAAAGTGTTAATAAAAAATCTCATTGTCACAAATTACTTTGCCTGTAAGTACAGTTGTTCACTATTGCACCTTAAAATGTACACTCGCAGTTTCAAATTGTAATTGGTATGATTGCTGAAGCTGTGGATTTCTTAACCCTTCTGCATTTTAAATTTGCTTGTAACATTAGGTCTGTGTGTTCCACAATTAGCTTTTAGCAAAAGGAAGGTAGAAAAAAATAAGAAAGAAGGTTGCCAGGAAAACTGAGAGTCAAATAGAGAAAACAGTGGTAGTCTATGGATTTCTTTTTCTTTGCCCTAAATGTTGCACTGGAACATGTGTTTCAAGGCTTCCTACTAGGGTTCTTTTTCTGAAGACATTGTGTAGAAAGGATTTCAATTAAGATTGAAGGAGTTCCTACTGTGTCACTGAATAAATTCTTCTTAAAAAAAGCCACTCATAACATGAAATAGTAAAAGCAGTTTCACTGCAAGCTGGTGCTGAGCAGATTCCTCTTTTTTTTTTTTTTTTTTTTTTTTTTTTTTTTTTTTGCATATAATTGGAGCAAACTAGTGCTTCATGGGAAAAAGGCTGTCAGTTTTGTTCATGTGTGAATTATTGCCTGTCTTGCAGCTAGTAATGCCACTCTAAAAGAGCTTCTGTCAACTTAGAGAAAGTATTTCTCGATGAACAGATACTGTGGAACAACGGGTTACAATATTACTGTTGATGACAGCTAGGAGCAGTTTTAGAAGACATTTCGAGGCTCTTGCATTGCCATGGCTCTCTGCTAATAAAATGTTACTTCTGTCTAGTACATAATGTAGTGGCTTTTTGACTGTATTCCTATGCAAGTGTGCTTGGGATCCAATTACAGGATAAATCAAGGTGACATATATGCTGTGCATTGGGGCTGCAAGTAGGATTGTGCTGAGACTAGAGATTCAATAAAAGGATAATCTGCAAAAAGATTATCCTGTGATGTCCATCAGTCTGGGGTATTACTGTAACAGTGTCATTCTTCTCTAAGAATTTCTAGTGAACAAAGGAGAAAAAGGACACTAATTAGGAAGACTATATATTCAAAATATCTTTTGTCAGTTTGGATAAAAGGAGAAAGATTCAGCTCAATGAGAAAAGACCTGAATTCTCTTATCCCCACAACCAGTGAATATTGGACAGAAAGGGGAAAACAAAAACAAAAACAAACAAAAAAAACCCCACAAGCCTACTGAACTGCAAAAGCAAGTGTTGTTCAATAGAGCAAGACCTGTTCAAAAGAAAGCTTTTAAATGAAACACTGTATTAGACAGATCTTGTGCAACTAGCAAGTAGGTCATACTGAAACAATTCTGCAAGCAAAAGGCTTTTTCCTGATACTCTGTTTTGAGATTAAACTGGCAGGAAATCTCAGTAGGTCAGTAGAATACCCTGAGGGGGAATGCTGACCATCTGAAATTTTGATGGTCAACCTGATTTCCTAGAACTGTGGAAAATAAATATCAAGCCATGCTGCTTGAGAAAAAAGGAAGAACAGAAGTGACCAGAAGGTTAACTTCTATATATAATTTTAAGTAAAGGAAAATATCTTTTTATTCTGGGGGATAAAAGAAAGGGCACCTTATTCTTCCATACATAAACAGGTTGTAAAAAGCCTCTACCTTTCAATGGAAATTGAGGAACTTTTATTCAAAAGCTGGCTGCAAACCGTGAATTTTGTTCTAAGGGATTTCCAAGATTTAGAAATTTATTTTCATACCAATTAAGTACCACATTTTAAGTTTTTATTAAGAATGGAGTTTTAAGCAAATGATTTAGAACAAAGAATTGTCAGAATGTTTTATTTTAATATAAACACAGTGTTTTGTTCTGTATTTGACTTTTCCATTTTACAGTTGTGAACATATTTCAGTATGCTGATAGATAGGCATTTTCTGAGAAAAAACATAATTCATTAAAAAACACTGTTTTAAAAGCAAGTCATTATGGAATAAACACTATTTATGTATTATCTGAAGTGAAACTCACTTGGACAAGTTCCTTTCTTGTTTTAGTCAGCTGCTGCTCTGAGTGTCTCATCCAAAATACTGAAAACTGGCCATGATGTAAAAGATAAGGAATGTGTAGATGCCTGACATCACTTTTTTTAAATTAAATTATGATCATTCCTTACTTTATATGAATATATAAGGCTCAGTTATGCTACTGAAAAGAGCTCTGCTCTTACCACCAAAACTCATTGTTAAAGACATTTATTATATATTATTTTTTCACTTTCCTTTTTCACTTTCCACATGACCTGGATATCTTCCTCTTCCTCTGCCAGCTTCTGTGCTTACAAGTTATTTTAACTTTTTAACATCTTAAAAAGTAAAAAACAAAGTTGACAGGAGCACAGCGTATGACACAGCCCATGATATGTGGCCTCATAACATTGCTGCTCCTCTTATGGCAGAGACTCCTGCTGGGAGGAACAGAATGGAAATCACTGAGGACTGCCACTCAGGTGCTTCGCACAAACATGACCATTATGTTGATGCCCCTCTTGCTCCTGTCTTCCTTATGTGTGTACTGCATTAGATGTTGATAAGAGAAAATCAGCAAGTAATGTATTAATAAAAAGTACAATGACCTTTATTTGTGGAGCTCTAACCTTATGTAGTCTATAAGATCAGCCTTAGGATTCTGTACATGTAATAGTGTTTGTTCCTAAAATGGTTCTCCTCCAAGGTTACTCTACTTTAATTGCGTAAGAAAAAGCTTCCTTCTTCTCTATTCATCCTTCCAACTATATTTTCATCCTTTACCTTTGACATCTCCTCATTTTCTTATCTTAATGTGCTATTTGCAAACAAAACAAGAATCATGGTTGCTAGTTTCTTGCTGCAATTGTGCAAGTATGAAAACAAGGGCATTGGTTGGATCTGAGAATTTGCTAATGAATAAAAAGGCATTTGCCACAGAAACACTACTTGGAGTTTGATCCCGACTGCATAAGAGGCAAATCTCTTTGGCATCTGGTGAGTGCTTATCTCTGTGGGAAATTAATCGGACAATCTGTGTTACGTTCTCATTAGGCTGCAACTTCTGGCCTTTTACATTAATAAATACATTCTCAAAACTGGCACGATGTGTGCCAGTATGAAGTATTGTGGTATAGACTATCCAGCAATCAGTAACTGAGGAACCTCCTGAACTGGAGGCTGAATTCTAGTAATTATGCCAGTATTAGATTTGTTTGCTGAGATTTTTCAAAAATCTCCTTACTGCTTTAAGTCCCTAACTTCTGAGGACAATGAATTCCATGACTCAACTGTATGTTATGTTCCTTTTACTTGGTTTAAACTTCCTGCCTGGTAACTTCATGCTGTGCCCTCTGCTCTTGAACTGTGAGAAACAGTAAGCAACTGTTTCCTGTTCAGCTTCCCCTTATCTTGTTCAACTGCGCTTCAGCTTTTCCACACTGAAGAATATTTAGACCACCCTCATATGGAAAGCAAATCTGTTCTGTAGTTTTGGCCATCTCTACTGCCAGATCCTCTACCTTTTTTACTTCCACTACATTGTTTTTCTTGGTCTGATCTGCATGTTTTTTTTGATGTGTGGGAACATTAGAGTTTTTACGGTGATTATATTTTCTCATTTATCAACATTCCTTTAACAGTCCTTAGTTTCTTTTCCTCTAGCATCCTAGAGAAGCAACTAGCATCCTTTTAGACAACTAAGCATTGTGCTGACATTTTCTTTTTCGTCTCTATTCCTGAGTAGGTGTAGTCAGATCTATTTTTTTCCAGGAGATTAACTTCTATTTATTGACATTGAATTTCACTTTACATTTTACCACCCAGTCACTCAGTGGTAGATGATTTTTCCTTGCAGTTCCTTGCACACAGGTTTAGATTAAGCTATCCTGAGTACCTCAGTATTATCAGCAAGCTTCCTCACATTTCTGTTCTAGTCCTTTTTCAAGTCCCTTTTGGATATATTTAACAACACAGTCACCAGTGCTCAGTATTGGGGACCCTACTCATAATTTCCTTCCACTGTGAAACTCTACCACTTATCACTGGGGTGTATTTTTAGAAAATGCAAGAAAACAATGAATCAGACTGATTATATGTCGTCTGCTTGAGCCACTCACTTTTTACTTAAAAGAAGGAATCTAGACCCAACTGCAGAGAACTCATCTACATAATGACAAAAATATCTTTGAAGATTTTCTTTGTGCTTATTATCTGAAATGAAAAAAAAATCAAGAAAGGAGCAGGTATGAAGGAGGTGCTTGGAGCAATATCACTAATGATTGATATTGCAGCAGTGCCATTACAGCATGTCACATTTATTTATGGATTTGCAGCTGCCTTTTCATGTTAGAGAGGGGAGGCTCACTACAGAGAATGTATTCTTCACTTCCTGAATCAAATGCAAATGAAATATATGCAGTTCATTCCAGACTGCCTTCTAAAAAGGCCTTTTGATGTTCTTTAAGTATGCATGAAAAACGATGTTATTATGACCATAATATATTTACAATAATGCTGGTATTTAAGGTACTTTTTGTCTTTCTAATGAGTTTTAAAAAAGTTTTAAGTGGGTAGCATGCAAAAGGAGGAAAGGCTGACTTGATGAGATCCTTCACAACACTTCAAGATTTGAAACATTAATGTTTCAAATCTTAGGCAAATTGAAGAACCAAGCGTAGAACAGACTAGGTAAAAAAAAAAAAAGTTGGATTATATTTGCCAAAAAACATACATCCTTCGGAATGCAGTGATCCTGTCAGTGCAAACAGTAAAGGAAAAGACTTCAGTAATAATAATCTTTCTGAATTTTCATCATGGAATATAACGTAATGCAACTCAGCAGCATTTTGCAAGAGATGGAGATGGAATGGAGATGAAGTAATGTCAGTTTGAGAAAATCAAGTGCTGTATTTTTAGAAAGAAACTTCTGAAGAAGATGAACAGAGTTGATGCAAATTACTTTTGCCTGTGGACTTGAAACTCACATTGCATGGATCTGACAGATATGATGTATTTTGGTACTTCTCTTGATAGCTTTAGAACTCCTCTCCAAAGAGAGGACTATTAAAGAAGGTGCCCTTTAGCACGTCCTAATCTTTAAAGATGCTGAGATCACAGAACTCTCTGTGAATTAGCACAGGCTTACAGATGCTGTTTGCCTCTGTAATCTCTAAACACAGCTAATGCAACAGAACCACTCATATACTGTATGTATTGGAATTTTTTATCTGTGCCTCATTGCAGGTGAATAAACATAGCATTTTATGAAAAGGTCTAGAGAAGCCTAGAGAGGTTTTATTGTTGTTGTTGTTCTAAAAGTAGTGCCAAGTAAAATCAGGTAATGAAATCAGTTGTTCTTAGCTGTGACAGGTGTTGAACTCCATTGAATTCATATACAGGGAAATGGTCAGGTTCCTCTGCAATGCTAAGTGTACAGGATGCTCTTCGACACCCACTTCAAATGTTACCAATTCTTTCACAGTGCAGAGGTATCCCAAAGCTATATTTAATTCAGAACACACAAGACAAGCAGAAAAAAAGAAGTGTTTTTTATTTTTTCGTAAACAAACTTAATGCTGAGCTTCTTTTCCCGTTCTTTACTGCTAAAAGAGTTGATTTTCTATTGGAAAACTTATAAAAGCATCTGCATGATTTGGGACCAGAGATTATTTTAAAACATGGATGTAGGCATGAAAGAAACTGACTGTCTATTAGAATCAAAAATGACACATATAGTCCTTTTGAAAATGAGAAATAATTATTATATAATTGGCCTACTTTTGAAAATTCTGATTTTGATCTTACAAAAAACCCTAGTTTTTTCTTCAGCTCATAATACTCTCCATATAGAATATGACCTGAAAAACTGTCCATTAGCAATATTATATAAAATTAAATGGTATACTTGTGTGTTTGACACAGGAAATGCAACTGAATATGTTCTGTGTCAAAGAGTTGATCTTTATTAGGAAAGTATTTGCAACTAATTGTGTAGAGAAATCAAATAATCCTGTTTCACTTTAAAGCTAGAGACCCTGACATCTGTTTGGAAATGCCCCTCCCGAGTTCTTTATTTCTTAACATGTTTGCCTAAATCATTTGGAATGCTAATTAATGCCAGTGGTAGTGAAGTAGTTTGATCTGTAGATCTTTGGTAATATGTTATTTCACTTGACAGATTTGTATTACTGTGGTAACTATTATATGCACATGTTTTAGGGAAAAGTTTGTTCACTGTGGGCAATGATGCTTACGTGGTCTAGAAAACAGCGAACATAGAACGAGTGCAGTGGAAACACAATAGCAGCTGAGTGGGATTTTTAGCTGCTTTTCCCTCAGGATTACCGGTTCTAGAAAGCAGCCCTTCATTTCTCCTTTAAACTTTATTTATGCTAAGAGGAATCTTTGAAATGCTACGTATCAAAACATGGAATTGAGTAGTTTGGGAGAAAGGTAGGGAAAAGATAAACAAGGATTTTTAATAGCAGTTAGGCTGGTCATTTCACTCTCAGGAAAGATCACTTTGTCCACAGAAGCTGGACACCTTCACATCGCAGAGAAACAAAGGGAAACCTTTCAAGATTCATTTTTCACATCGCAGCACTGCACATGCTCATGCTTGTGCTTATGTAGCCATAGTAGTAGCCAATTAGGCTTGAAATTAATCCTAAACACTTTTTCCATAGGTAGTATATTGTTATTGCAGTTGAAGAGGAAGCATTTGGAAGCGAGTTTCCCCCAACTGTTTAGCAAAAAAGGGTAATATTGTTGCTTTGTGTTGTAAATGGTAATGGGAGAAAAAAAAAATTTTAAAACATATGTCTTTGATTTATCCCTAACACATAGCTTTGCACTGTCTGATTTTATATTTAATATATAAATAATTCTACATAAATAATGCTAATATTATATTTAATGAAATTCTTGCTTATGTGTGGAATTGATACGAAGGGGAGCCATGAAATATTTATTGTTTATATATGGATTTTATTGTCATGAAAAATACTTAAAATAATATCTCAGATGATGAGTAACAATTTCTGAAATATTGTAGAAACAGGTGTAACTTTGAGTGGCTATGAGAATATTCATGAAAGATCTGGTCATTCAGATTAAAATTTTAAGAAAATATAATTTATAATAAAAATTAGCAGGGCAAAAATTGAAGTGTCATTGCTGAAAAACTCTTTCTCAAGCTTAGATCTGAGAGAAAACCCAGACAAGCACCTGATAAAATTGGGTCCACATATTATCTTGAAGTACACCTGTTCCAATTTTTGAAGGTAAAGAAAACACATAAGTGAATTGGATAACAGAATAAGTATATGTTTATTAAAATGAAGATAACATGAAGTTGGGAAGGATGGTATTGGTCTGGAGGGTGGATACAGAAATCAAAATGATTTTGGCAAGTGGAAAAATTAGTATGAGATTCAGAAGGAACAAGTTCAAGATAGCTAGGAGTTGTCACTAAAAAGTAATGGATATCAGGTGATGAAACAGAAGTCATTCAGAAAGGAAAGTGGGGGAACGCTGGATTATGAAATAGACCCCAGTTAAAAAAAAAATAACAAAACAGGCGAAATAGGTGTAGTTATAGGTAGATGAGCAGTCAGTGACTTAGTCCCTAATGCGCAAACTTTTTTGGCCTCAGATGATACTATGCAGCCCTAAGCTGTTAGCCACACAACTTGGAAAACTACTTGGAAACTTGGAAGGGCCATGAACAAGTTAAAAGAGCTTCATTAAATTCATTAGTGCAAGTATTCACATTTTCTTTGCTCAGGTCTCTTCTTTGTAATTTAGCAGCTCTTTGACTGAGGCAGGTATTGCCTTCACTTACCTCAGCTGAAATATTCTTTCCTGAGTCATTCCACAGACATTTTCCTCATCTTTTCTTTTCTCCTTCAGTTTTGCTTAGGAAATCTTAAATAACACAATGGCAGATAGAGTTCTCATGTCCCTTTGGAATCCTGATAGCAGATATTTATGGCAGCTACATGCTGTTTAGTCTCTAACAGCACCTGGAAGACACATGCATTTGTTCGTCTGCTGTACTCTGCTTTGATAAATCTTAGAAGGAGTTTGTGCCCAAACTTGGGTATTGACTTTAAGAAAGACGTAAGTAACTGGAGAGAGCCTAGAGAAGATACTGAAGATGATAAGTAAGCCCTGTAAGGAGACATTAGAGGAATGGGTGTTCTTTGGCTTAAAAAAATCTAACATGGAGCATGATAATCTTCAACTGATTAAAAGGCTGCCATAAATTCAGGTAATGAGCTATCTCTGCAGTATGGAAAGGACAAGAAGTAATGAGTTTAAATTACAGCAAGAGAGATTTTACTAGGTGTTGGGGAGCACATTCTAATGGAAAGTAATTGAAGAACTGCCTAGAGAGACTGGAGTAGCTTAGGAGTACCTTGGACAGACATTTGTAACAGAAATTACAACAGATAAAATGATCTCTCAAGGTTCCTTCCAATTTTGTAACTCCATTATTTTTGTTCCCCTTCTTATTTTATTTTAGAATATCAGTTCTTATATCTTAAAGCTTTAGGAGATTTAAGTTAATGCATGTGAATTTACCAGACTAGGCAGGGAGTGGAGTTCCCATGCTCACTGTGTGGTGACATGTCCTTTAAATAATATAGAAACTTGTTCTCTGGGCACCTTTCTTGCTAGAGAGATAAAGGTGTGATAGTGTAACACTGAACAAATTTTTTAAAAAGTCTGTGGCTTATGGTTAATGCTTCCTTCATAAAGAGAGAGAAACATGTTTGCCCTTTGGATGAAACAGACGAGTCAAGAGTGGCACCTGGTGTTCGGAATTTCTTACAATTTTTAATCAGGGAGTCCTCTCTGTTTCTGTCAGCCAAGTAACCTTTAGTTTCCTGCAGAAAAAGACTTATTTCTTTTTGTTAATGACATTTAGTTTCAAAGTTCTAATGTCCCCTGACCTGGGAGTTTGATATGATAGCAAAAAGTCAGAGTCTACTCAATGATGCTGGGATTTACCCTGTGTCCTACGCAGATTTTCATAACATGCAAAAACCTGGTCAGTGTAGGCACTGAAAAAAATCATGACCTACACGTGTTCTGGCAGTATGTGATGGAAATTTAGAGGCAATTTCTTTATACGTTACCATTCTCAGGGTCTTGCGTGTTACTTAGTGTCACCTCAGAGAGACCCGAGCTCTCTCTGCCAGCCTTGTAGTTGAAGCCTTCCCTTTAGTTACTCCTATCACAAGGCCCAAGCCAGATGTGAGAAGGGAATAGACGACTGAGACTTTCAGCACTGAGAGCCTGTCTTTTCTGCTTCTTCAGCCCTGATTGTGCTCTGCATAAAAGACTGATCTTTGTCTCAAACACAGGACTTTTCCTTTCAGGGTATAGCCAGAAGAGTGAGCCAAGTGCAAGAGATGAACACTGTGACTGCCCAGACATGAGGCTAGTCTGAGACCTAGGGAGGGAAAGAGAAATGTTAGAAGTAAAGAAGGCAAGAGAAATAAAAATTGGAGGTCAGAGGGAGACAGTAAATCAGGGAAAGGAGAAGTAACTGAGACTGGCCGGGCTAGGTAGTTAGAAGGTACCGAAGTTGGCATGCAGCTTCTGGAGAAGTGAGACAAGGATGGGTGGGCAAAAAAGCTGGGATAAGGGTCAGAAGCTTGAGCATGGAAGGTAAATACTGAACAGGAGAAGAACAGGACAAGGACAAGGAGCAAAAAGTTGTTTAGAAACACCACTGGGAGGGATCTAACAGAAGGAACTGGGAAACTAAGCCTGAGGAATAACAAGCAGGAGAATGTTGTTGAATCCTTGGCTATGCTTGTTGCAGTAAATTTCTACCTCAAACAAGTGTGAGTTTGTTCTGACTGGACTAGTTCTCCAGTCATCCATCATGCAGTCCCGTGCAGAAGTTCCAGCTTAGATCCTAGCAGAAGATCAGCCACTTTAGTGTGGTGATCTTCCTGGGCTGGTTAAGTGCTGCGTTGATGCAGTTAGTCCTGGGAATAGGCTAGCTCCAGTGGCAGAAGTCTGTTCAATGGACCAAGAGCTTCCAAAAGTGCTCATAGATTAGCAACTGGATGCAGATCATCTCAGAAGAGCTTAGTAAGTTTGTTAGTGTACAGGAAGAAGATGGATATTGTGAGGAGTGACATAAAAAAGCCCATAGTAATTCCCTTCAAAGTAGGGGGAAAAAAAATACAGCTTGCAAAAAAAAAAAAAAA
>VZSV01000104.1:1881165-1895691 GCA_013398735.1 Nothocercus julius
AAGCAGGCTCAGAACTGCAATCAGAACTTTGAACAGTGAGGAGTAAAAATGGCAATTAATTCAGCACTGCCCTTTCTGTTCATTGACTCAAGCATGGACTCCAAAGAAAGAAGGGGATGAGCAGAAAGGATTAAAGGCTCGCTCAGGCTGTACCTGTGCATAGTCACCAAGGGCAGCAAACTGCCAGGAGAAAAAAAATGCCTAAACTTTTCAACCTATGGCACAGCCCAGAAAAGATTGCCTGGCTGTTTGTTGGTGCTGCTGGGACAGTGGCACTGTGTGGCAGCACCTACCTCAGTCAGAGCTGGCTGCTGCAGCAGCAGTCATCACCCTTGCCTGTCTCTGGCAGGAGGAGAGCAGCAAGTCTGGTTCCCCAGGTGTCTCCTAGCCCTTCCCTCCTTCCTGCTTCTCATGGCAGGCAGAGCAAAAATCTCTCCAATCTCTTGGCCCATATCCTCAATTTCATCCACACTGTATAGAGGGACTTTGCTTTGATAATATCTCTTCCTAACATTTTCAGCACAAAGCCCAGTCTTGAGAAAGGATCAGAGCATGATCTTGCTTGCAGTGTTTTGAGGCTGAAGAGAACAAACTCCTTTCCCCTCACTACACCCAACCCACAAAAGCACCAATACAACCACATGCAACTGCTTGTACAACTCAGTGTTGTAAGTGCAGATGCTGCTTGGGCAGTGGTCACCCCCAGTTAATCAGGAGATGATGCATGTTCTAGCTTGGTATGCTTCCGATGAATGCCATGAAGAGCCAAGGTGTATGGGGATGTGAAGAGGAAAGACAGTATTTAACAGAAAAAAGAGATGTAGCAAAGGAAACTCTCAAAGTGAATAGCTGAGAGCAGAGAAGTTAAACTTGGAAGTGGGCAAGGGAACAGAGGTTCTTATTGTGCAGTCTAAGAAAGGAAAGCATAGCTATTGATTATGAAGTAAAAAATGAACTTGTTAATAGACTCATTGAACAGCTTCCTCTGACTTTGTTAAATCGTAATTCAGTTTTGTAAGCCATGAAGAACGGCTCTGAACTTTCTGATTCCATGCAGCTTGAATGATAGTATCTCTGAAACGTGGATGCAGTGTATAGTGGGACCTGGAACCTCTTCTGTGCGTTATGCCTTATGCATTTTACGGTAAACAAAGTAAGGTGTTGTAAGGACTGTGTGATTTCAAGATACAATTTTATATCACAAAAAAGGCTAGAAACAACTGCTGTTCCCTCAGCCCTGTTGTGCTTTTATGGATTGATCAAATAATTAAAAAAATAATCTTGGATTGATGAAGTCAGTATAAACTTCTTTCATAAAACTCAGTTTTTAAGAGCCCTACTCTTGCTAATCTATTTGAAATAAAACTACATCACCACTTCCTGCCTTTCTTCATTTTATTAATGTGAGTGCTGCTTTCCAGTATAATTGCATAAGTCCCCCTAGCTAATGAGCAAAGGTGACATGAATTACAAAGAGCACTGTATTTCATTCTACAGTGTCAAATGTTTTATCTATGCTTTTTCAACACATTATTTCTGTAGATGTCTAAAGACTTCTGTGATGATTCCTAGAGCCAAATTCAAAGATCAAAGAAGAATCCTCACAGCAAAAACAGACCTCTGGCATTCATAAAATTATTAGCATAATAGATTTCTTGGAATGCAGGACTGGGAATGCATAAGAAATATTGGAATGATTTACATGTCTTGGTCACTGTCTGTCTAAATGTAACAAATGTTTGTGCAGTCTTTTGAATAGTTCAGGGAATAGAAATCGTGAATGCTGATTTTTGTGGCAGAGTGTGTGCCACAGTGAAGAGTCCGATGTACAAGGGAAACACTGCGAACACACAGTCATTTCAAACATTTGCCTTTGAAGTTCTTCATGAAGTAGAGAAAACACAACCTTTCAAATATCAAACACAAGAGATTCTTGCTCCCTTATTGACTGCAATCCTGCTCTGTAATTGATTTTCCTGCAAACCCCAGAGAGTGATATATACCTATTACAACTCCATCTTGCCTTCTGTTCAGCTCCTACCAACCTGTCTTTTGTTCTCTCTTACCAGCCAAGACTACTCTGAACATAGCAACAAAGGGCTTCTGGCTAACTGAAAAATATAAAGACCTTTGTCACATTTTCATTCTCCTTCAGATACATGCATCTGTGCTCCTTTTTGTGCCTTGTCTTGTTTGGACTTTCTGAATATTGGGATTATTTTATTCATATTCTCTTCTTACTCCATCAGGAGCTACTGTAAGTTTGTGGTATCTTTCTCTCAGGCTATGACATTGTCTTTGTCAGTCCGTCATCTTTTATCTACTGATTTTGCAGATATATTTGAATAATTTATGTGACTGGCAATTTTTATTGCCATTATGAATATTTATTTGTTCTAGGGTAGCACAAACCAAAGAGAAAGTTATTCTCCTCAAGAGTTTATAATAGAAGTAATTCGTCACTAGCTCCCAGAAAACAGAGGACTATCGATATTGTATCAATTTTTTTTCCTATGAAACTAACTCCTCATATTTGTTGACTGACAAAAGCAAAACAAAACAAAACAACAAAAAACCCCACACTTACCTAATGAACAACCGGCATGGTCCTCGTTTCTATTCTGCTTCCAAGTTTCTGTTTTGTTTGCAATTAATTCCAATCCATTGCTGGTCAATGTTTCCATTACACTACCATTACAACATGAAGGTTGTAAAGCTTCTGTAATTGGTAATATTCAGAATTTGTTCTTGAGACCCTGTAGGAGCTGGTGTAAAGATCTTCTCCCTCTTCCACCTTCTTTTTGCATAAGCTGAAATGAGGATATTCTTGGTAAATGGGAGTGAGGGTGGCTCTCCCTCTCTATTTTTGCAAGGACACTGTTGGGTCTTTTAAGAAAAGCAGAAAGGTAGCATGAAGGTACTTCTGACCATATCTTTCACATATTTTCTCTAAAACTTCAAAACTAATAGTAGACGTGTGCATTTATGTCCTGAAAGAGAGAGGCAGAAAAAAAGTATGACGAGAGATAGAGTGACCGGCCACTCTTCAGCATTCCCCCATAGTTAACAGCTTAAAAAGTTTTAACAATTTGCATTCAGGATTTCTGGCCTGAATTTGCCAGAGACTAGTGTATCAATTCCTGGGCAGGTCAGAAGACAAGCATATGGATAATATGCGTATACATACATGGTTTGTGCAGAAGCCTGCTTCTATCTCCGTAGAACTCTATTTTTCTTGCCCTATTTATGATTTATTTTAGCTTATGGGAACATTTCTGAAGTATACTGTATAATATTCCACTTCAAGGGTTGCATTTTTCTATGTAGAAATTCCTACTCTCTTCTGTACTATAGAGAGAATTGCTCGTTAGCTGGGTAACTTCACTACTTCTCTCTTTCAAGATTCCTTTGAGGCAGCATCATTATTATTTAAGATTTCATTCAATAAAATGTCGTGGTCTTCCGGGCACATAAAGGCACTTAATTTATGACTAATGAGTTTTTAAAGGAAATCTTGACAACACACCAGTAATATTTATGGATTTGAATGGTTTTGAATGCCATCTAGCGGTACGACATATACAGCTCCCACAGGACTAAAGAGGAAGAAAGTCTCTCTCAGCTACTTGTGCCTGCAGACCTTGACCACAAGGGGAGAATACCTGTGATGGGCAGAAATAACGTGCAATGTATTATTAGCACTGATGGAGGATGTCTGGCTGGTCCTGGGACAACTAGGAGTTAAACCTGAACTGACTGTTCTTTATTCATTTCCTAAATATGTATTCAAGAGAGCTATGGAATCTTTATAGTGCTTTATGGGAAAGATTACACAGCTAATCCTTCTTCAAGAACTTCACAGTGCGCACAGAACCTTGCCCATTTTTTTAATTAATTTGAAACATGTTGTAGTTCATAAAAATAAATCATCAATACATTTTTGGGTTTTTTTTTTTTGTTTACAACGGCTTAGACTGTGTTTGATTTGCACATCTGCAAAAGACAGGTTGCTGTCACCTAATTTCTTTGCACTGGATATCTAGGTTTGGGTAGCAGGGCAAACCATAAAATAACATGTTGTTGGACTGCTAACTTCTGCCACCGTGATCCTTCTCTCATATACATAAGTGAAACTCAGTCTGCAAAAAAGGAATGTAGCCTTAACAGCTCCTCAGCTGCTGCAGTCTGTGTGACTTGTCTTGCCTGTAAAGATCTAGTGCTTGACCGCTCGTCGTCAACAGCTGCTGAACTCCTTCGGTGTAGACTTCACACCACAATGAGCTTTCTTGCTAGCAAGCAGGTCAAGGAGTTTGTGAAGATTTCTGGCCTCTGTAGTAGCTATATCCAATACCTTTCTTCCTGCCCTCATTAGCCCTTAGTTCTAAATTCTTGTTCCTACTCTTGCTTTTTTTGCCCTCCTTGTTCTCTTTCCTGTTATTGGCATCTCTGTTTGACTGATCTTATCCATTCTTCCGAAACGCTACCTGTCCTGATGCATTTTTGACTGTTTCTGTAGTCAGTCTGTTCTGAATATGACCTCCCTTTCTCTACCTCTATTTGCTTATGCACTGATGCAGTGAGGCAACAAGAAGTTTTTTTCTTCTACTACAGAGGTAGTGCAGAGGGTGACCCTGTTTCCCCGGCAGCTCTCAGAAAAGTGCAACAGTGTGCTTTTTGCCAGCAGCACATAAAAACTTCTCAACCACGACGTATGAGTATACTGTAATGAAATGATGGCATCATTGTGGTACACAGTTACTTCGCACAGGTAAGTTTTTTTTTCATATTTTTTTTTTCTCTGAATTTTTGTACATCAATATTGAATTATTTCCCCCTTCTTTATATAACCATAGATGAGGATTGCCTTCTCCATTAGCCTCTGGAGTACGTACTTCTATGAAGTCTATTTTGAAGTCTTCAAAAGGATTGTGAATTCTATATTGTGTTCTAGGACTTTTGAAAGAGAATTAAAAAGAAAACTAGTATTGCAACTTTCAAAGGGAAAAGTGGATTTTGCTTTGAACTTTTTAGTCAACTTTAGCTTTGACTGATCAAATATAAAGGATGAGTTTACAGTCCATGGAGATTCAATCTGGAGCAAAATTTTGTCTTAATGAGAGAAGTCTTTCAACCACAGATTGAAAAAATGATTTTGTGCATTGCTTTGGTAGTACTTTCTATTTCCTGAAATTAAGTATCCTTTCCTGTCCATGATCCGCCAACCAAGATGTTACTAGACCAAAATCAGAGACTGCAGTAAAAGTGGAGAGTCCTGCAAATTAATGACTCAAACATTAAATCCTTCCTGAAAAGTGCTACCTTATTCCATACATACCACATAAATCAATCCCTATCATAGGAATCAACTGGATAATTTAGACTTATTTTAAGTATTTCAAGGTTTTACATTTTTTACCAGTATTTTTACCATTTCTTTTCTTCAGTTTTTAAACTGAACTCCATAGACCTGTGTTTGTGCTAGTGAAAGACAATGAGTGGAACACTGTGAAACTCAACAGCTTGGTTTAATGACTCAGTTTTGTAAGGGCTCATACCAAAGCAGAATAAATTACAGGGAATTCAAGCTAGGAAAAAAACCCCACATTTTCTGTGACCTGATGTGATGCTAACACAACAAGAAAAAATCACATTTAAAATCAGACTTTTATCTTGGTAATGTCCCTTTTGTGGGGGCGAGGAGGAGGGGGGAAGTGAGGGTGGGGGGTGTCATGGAAATGTTGGCTCCTTGTCAGTTGCTTTTGGCAATAAACTCGGCAATGACAGATCATCATTATTTCATCTTGATATTTGGCTGCAATAACCAATTTTAATCAATTTCAAAATAATGCCTCTCTGTCTGCCACAAAACAAATAGTGCCAGTAGTTGGAGCCATCACTTGTCTGACTAGTTTTGCTTGTGAGGATTGTCAGCAAGCACAGAATAAAATTAATTGAGCAGGCTGTTCATGGAAAGCTTAATGAACTCAGTCTCCTCATAATTTAAGAGGTAACCCTCATCTCCCCAGCTCTCTGATAAGCCTAGCCATTTAATACCAACTTGTGTATCTTTTTAGTGATGTGTTCCAGCTTTCACGGAAAAGGAGGATAATAAATAATTCCTTGTTATTTTCTTATCTAATAGCATCGAACATGGAGGATTTCTCTTTGTTTTTATAGCAGTATTGGTCAGTTGAAAGAACTGGGTACAATACGTCGAGCTTCAGAGGGCTTCATTAGAGTGCAATAAATGTCATTAGGAAGCTATCTTCATGAAAACTGCTTCTAGAGTTCTTACATATTGTCTCCAGGTTTTTGCCATTCTGTCGTCATCTATGGCATCTCTGACTTAGGAATTCTCTTTGTGATTCTTTCAGGACAATGTGTTTAAAACCTTCTTACAATAAATTTTATTCTCATGAATCTTGGCTGTTTTTTCTTATATGAGATTTTTGGTGGCATAACTTGATAATCCAATAGTGTTTTGTATTGGATCTCAAGAAACAAAACAAAAACAAGAAGGATGATGGGTGGACACCACAGCATTAGCATACACAGTAATGTGACTTTGGCTGTCACTGTGGATGTACAAATTCACTATTGCACGGTGAAAAATGGCCTATTCATCTGCAAAGAAGAGTAGCAGTATAATAAACCAAGACTGTGCTATTTTTTTGAGGAAATGTACACTCCTGATACTTGAGCAGTAAGTACTTATTTTAAGGTTAAATGATCGTTTTGGCAGTGATGAGACAGAAGCAAAGAGTCCAGGTTTGGGCTGGCTGTTTCTCTGTTGTTAGGGAGCATGCAAGCCTTTGATGTGGTCAGTAGGGTCTCACGGTCCTACTGAAGGACAACATTAGTTGTAGTCAGGACAAAGGGGAGTAGAGGGAAGCACTCTGTTCTTAACAAAGCTGATACAATTGGAAATGTGAGTTGTATGGCAGAGATATTTTGCCAGAGCATTAGCACTAGTGCTATTCTCAGAAGGATAAAGACCATGAGAATAACAGGGATGCCCCCACTCCCAACTGGTTTCTTGCAACAGTGACAGCAATGTTTTTAAATATGCTGCTTTCTTGTTAAGTGAGTCAGTTCACATGTCCTACATTCACCCTGTACTCCAATACCATAGATGATAAATTCCAGACAGTCAGGGCATGAGATGAAGTATATAAGTTATATGAGCCAGAACTCAGTCTTGTGTTCTGCTGACTGTTTTCATTCCTGTTGGCGCACTGGAGGACAGACACTTATTTGTGACACAGACGGACTACTCTTGAGTTTGCTAAAGAAGGACTGGCTTTCTGCTTGAGAGACTTGCTCCTACAGATTTCAAAGGCATATTTATTTACATATCTATCCTTTCCTCAGGCCACTATTATTTATAGTGGCCTGACACTATTATCTATAGTGGCCAGTGTTTCTACACAAACAACCACATGTAACTTCTTTGCAGTGAGATGAAAAAATTTCAATCCACTTCCATGGCAATTTTGTTTATTAAACTTACTATGAAAAAGTGTCTAGAGATAATGGAAAAATTTGAATTGTACACAAGAAAGCAGGAACATCTTGTTCAATTTGTGTAAGATGGCAAGTAAATTTTACCATCTCTCTCTCTCTCTCTTTTTTTATTGTACAGAAAACCAGATTTGTTGACACACAATCTCACCATGACTACTTCTGTGTTCACAGAATCAAAGTACAAGACTAAATTTCAAATCTATAAGCCTGCTTTTTTTTTTTTTTTTTTTGTTCAGAACCTGTGAGTCTAAGAATTTAAATATTATCATAGGACACATACAGGAACCAGAATAAAACTAAAAATAAAGGAACAGACACACTTAAGAACGGAGTTCAACACACTAACTTTTAATACTTTCTGTTACTGATAATTTAGGTTTTGAAGTCTGCCTTTTTAGAAAGATGGTTTAACATATGTATCCTTTCAATTCTTTGAGCCTGTTGACATAACATTTCTACTCTCTTCAGATTCCAGGAGTTATCATGTACACTAACATTTTTAACAACAGGTATTTTTGATGGAGAAAATGAGAAATAGCACATCAACAGACAGCAATGGGCTTGTTTGGCAATCCCCACTCTTCCACTGTCTCAATACAAGTCCTTGGTTGAAAATGCATTACCTTCCTGTGCCCCAGTTCTCCCGGTTATAAAGTAAGCCTTTGCCTATCTTTGTGAGGATCAGTCACTTTTATGTTGGCGCAGTGCTTTGAAATAGTAAAGCTTAGGTTTTATTATTCCCTTTACTTATCATTGTGATCATTATGAGCAGATGTTAGAGTTTCCTATCACAGAGATGTTAGAATTTGATCTCCTTTAAGTTAATGATATAATGGGAAAAAATAAGTATTTAAGAAAAAGAAACTTGAGGGCAAATTAGCAGCCAGCAGATGCTGGCTTTGGAAGCAGCAGTGACAGATGCTGGATGTCAGAAGAAAATGGTCCTGTGGGAAACTCATGCTGTGAAGAAGACGATTGTTTTTAAGGGCTATGTCTCAAGGACTTTGCCTCTCTTAATCTGTCTTCCAACCAGTCACATAAGTTGCTGGAGAAAGAAAATGAAAAAAAGTCACCTTGCTATTCTTATGGTCTTTTCTGTCAGCTGATTAATAACGTCAGAAAGAGAAAGACTCTTTGGCAGATGAAAAGTAAAACTCAGTGGTTTCCTTTTTGGGCTACAGATAAACAGCCCCAGGGAAGTACTGAGAGTACTGGAAGTACTTTGTTTGGAAATTATGTTTTCATAAATTTTTTTTTTGATGTCAAGAAGTAAGTGCCATCCTCCCCTTGCTCCAGGCAACAAAGTTAGCAGAGCACACTCTTTATAGAATCCTGCTTACTAGGAGAGATACACAGGAAGAGAAACTGTCATTGATCCTAATCCACTGTTGTATTACTGACACTGCTGTACTGTGTCCTCTAAAAACTGGCTAACTGCTCCTTTAATTGTAGTAAGGTATTGAGCACCCACTGCCCTCTGGCAGACTAAGTAATGAAATATCATCAATAAGAGCTTGCACAAGATCAGCTGCAGATATTAGGAACAACCTGAGATGTTACTAACCAAAACAGCCATTCTGCAGATAAAGAACCATCTGCTTCTCTGGCCAAAAATTTTAAGCCTGAATTTATTGGGCTTGAACTTGATGCCTGTCTACAGCCTTATTTAAATACCTTCACAGGGTGGATTGTGGTGTTGGGCAGGCCTCAGGGATGATGTCTCTGGCTAGCTCTCTTCCAGATGGGAGCGGTCCTGGCAATATATCTAGCCCTTGATAAAGAGCAAAATCAAAACAACTCTTCATTAAAGAGCACTGTCCTGAGCAAGCTGATACTGTGGAAAAAACATCCAGGGAGAAACACAGGAGGGTGTTGTTGCCAGTAAGTTGGTGAGCCTGACTAACCAGCACCCAAAACCTGAACATAGTTAATGATTTAGTTATTGCTGAATAAGGATTCTTTTACCTGGTTTATCTCTGCCTATGAAGAGCGTATATTCTACTATACAGGATAACCCCCAAAATACTCTGCAGCTGTTGGAGAACTTTGTAGGTATTTGAATAATCTCAAAGCACTGCAACTGTTCATTTGTTTGAACTGTCTCCACGAATTGAAAGCTTGTTCTTTCAGAGAAGGCTGAATGAAAACTCACAGTGTTAATAAGACTTCTTCATGATTACAGCCAATTTATTAACTCTATATGAGACATGTCTAAAAGGCATCAGGAATATCTGAGTTGAAAATCTTGTGAAGCGAATGGCATGTGATGTGAGAACTCCAGTACGTTCAAACACCTATGTGCCCTAACATGGTGCCTGCCTTGGTGGCTCTTGCATGTGTTTATAAACAAACAAACAAAGTTTAATTGTGAAAATCAACATTATAGTCTGTGCAAACACATGCCTATACACATGCAAGGAATGATGTAGAACTTGGTTATAAGCATTTGCTGAAGTTGACAGGCTTAAGGCTATAAATAAGCAACCATTCAAAATGGTATTCCAAGTATGCTATTCTGGCAAAATAGTAAGATACCAGGAATCTAGCTCCTATGAAAATGGTATAAACATGATACAAAATGCATGCATGGGCAAATCATCATGGTTCACTTTGATGTGCTAGCAGTAATGGAAACTTTAGGAGTGAACTTGATGTTATGAATATGGAAGAACAGTAAGCAGTGAAGAATAAACTTTTCTACAAATGTATTAATAGTGAAGGACAGGCTTAATCTCATTACTCTTCGTTTCACAAATGCCATGCACAGAGCTTTGACAACCTTGGAGCATTGCTGTATCAATTCTTGGCAATCTGTGCTATTCTGTAATGTGGTGAGTTTGAAAATGTGTATGTATTAGAACGCTAATACGTTTTTGTATTATATTAGCAGGGAAACGTAGCTAGTTTGGTGTCCTAGAAAATACAAGATGAGTGTAGATGGACATTTTTATGTATGATCTAAAGAGTCTGCTATACATAGATACATACTTTTACATCAGGTATTTAGGATCATCCATCAGTATCTAGTGTAGGATGCTTTGTTCTCAAAAGACGGCGATAAAATCCGTTTTTGTTTTTGAGGAAGAGAAACATATTTTGCTTAATTAACAATTACTTCATTTTATACTTTTAGTTGCAAAAACAAGGTAAGCCTTGAAAGGGCCAACAGACTTTACAGGAGCTACTAGTACATGGCTAGCTGTTTACCCTAAATGACAAGGAGGCATGATGCACCATCTGACACATCATTACCTCCCTGACAGAAAATCCAGAAGCCCCTGTTTAGAAACCATGTCAAAGTGTGTAGCAAAGTAAAAAGCCAGGAGAGCAAGGCATCTTTGGACTGTTGTGAGAACAGAAGTGCTGTGGGAGCAGGTAATGGTGGGGGGGAACACCCATGGTGCACCCATGGAACACCCACACTCCACTTGCCTTCAAGGCAAAATGTTACGTTTGAGGATAAGCTCTGTGCAAGCAGTGTTTGCACTTCAACTCCATCGCAACTGTTTATGTTTCTATGACCTTGTCCAATCCTGTCTTTCCTTCCCTGCTTCACAGGCTCAACTCCTATACAAACATCTTCTGCCAAGAGTCCTTTTACTGTACTCTCCTCCTTTTTTAAAAAATTTATATCTGTTCTTTCAATTTTCCTTTTGGTTCTGTCTTCTCTGATGTACCTTCCTTTTTTTTTTTTTTTTTCCTAGATTTTGCTTCTCTCCTGTAACTATCATCCAACATCATTGAACAGATCTTTTTTTCTAATCATCTCTCCTTCCTTTTGCCTTTTGCTTATAATTTTCTCTCTCCTCTTCTATAATGAAAGTAGAGCTTCTTCTCAGTAAGTTAGTTGAATGTTACCATGGCCAAATAACTTGAACTCAAAATATGATGCAGCAAAAAGTTAGACTTAGGTATATAGAGTAATGAGAGACAATTAGCATTGCTATTCTCTTAAAGACCACTAACACAATATGAAAAGTTGCAGTGCCAGAAGTTTAAGAATATTATGAGAATATCTTGTATTCCCTTAAAAAGACTTTCTTAAATAAATTTAGTCTTAAGTCTTTCTTAAATAACTTAGGATTTGGGCAAGCCAAGTTCTTTAATTTCATTGTTTTATTAGGTGACTTCCTGCCCCATGCAATTTTCACATATTTTTTGTGTGTTATGAAAAATGAATCAAAGACCATCTAATGATGCACACATGAAAAAGTCAGTTGGGTGTAAGTACACTTAGAGGTATGCACCAGGAAAAGGAGTAAGTTTTCCAGATCTTCCTGATTAGCTTGATTGGATATTTCCAGAAATTATGTTTTGCCATAGTGAGTTCTGGGAATCTATCAGGAAACAAGACTATTCAAAGGACTGTGATAAACAAGAAATCAATTGTATGTTTTAGTGGTTGAGGCCAGCCTTCAACTCTGAATGACAACCAGCGCAATCCCTCTGTGAGCTCAGCCTCACTCAGATTTGGAGATTGGCTTGGCAGCTTGAAGAAGTTCTTTCAATCATCTGCCTACAGAAAGGAAACGGGAAAGAAAAAGTCAAGGCAAGCAATATGTGATATGCTTCAGGGGATAGTTTCACTTATCTGGTAATTGAGTCTACAAGATATATGACAAACTGGTTATTTTCTAAATCAGTTGCAGGGAGCTACTGAAATGCTCTTGTTTATGAAATCACCATAGATACATACAGATGCTGGAGAAACGTCTTCTGTCTTCTGCTTACCTACAATTCCCATCACTATAGCTCTTGATTGATGATATTCTCCAGATGATTATTACTTACTACATTTTCTACATCCAAGATAAAACTAGAGAGGACTATTCTTCCAAGAGGGATAATCCTCGGTATAAATTACAGTATTAAGTTTTGGGATTTACAGAGAAGTCAAAATTTGATGTATCTCACTGCACTTTGATCTTACTGCATTCTACAGCTCATCTTATTATTTTAGCACAGGTCTCACAACATTAGAAATCAAATTAGCTTTTGGAGAACTACAGCTCTAATCAAAGAAACTATATTAAGGTTAGCACTCAAGATATTAAATCCAAATCCAGCCGTAATATTTGGACTTCAAAAGAGAAATGGAATAAAGAGACATTATCAAAAATAAACAAACAAAAAAATTCCTGACTTCTTAAAATCTAGATTCACAGTACCTGACTTTTTAAAATTAAGATGCATAGCAATGAGTTTAATTAACTTTATAACAGTATTTTTCTGGTTTTCCATCAGCATACATACTATCTTTCACTCATAGGTGGGAGATGTTTCCTTTTAAACTGTTGATCTTACTTGGCACCTGTGTCACTTTAATCAGCTCCAAATGGTTGTGGCTTAGAGTCCTGGCTGCAGGAATCCTTTCAGACTACAGCTGTCTAAGTCATACGGCATATGTCTAAGTTATAGTTCAGTGTGTCCCTGGGTTTATTTCCAAGGTGTGTGGAGGTCTGATGTAGTTGTATTTCCCTCTGGGAAACAGAACTGAGCATCTCTTGGGAGTGACACCCCCAAATACGTGTAGCCAGAATGCAGGGGAGAGCAGAGGAGAACAGACAGTTGCAGGAGCACAGGGCTTCCGTCATATTTGAGTAGTGTGGGACTCTTAATCACTCAGTATGCTGTCGTTTGAGTCCCCTGTTATTTATCAGTTAGTATGGCCAATCTATCATTGGAGTGAAAGATGCTTCGATAAGGGTATTTATAACAACTTTCTCTTGCAAGAATATCAAAATACATCTAGTAGCTTGTAAAAGGTATAGCACTAACTCCCAGAGCATGAAGTTTTGGTATGTCATTGCTCGTTGACTTACCCAAAGATACACTTCTGGAACCTTTCTAGTGTGATAAGAAAGTGCTCAGGCCTTTAAAGTCAATACTCTCCCTCTCTGTACTTGGAGTGTGGATCTACTTCATCCCTTTTTACCAACAAAGGTGATCATTTATTCTTTGAGCAATAGTCCCTGAATAAGTATGTTTTTCTCCAAACGAAGCTCATCTCCTAAATGTCCATGAGTCTTTACACCACAAAGTACCAGTCTATGTTCTGCCACGAATTCAAGTCCTGGGGAGAATGCATTTTTTTTTCTTGGTAATTCATGCTTTGGTTATGCTTTGCCACTCAATTATATTAATTATTAAAATATATTTAAGCTCTGCCAAGTAAGCTGAGCGTAAGCAAAATAAAACAGGATGATCTGGTTCTTCTTTGCATTTGGGTAACTTGTCAAAATCTTAACAGAAGTTTTGTAAAACCACATTATACACAAAATTAGGTTGAACAAACAGTGGCTAATTCTTTTTTATTCTAAAGATACAATTTTTTCTTTCTTTGATAGAAGTATATGGAATTTTCAGTTGCTAATTTCAGCTCTACAGTTTACTATAAACATTCTAATTGTTTTATATTATTCTTCAAGTGAGAAAGTCCACTTAATACCATACTCTCCTTTCAAAAACACCATAGACATGACTTATTTAAAAACAGTCATAATTTTTTTTCCATCTTTCAGGCTGAAACTGAGAGACTGCAAAAAATCTCAGTGATTTACTTAATGATTATGTTAGCAGTACAATCTCCTAGGGTCTCCTAGGGTTAAATAAATAGGAAGATTTTTTACTCAATGTTATATTAATCTGAAATTCCCAAACGAGTTTATTGCCATACTAGTGGAAACAATTTAATCAAATTTTTAAAAGTAATTTTTGGCCTTATATTTGGTTTTCTGATTATTGCTGCTTTACAGATCTGTTGTTCTTAAAATTTAAGTAAGTCTTGACATCTATTTCTTAGTTTAGGGACTACCTACATGTATTAAATACAATCCAAGATTGTATTTGCTTTTGCATTATGCTTTTGGAGGAAATAGAGAACCAGCTAACATATAAGCAAGTTTATTTTTAGTATGCCTTGGACTATGTGTTGTTATTTCCCAGTAGCTGCATACATATCTGATGTGTATGCATGTGTATATATTTATGTATATATGTACA
>VZSV01000104.1:1904320-1924236 GCA_013398735.1 Nothocercus julius
TGCAAATGTATAATGAATGCATAGGCTAGTAGAAAACAGATTCCTATAAGAAGGAATACCTCATATTTTGTTATTAGGTCTTAACTGAGAGTCAGCATTCAGAGTCAAATCGTTAGTCATTTGACAAGTGAATGTGGAGTGTATCCTTTTTGACAGTGATATTTTGGTCTTGTATATTTCTGTACTTTTTAAGAAAATCAAAATATCCTTCTGTGATAGACTTTCTTTATCTGCAGGCATATTTTCAGAAATTCCCAAAATCTCTTTAAGGATAAATTGTAGCTGCTTTTCTTCTGTGACAGTTTCAGACTATGTGGTTTGTCTCCTTGTGTTACTGAACTGTAATAGAGTTCAAGCATATTCAAGCTGTATTTCTTTTCTTTTGCCCTACTTTGGTACGGATTAATCATTTTTAGACAGATATTCTTTTAGGTGTTGAGAAACTTATTTTGAAAAGAATAATTAATAAAAGGTAAATGAAAGGTAAACAAGGTTAGAGTCTTGAAATCTTTTAAATCGGTAGTTTAAAAATACTATTTCTAAGCCTAGTTTACCTTTTTTTTTTTTTTTCCCTATTGTTCACTAAACTACACTCTGCTGTTATGTGTGCATTTTTTTTGCGCAATGGTGGGGAATTGAACAGTGTAACCAAATGCAATTTTCTTCTTTAATGTCATTGATATAATGATGTCATTGATATAATGTGTCTAAGGGTTGTTTGCAATAATGACAATGAAAATAATTTTAAACAGAGATGTAGACTAATTACACTCTATAGCACTTGCATATTTGCAAAAATAAAGGGCAACTTTCTGTTTTTTTTATAATAGGTATATGATAGGATGACGAAATCTGATTTTGCACTGACGGAAGTGTGGTGCATGTGCAGTGCTGCACCTCTTCACATTTCTGCCCTCTACTTAAGAAAAGAATGAAAGAAACGAAGGGTTTCACAAACCCTACTATAAATTAACTATTACTCAAAATGACTGTCATGTGTTTGAAATAGATTACTAATTTCACCAGTATCTTTACAGATGAGACCAGCAATTTTGCATACACCAGGGAATAACCATATAATAAATTAACGCTGAGACACTTTATTTTCCGTAGATGCGCTTAACTAAATTAGTGAAACCAGCATGACAGCAAGAAGGAAATCCATTAACTTTTAAATGAAGTTACCCCTTAGTCAACCTGAGCTTTGAGCAATAATATAGTCAGAAGGGTCTGTTTTGATGGTCTTAATGGGCAGTAATTTCTTAATATAATCAGGGCAAGAGAAAACTGTGTGAGGTGGCCGTATTATTAAACTTTCCTCTGCTTTTCTGTAATTTGAAGCTAACATTTTTTTTTTCCTTAGAACAGCAAGGATAAGGTAGGTATTTAGTATAGTTAAATAACATCAGCTGATTTTTTAAAAATTTATTTTAGATTATTACGGTTATTTGCAAATTAAAATTTGACTGCAGAATTGCAGCTTTTCCCCTCCCACTCAAGAAAGAAAATCTCTTAAGAATTGGAACCACATGATACCAGGAGAACTCTTCAAGAGACCGCATAACTGAGGAGATGCTTCAGAAAGAGAATTTAATTATGAAGCTGTAGTTTTTCATCACTTCACAGTGAAGTTTTCTGTTGCCAAGGTGGTATTGGGAACATGTACGATAAAATGAGTAGTTCTCTACTGACTATGCTTCATGATTATTAATATCTGTATTTTTGTTAGAAAGATGAGAGAATATTGATACATTTTCCTTTTTTCAGATCTTGTCAGATTTTATTTTCTTTCAGTCCTCATTTTTCTTAGGGGAATTTCACTTTTGTAATGGCAGAACAGACATATTAGTTCCACTTTATTGAAAATGAGCTTTTTGGTGGTGAGTAATCATACTTCAGCATCTTGGCAGAATTTTGCAGACTGCATTTTTTTAAATACACATTTTAGGTACACATTTTGTATACTGTCCTCATTGATCATTTCTTGTGCTTACATCATACCTCTTTAATTTCATCATTTAAAATCAAGATGGCAATTTCAGCATTGCCACAGACTACTTGTGCTTTTGTTTCCACTTTTTCTTTTGCACCCTTTGCTGGGGCTGGTTGAACCCTGTGGACCCTGGGGTCAAAGGGAAATGCTGGAGATCACTCCCTGCTGTTGTTTAGAAGTGGGAAGCCAACAGAAGTGTTGCAAAGGGAGAGTTCTGCTCCTTTGATTTCACGGCGGTATTGATGGGGAACCTGTCTGTTCAGCCAAGAGGGGAACGTGTCCTTTCATCTCTGGCAGAAGGCCGTGTTGCTTTGTTTGTCACTATCAAAAGTGTATGTTTTAAGCTAAAATTCAAACGGACATACATAGAGATCCCTATATCCGTTAAATCCTGTGTTTCTAGCTTCTTCCGTAGACCCAAATTGACTGTGCTCAGTGACTCTTGGGGAGGGAGGTTCTTACCTGTAAGAAAAAGGGCTGGAATAGTCCTGAGGCGTATGGAGACCACAGGCAGCAGCAGCTGCGTTGGCAAAACAGATCTGCATTCTGTATTTGAAAGAAGGAGAAGAATTGTCATAGAGCTGGGAGGTCAGAAAGAAACAGAGTTTGGAATATTGATGAGAAAGGAAAAGAAATGCTGTGACGATGAGCAGAGAAACCTTTTGTGAAATGTTTTCCTTTTCAGAGGTGGAAGCAAGAGACCTTAGAGGTTTCTTTGACCTGATAGTTCAGAACATCCTAGAAAATAATGAGTAGCGTTTAAAATGCCTGTGTAAGTTTTTCTGGATGATTGTTCATGGATATCATCATTGAGCTGTATGTATCATTAAACTGCACAACTTTTTTAAATCTGAGTTTCATAATGATTACTTTGAAACAGCTTCTTTCTTGTTGCCCCAGTTAAACTTTTATTCTTACTGGATGTAATGTGAAGGAAATGTACATAATTGACAAATAGTCCATCCTGATGGATATTTTTATTAGATATTTCTAATAGGGAAAATCTAGGAAATTCTGAGAAATCCAACTGCTGCTTCAGTTTACAATTAAAGTATTTAGTAAATATTTTGTAGTCATAGATACCTACTAATGTAGAGGGAAACCATATTTTGTATAGTTCATGTGTCTACTTATTTGTCAGCATTTACCTTCTATGGAAAAGGAAAATGTTTCTCTAAGTTGGGCAAGGAAAAAATCTGTTTTCCTTTAGGCTTTTTTCTTGACCTTTCATATAGGTGGGTAAAATATTTATGTGGCTGTGCGAGCCAGTTTGATAGTGAATGGACTATCTTTACTGTGTTCCAAGAAAATGAGTACTGAATGCACTTAGGGATAAGTTCTTTGGCCATATGAAGCTAAATGTATTTTAGTAATGGAAAAGGAGGATCTTTTATATCTCGGTTGCATGAAAGGTATTTGGGAGGCAGAAAAATGGTAGTTTCCCCAGTAATTAGTGGTAGAATTTGGCATGACTATTAATAAATGTAAGCACATTTGTATGTAAGTGTATGCTTTAACTCTTTGTTGAACTGAATAAAGTTCATTATTTTGCAGGATTAGACAGAAGAAAGATCCCAGTGATTTTTATCTGGATGATTGGTTCTAATTTTTCCACAAACTGTGTATTTCATTGTAACTTCTCATTTATACCAGTCGGAGATCAGAATATGTTCTTTGTAGTGTCACAAAAATATTGATGTCTCTAATTAGATATAAATGCCATATAGATATAAATGCCAGGTCTCATTTATTATTAATCTTTTTCGTAAATCTTTTTCACAAATTTATTTAGATTCTCAGTCTCATAAAGTAAAAACTTTGCAAAAAAACCACCCTTCAATTCTGTGAGTAAATGGCAGCTAGAAGGACTATAATGGGGTTTAAGAGCAATTTATATACACACACACACACACACACACACACACACATACACGCAGATGTATACATGTATTTTTTTAGTGCCCTGGCCTGTGTGATTACTATAGGCAACTGATGAAGCCCACTACTCAGGCTTAGGAGAAACACTTGATGTGAATAATGAAATGTATCTTCAGCTCTGATTTAGGACTTGAAGCATGTGCCCTTTCTGAAATAAGATAACCTCTAATTGTTATTGTGAAGCATATTATAAAAAGAGACTTTTGGACCTCTATGTAGTGGGGCCTTTTCGAACAATCCTGAAAACTTGCTGGTGTTGGCTGCCATCAGAGCCAGAAGACAACCACAGTGGGCCTCACCTCACCTCTAATTCTACTGTTTTTTTTCAGTGCTATGTGTTTGTCTGTAGTACAAAAGATTACTATGTTTACAAAGTAGGATGTTACTCCTTCTTAGAGTTATCGATATCTAGCCACCTATCTTTTAGAATCAAGTGTTTTAAGTATAGGACTGGAAAGCTGTGGCTGCTGGTATATTTTCAGGTTTTGTTCATGCTGAGGAACCTAAATAATCTTTGGATTTTTTTTTTTGGTGTCTCTAAGTGGCCATATCTGTCCTAACTGGGCCGACAACGTGAGGGAGAGCAGCATCCTGGGCTCGATAGTGTGACTGGGCTGCATCTACACCATGCAGCATGGAGCCCAGAGCTTCTCCGCTGCGGCTCCCTTGAAGCCTGCTTGATGGTGATGAGGGACAATCTTGTGTGTGAGGTCGCTTTGTTCATTCAGTATTAGGGAGACGAAGACAAAACAAACAAACAAACTGATTCTCAGACCATCGTCATACTGATTTTCATAGCATGACGTTGAGGTGTGGGTAATATGTGTTGGAGTGCTTTGAAGGTGTGTGGATGGCTAGATAACGTTGAAGACTGACTTGAGAAACTGAAGCCAAGCCATTTATCTTCGGCCCATGCAGCAAATGGTCCTGAAAGCTGTTCCTTAATCTTCTTTTGGAAAAAATTAGGACACTTCAGACAAAGGTACCCTAAATTCAGTATTGGGGATCAGGAGACAAAGGCCCTGGGCAAATCAGAGACCCAAATTGACAGCATGGTTATACTTGCAAAAAGCTTTTCTCCTATCTCATGTTCCTTCTGAGGAGGAAGGGAGGGAAGTCACAGGACCCTGTAGGAACCCTTTTGAAGAGGTGTTTGAATGTCCTGACTTGCCCTCAGCTTTTTAGATGTAATTTGCATTGGCTGCTTTGGGGAGGGGAGGAGGGAGTTTGCTTAAAGGTGTTAATTTAATAAAAGTTGAACATAAGTTCAGAAGGTTAAGTATTTTACTTCTGCTTTGATCCGATGTCAAATTCTTCAGCCATATTCTTTGACCTGTCTTTTTCCCCGAAAGTCCCTCATCAGGACCTAGATGTTCCAAAACATGTGTCTTTTCGTTTAGGTAGGTTGCATACTTGAAATTACTTTTCGGCACACACTTTGTTCACCGGGAGCATAGCAAGCTCCAAAGCTATGGTAACGCAGTTGGAAACAAAAGCTCTTAATCTGCCTTTGAGGTACTGCTTACTCTGCTATTTTGAACAGTGTTCTATGTGAGACTTGACAAATTCATAGTGTCTTTGAAATCATTTCTACAAACTTTCTTCCCTTAGAAAAAAAGGCATCTTTATTCTTTGGTCTCCCAGCATCCAAGTAGGTTTGGACAAGATTTGCTATTGAGAAAATGCTCTTGGCCTTCTCATTCCTTCATTTCTTAGTCAGTCTCTGCGCTGCGCTGGGAAAGCCAATCCCCTTCCCTCAGAACAGTGATTTGGTAATAATGCTTCTTATTCTTGTGAAAGCAGTAGTGAGGTAACGAAGACCTTCCCTGATTTGGGAATGCTTGAAATGGAGAGGCCCTTTTGAATTGCAGAGAAGACAATAGTTGTTGTAGCGTGTTTTGGCAACAACTTCAAGACGAGCCAAATCGGACCTGATTTTTCTACAAGCAAGCTCCGTTAATAAGTGATGACACTGAAAATAAAATGTGTTAGATCTTGTTCGAAGATGTTAGCTGTTGTTCACATAAAAGAAATGTATAAACTTACTACTTTTTAAATAAAAGTAATTGAACTTTTTCTTTGTCAACCTTGGCCTTTTATCGGAGTTCAGGTCTTGAGTCTGGCTGCTTTGAGCTGTTCCTTTCATGACTTTATCCAGTGATCCTAAAACTGTTTTTTATTTTTATCCCCTTTCATGGGAGGAAAAAAAAAAAAAAAAAAAAGCCACAGAAGAAGGAAGTCTCATGAGCCGTCTCCTGAACTCTTTGGATGGAGGGCAGGACTAACTGTGTTTATGACTCCTGCTGCTTTGCAGTAGAGGAACCAAAGTCAGCCAGGTTGGTCACAAAAATAATGTTTTGATTTTCATTTTTGGTTTTCATTTTTGTGTATGTGTACAGAAATAGGAGTGGTGGTAGTGCAAGAAGGATGTTGAGAAGGGAATCTACAAAATGTCAAAAGGAAAAAGGTTTCACAGAATGTGCTATCTTTTGTTACAAGTCCATATTTGCATAAGTCTGTCCTGTTCTTGCTTTTGTAACCCTTTCAAAATTTTTATTTTAGCACACAAACTCCAGAAGAAGACAGAAGTTGCTCAGGAAAGAATGCTTCTCATTTGGTCTTCTTTTTGTTCAGAGAAAGTCTTGATTTTTTTGGGGAGTGGATGGGGAATACTAAATGAAATGCACTATATTCCTTAAAGATGAACTGAGAATAGTGTACTTTTCATTATAGTG
This sequence comes from Nothocercus julius, assembly GCA_013398735.1. Lineage (NCBI taxonomy): Eukaryota > Metazoa > Chordata > Aves > Tinamiformes > Tinamidae > Nothocercus > Nothocercus julius. The sequence goes on from VZSV01000104.1 coordinate 1,910,987, forward strand.
TTTTTCCTTTGTTTGTTCGTTTTCCAGTTACATAGGCTGTATTTTGAGGCCGTGGCTTTTTATATTCCTCTCATCTCTTTTGTCCCCAAGTGCTGTGTAGGCCGTGATTGAAGCATTGTTGTAGGCAGTATAAAGAAGTAATTTTGCTGTTGCATCTGACATACATCTGTTACACATATAGAGACTGCTTTCCAAGAATCTTAATCCAGAACTTTTTCTAAACAAATAAGGCATACAATGAAGCTCCGAAATCAGAAGTCAACATGAAATTTCCTTCTGTTTTATTTAAACCTATGGCATGCCTTCTCTTGCCCGTACTTTGAAACAGCCACTTTTATATGCCTACTGCATTGATGCTTAAGCATGCGCTGAAAAGTAACAAAAGTACAAGCAGGTGTTCCTAATAGCAGTCTCTTGACTTCTGAAGTTATGTAGGTGTATGCTATATCCATCTTTGCACCAGACGGAGATGACTATTTTTTTGTGTGTGTGTGTTTGTATTCAATCCACCAGTTCTGTTAAATTTAGTGTGATTTCTTCTGCTTTTGCCAGCAGAGGATTTGATTCTTCATGTTAATAGACATTTTTTTCCTACATAAATCTCTCTGCATTTAGCAGAGTAGACTTGGTATTATTGTTATCGGAGAGAAGGCCGTCTAACAGACTGCTGCCTGTTATCTTGTTTCTCAGGCTTGTTCTGATTCATATTCCTTTTCTTGCATACAGAAGGAATGTGGGATAAGAAAATCCAGTTGAACTGTGGAAAAGTAGTATAATTGAATTTTGAGCGTAGGTTGCTGAACATATGGAAAGCAGTAAATTACAGGAGGTAGCAGAGTGTAAAGTGCCTTTAAGAACCACTTTAAAAGCAGGTGTTGGCTCTGTAAGTTCATGGTGCATACAAACACGCTTGCCTTTTGGAGTCAGTTTAAAACATTATTAGGAGCAGTTACAGGGAACAGGAAACCTGATCTGCCTGATAGGCTTTTTGTATTCAGTACAGGTTTGCAAAAAAAAAAAAAAAATCATAATGCAGGGAAAAACAGGATTCTTTTTAGCTCTTCTGTCTAAGCCTGAAACGGAGTGGGGGGAGGAGGAACCAGAAGAACAGTTTAAAGGAAATTTCAGAAGTGATTGTTTAAAGTATGCACAAAGGAAGTCTTGTATTCTGTCTGTCTGCAGCGCTAACCATTTTTAATCTGGAAGAAGGGGCTGAACATTTAATTAAACAATACCTTCGACTTTGTTTATACTCCCTTATCCATAACAGTAATGGATATATATATATATATAAATTGAGGTTAGTTTTCAAGTGTACAGCTGTTTCCTGTTGTACAAAGCTAGTACTCAAATTTTCATTGACGTTTTGGGTATTTGCGAATTTATAACGATGATTGTTTTAGTCAAGAAAGCACTTGAGCACACCGATAACACATCAAAGTATTTCCCAAACAGCCAACACAAAGGCAGGCCCTGCCCCAGAGAGTTGTCAGGCAGGAGCTGAAGCAATACACGAGTGAGTGAATTGACAAATGTGGGAGGAGAACAGGTTAGGATGTGGGAGACGAGGGGCTGAGTCATCATTTCGGGGAATATTGTTTCTGCATAGTTGAATAGCTGATTTGTCTAGGGCTGCTCCTTTGATAATAAGATTTACAGAATTCTGCTGTGAGTAGACCGTGCCAGGCATCTGCCCCAAATTCCAAGTAAGTATGACAGGTAGCTTTGGACTGATCTGACTCCAGTTCCTGTGTGGATATCACAGTTTTGTTTAGGGGTGTGAATTTTTTTTTTTTTTTTTTGTTAAGACATCTGTAAAGATAGAACAGTGTGAAAGTGGTTTATACAGGTGCTAATTTTTCCTCAAGTATCTCAATCCATCCTTAAGTGAGGAGGGTCGCAGGGTGCCGTTAGCCGCTGGGCAGCCCCTCGCAGGGGCAGGTGGGGAGGCAGGTGCTCGTGCCAGGAGCTGGGCACAGAAGGTGCCCTCCTTGTTTTCAGCTAAGCCCAAGGACTTCGAACACCTCTGACACCAAGGTGCAAAGATGGTTTGTCTGCCAAAGGCCTAGCAAGTAATTCCACAGTAAGTGCTGACCTTTTGCAAACACAGAACCCACAACCTATCAAGCACACTTCCTTTCAAAACCTCAAGATTTCATCTGCATGCAAAAATCCTCCTTCTGACTAACTGGAGGTACTTTCAAGAATAAAAGCACACCTCACTGCAGTCTCGTTTATTACACCTCTGTAATCATCCTCGTATTGTTATAGGTTAGTTTTGTATGTGAAAAGGAACATGCTGTACAAGCCTAAAGTAACTTGAAACAAATACTAGCAGTAGCTTAGATATATTCATATAGCAGGAAAAAAATATTTTGGTGAAATAGCAGACTAGTTTTGAACCCTGGGGTAACAGATTACTTTTTTTTTGGTGTCCAAAAATGTCTTGGTCTTCCTGGTAGAATACTGAATCTGCCTGAAAACATTTGTTATTAGGGGAATTTGTTGTATTTGTGATATGGGAATTATATCCTCAAGTTACATGAGAATCATTATGTTGCTCAATTAAGCCAAGTAGAAGCAACAGTTAAGCTTTAGTTAGCACACGTGTTCTGCTATAAGAGAAGAAAGTAGTATTTTCCTTTGTCAGATTACCTCAAAGGTCATACAAGCCATAATATATCAAATAAAAAAAAAAAAGGCAAAAAAAAAAGCTAAAACAGCAACAAATCATGCATGTGAAAATTAAAAAGAAGAGATTGGAAGGGTTCGATCTTGGTGGGGAGGATCCTGCCCGTTGATATAAAAAGGGATTACATGGTGTCACATTCTCATAAACAGGATCAGAACTGTTCATGAAGGAGAGAGAGACGTGATACTTATTTTGAAAAGTATTTAGGTGTGAAGAGTATTTCTGAAGCATTTGTTTTAGAGCTTCTGCTTGGCAGCCATCTTTAGGCAACTGGATATTGTAGAAATTTGTCTCAAAGCCTGAACTACCAGCTAGAAAGTATCAGTAAGATCAGTAAGAGAGAAAATTGTTTACTTCAGGTTGCCTTTGTGGTGCCTGGTGCATGAGAGCTAGACCCATAAGCTAAAACTAAAACAGTAAAGCAGGGTCTTAGCAGCCGAGTTGGTGTTTTATCATTTAGTTCTAGAAACAAAGGGGCGAGGATTTTATGCTGGTGAGGCTGTGTTTTTTTTTTTTTTTTTTTTTAAATGTAGGAAATTAAATACGGATTTAATAGTTTTCAGGAGCAGCCGCTGTGGATGCCTCTAAGCAGTACTGTTCTTCACGTCTTCTTGAGTGGGACTGCAGCACCTCGGTTGTTTATTTGTGTGCAACTCTTGTGGGCTGCAAGTTTCTACCTAAAGGTTTGGGCTCTTACAAGTTTATAACATATCATCTGTCAGCTGTGGTAGCTATCAGATATTCCTATCAGCTGTAGGAATATCAAAAATTTGATCATTCAGGTCAGTTTAGACTGCAGTGAGAGAATTAAGTTAGTTGTGTTACTTTTTATTTGCAGTTGGCCAAGAAGGCTCTTGGCACAGGGTACCATAGCTGTAGTTCACCTTCCGTAGGTAATTTTTTTTAGAACCTTTGCATCCTGCGGAAGGCTTAAAATCTGCTATTTCAGACCGTGATTCTAATTATGAATTTCATCCTGTTGTTTTCTCCGATGCCAAATCTTCCTTTGAAAATAATTTGTACTTTCTGTTGTCATGGTTGCAGAGAGAAACTCGAAAACATGAACCCTGCTGACTCTTAAAACCAGTAAGCCTGCATATTTCTATGAGGAAGTTCAGAATTAAATAAAGCTTTGTGATTTTTTTTTTTTTTTTTGGTTTTTTTTTTTCTTTTCTTGAAGCTAAAGTCAGTTTCTCAATGGATAGAGTTGCCTTTTGTCAAACACAAGGGGTAGAACTGGGTCGTGTAGTTGTATAGTCAATTTATAATGAAGCTGGTTGCAGTGCTTAATTCCTCATCTATGTTGGTCAGCTTTCCACATCATCTAACCAGGAATCACATTTGTGTTCATTTATGCTCCTTCAATTTTTCCTAAATTTGGTGCACAGAGTACATTTGATCCTTAATGTTTTATAGCATGCTATATTATAGGACCTTAGAAGACAATTTATACTAGGAAATGGTGGACATCATTGACTTGGGCAGCTACCCAGGACAACTGGCTGGCACCCCTGGTGAGGGAGCGTGTGCCTTTATGGGGCAGTGGGCTGCGTTCAGATGCCTTCAACTACTATCTCAGAGATTGACATACCTAGACAAAATACCAAGACTGGGTTGCTCTGACCCCAGCTGTTTGTTTTCTGCCCTACGCTTTTTGAACCCTACTTCAAAAATCCTCTTTGTCTCACTTGGCTAGTCCTTCTTTTTGTATTTCTTTTTCCTTGCCTGATCATGAAACAAAAGACCTAAGTTCATCTAAACAATCTGCTTAGTGTTTCCCTCTCTTCCTTGGTCAGCCGTTTTCTAAGAGGAGTGGAGGCAGGGGGGAGGAGAGAGAGCGAGAGAGGCCTTGCAGCAAGTAGAGGACAGTGTCTACCCATCACTGTCAGTGGTGCAAAGCAAAAAGTTGTAATAGCAGTTTGGCTGTAGGTAAAAGGTTGTGCTCAGATTTACTTTTTCAAGGGGTGTAGCAAATGCACTAATGTTGATACATTTAACTCTTATTGGAGAAGCAAAACTGCCACCTCTGAGAAATACTGTTCTGCTGAGAGCTCCTAGCTCTCAGGCAGGCCCTAACCCTGTAACTGCAAAAGCTCTGACAGCTTCGATGTCCGCTGCTCCAAACCGCAACAAACTCTTCGAATGTCTGTCATTATCTCTGTGCTTCGTGTTGCCTGTACCTGGAGCTATTTGCTTGCATTCCCAGGCAGCTTTAAATTGAGCCAGGCTGAGATCCAGCAGAAATTCAGGTGCAATATGAAAGAGCCTTCTGCAGAAGATGATGGAGAGGCTGAAAACTGGTAAGTTTGGTCTGCTGGCCAAAGCCTTGAGATGGTATGTAAAGGAATGGTGTGCAGTTTTGGCTTCCACTAGTCCTCCTCTCTGACTTTGGGGAATCCGTACATCAAGTTCCTGCACTGTAGAATGAGGGGAATTATTTCCTTTGTATTCTATTTTGTTTCAATATTTTGACTGAGAATTTGGGGATTAAGGATTATCTGATGTGTTTGTTACCGTCATTCACTTAGGGATTGTATTTGTCATTCGCGTTAGGGATTGCATTTTGGAAGTCTCTGTAAGGTTCATCCTTCTATAAGGTAGGAAGTGTAGAAAGGACTACTGGTGTGAGCAGTGAGAAAGAACAACTTCACATTTTGATTAAAATCGATCTTGTCAGATAGAAGTCCATTCACCAGATATCAGTTCTCCTACAGTTTGCTAGAAGCTCTGAGAGAATCTTGAAGACTGGAAATGTGTTCAGGCAAAAATTTGGTGTTTTGTTTTACCTCAAAGGGCAGGGCTTCACTAAAGAAAAAATCGCCCCCCAAAACAGAAGCAAATCAAAAAAAAGTGCAAACAAATGTCACCAGTAGCTATGCCAGTTTGCTGGCCTCTCTCCATTTAAAAAAGATTAAATAAAACACCCACAGCCAGAGAGATTTGTTCTTCTCAAGTCTTGATCTTTAAGTTTTTTGGCTTGGTTTCGTGCGTCTGTTTTTTGATATCTCCACAACGCTCTAGCATCCAGCATCTTTTCCTATTTCCTACAGTTCGTATGATTTCTCCCTCCTCCCCTTAAAAAGATGAAACTTGTGATTTTTAGAAAGATCTTCTAGCTACAGAAGACCCTGTGCCTTCAGAAATCTGAACTGCTCTAGAATGAAGTCATCTCTTCCACAGGCAAGGGGCTTGCTGCTTGGCTGAGTGTGTGTAATGGGCAGTTTTCATCTTTTGCATTTGATAACGTCTCCAGTGTCTCTGTAGTCATCTTGTTCTTATGACAGCGTATTAGACTGAATCCCTAAAGTGGTACTAACCGCCTGTTTTGCCAGCAGCTGCCCTGGAAGCAAAAATGCAAAACGAGGGGAAAAAAGAGATGTTGAACCAGTATATTTTTCATTTTGTTTCCAGGCTGGATTCAGATTTTCATGGAGTTGTTTCAGGTCCATAGAACTTGGGAGTAATAGTTTGTTTGCTTCAGGTTTGGCTGTTGCTGGACTGAGGTGCTGGAATTTAGGGACAGTGTGTTCTGTGTTCCCTGCCTGACGAATGCCCTGGGCAGGAGGAGGAGCACTTTCATTCTCAGCACTGCAGTTCCAATGGATTTCTTTTGATCTGGCCCCTTCTTTTATGCAACGAGAAAATGAAATGAAATATAAACTACATGGTAGTGTGTCCTTCCATTCATACTTCTTCCTGCCTAGACATGCTAATATTTAAATGTGTGGCTGCAGAGATGGGAAGGAGAGTAAGTACATTACAAATATCTTTGTAAAAACTATTAACGCTGGACGGAATTAAGAGGAAAAATGCATTTGATTGAGAGAAGGTATTCCTTGAACTCCGTCCTAATTATAGCTCTGCATTTCTTCTCTCCTGACGTGGCCCAGCCCTGTCTAGGGTAGCCTGAGGACTACTTTAATTTTCTCTAGTTGGCTGTGATTCCCAAGGAGCTGTGTGCCAGCTATAGGGGAATGGGACTCATCTCTGTTGCTGCCTCTGCGCACTCCAGAGGCTCTGCAGGGAGCCCAACAGGGTTGCCTGAAGCAGGGAATCCCTGTCTGGAAACCTGTTGGGAGCTTCCACTTCAAGCTGCTTGGGAAGCAGAAAAGCGCAGACCTTCTCCCAGCTCCTTCAAATACTCTCACATAGCCTCACGATGAAAAGTTTGAACACTGCAGTATGAAGCTCCCTGATTTTAAAGGAAGGCATTGTAACCTCCACACTGAAGTCAGTGTTTTATCATGAACCCAGCCTAGATAAAACACTTTCTATTTAGCTTGTGAGTCAAAGCTGCAAATATGAAACATTTGCAAAATGTTACTTGCAGATAAGCAGTAATAACTATATTCCAAAGAAGAATTGTCTTGCTCTAGTTAATTTACAAAGGATGGGTTTATTGTTCATCTTGCAGGAAAGAATTTTTTTTATCATGCTCTGTTTCACTTAACTAAGCAAATGTTAGTAGCAAATTTAATGCATAATTACAGAATGTCCTATTATTTTTTTTTCAGGTCAGACTGCATCCATCTGTTAACTGTTTATTTGCTCCTTTGTTTGGATCAGAATGCTTCCATAAATTCTGTTAAATCCACTCCTCTTCCTCTGCTTTTTTCTAATTGTTTTTGTTTTGGGAGTCATTAGTGCAAATATTTGCACTGAGGCGTAGGAATTGATTTCTTGCCTGATTTGTGCTTTCCAAAGCTATTCTTCCTCAACAAAAACAAAGCGGGTCAGTTCCACTGATGATACGGTCTATCACCAGTACTATTTCTGGGGTTACTGTCCAGCTTTGTGTTTATTAAATATCCTGATCTATACCTAGACGTGTACTGACTTGTGTCTTTGTTGATGGAATACTTAATGTAACTAGGCTTGTAATGTATTAGGAGTTAAGATAGTATAAGAGTGTATGAAAATAAAGAGATGCTCCAATGCATTGTACCAGTTCTAAGATAGTGGTGTTCTTTTTTTTTTTTTTTTTTTTTTTTTTTTTTTTAGTGCTTTTGTGCATCTTTTTTTGCAGCCTTCTCAAAAGGCTTATGCTAGAACATTTGTCTTTCACTGTGTAATATAATTTTGCTATAAAGTCAGTTTACAAGTGGAAGAAAACTTGGTTTCTTCTTTCTCTCTATTAACCTCTGTTTTTTAATCAAACTTCGTGGTGCAAAAGCCTGTGGTCAGCAAGGAAAGTTTCATTTTGCTATACTTATCAGTGAATATAAGAAAAGTTCATCTATGTGGTTTACAGACCCTGAGCTAATTTAAGGTTGAAGGAAGCTCTCTGTATCTTCCTGTTTTCCAGTTACACTGTTTAAAATAAATCTGAAGATTTGCTGAAATATTGATTGGGAGAATAAGTTTTCTGGATTTTTGAGCATCTGGATGTGTTCTGTGCAAATTAACTACAGAGTTCTGTGACTAGTTTGGTTTTACTAAGTACTTACTGAAAATATTACTTTGAAATTAAATAGAAATAACATCCTGTAATGACAGTTTTCACTGCTTTTCCCTATAATGCAGGGAAAATGTGGGGAAAAGATCTATGGAAAAAGCTATAATCTCCAGAAGAAAAGAGGAATAGTCAGAATTTGCTGAGAAGAGTAAGGAAGCGAACCCATTGCATGGATTTTCACTCTCTCTCAATTTTATACTGTAGTGTTGTCTTGTCCATAAAAATATTTTACATTCTTCTCTGAAATTTTGCTTTTCAATAGCAAATTTGCTATGAATTAATAGTATAATGTCAGAATGGAGAAATAATGCTAATGTGTTTTTGGTAAAGTGGAACAATTCTTTTAAGTGGCATTATGTTGAAGCTCTGTGATTGATACTGTGCTGTATTTGGGGAATAAAGTCTAAAGTGGATGTCCCCTCCATTTATAAGAGGAGTCCACTATACAAAATAGACTCAAATATTTACAGTCATGCATAAAATTGTAAAATTGTATGCCTCTTTTTTTTTTAATGCTGTTTCCTTTGATCTGACAAATGCATTGGCTTGCTTGGTGGGCAGCTGAAAAAATGCGTGTCTTTGTAATTCACCATGGAGTTATAATAATATGTTGGCAGTTTATAATTAAGCTCAGGCTTAATATCATCAGTTCGGTTATGTCAGATCATTATTTTTCATTTTACATTCTGAGGAATTAGCAGACTAAAAGTCCATCGCTAGTTCTTAGTAAGATTACTCCCAAGTCAAATGTGTTAACAGTAGCCATTCTTGGTAAATCTAAGTGAATCACTTTATATTATAAAGGAGTATTTGTATGTACACACACGTTGTAGTAATTGAAAGGTCTCTCTTTTTCTCTCTTTTCCAGGAGATTGGTACAAGCTGTAGCTTACTCAACATTTTGAAAAGTTTGGAAAAGGTTTTAAATCCCTAGTAGAGAAAAAAAGTGCTTTTCATGGTGTGGATTTGTTGACCATAGGGCAACATGGGAGATTGGTTGCTTTTGCTTATAAAGATGTTAAAAGTTTGAAGACCTTAAATTTTATCTGAAAATACATGCTTCGCAGTTAGTTGTGGCGCTTGGCAGAGTGATAACCAGAAGATTTATTAAATCATGGTTGTGTTTGAGTATGTCTTTGCATTGATTTTGTTGTATAGTCAGTGAACTAGGTCAGAGCCTTTTCTTTTTTCTTCTTATTTATTTATTTACTTATTTATTTACTGGAAATATTTCTGCTGATCTCAAAAGGCTGAGGGTCAACCTATTGCCATTTCCTCTGTTGTTGAAGATGACCTGTGGTAACCTGAGGAGGAGCCTGGAAAAACCTGGCTGTGATTTTTCTTGAAAGAAGTCTGAAAAGCTGTGTTCCTATTATGCAAGTGTTTTCCTATCAGAACTAGAATAGGAGGAAGAAATTTCAAAACATTAATATTCACTGAGATCTCTCATTTTTAAGTGCAGTTGTACACTACACATACGCATATTATAAAGGTAGCTTTGTGAACTAATCTTTGTCAGTAAACTTAATTTAGCAGGAAAAAATATGATTAAGACGAAAAACGTTAGGTGTTTACACAGTATTTTTAATACAGTGTTAAATGACTGTTCAAGTTACACTTTCAGCCATAAAATCCTAAAAATGGTGGATTGTTTTGCATTTTCCGTATCAGAAAACACAGCCTGTTTTTTCAGGTGTAGCTTTCAGAAGATATTTTACATAGCTCTTTAGATTTCCATTGATTGTGCATTAAACTTGTTAGCTACAAAGTTTATAAATGGCCCATAGCAGATCTTCCACGTGGTTTATCAGGATTTTTTTATCTGCTTCTTCAGTGTTTTCTCTCTCTCTCTTTTTTTTTTTTTTTTTCTATTTCAGCTACCGATTGCTTATTAAAATGTCAGGAATTTCTTTTCATTTCTGGCATTGGATATTATAGATCACTAGTGCAGTGCTAAACTTCTGGCGCGTTTCCCATTCTGGCTGCTATGACAAGGGGAGTAAGGTACCGGGAAACCAGGTGAGTGGAGATCAATTGCATGCCCTAGTGGCAGAAGTGTCACAACAGTGGGGGGCCTGAAATCTCCTGTCAGGCAGAGTCTAGTTGTATGAGCAGTGGTTACAGTGGTTGCTTCAGTAGACCACCTGTGGACTTTGCGTTTCCCTTATTTATGTGCAGGTGTGTCTTGGAAGCAGAAATGGGCCACGCTGGGAAGTCTTTGAATGTGATGTGAATAACCATGAAGATTAGGTTAGTCTGATGTTGAAAAATGGGTTTCTAGATATTGTCTGCAATTTTTTATAATCTAGGGGGTTGTGAAGAAAGCAGCAGCATTACAATTCCTGGATCTTGACAGGTTTTTGTAGGGCATCTCTATGGAAGTAATCTGTCTTGATGCGACCGTAGGGTGCTAGCCATGGCTTGATAAAGCTGTGTATGTTTCTGAGGAACATGGCCTTGGACAATTTTAAAGGTGAATAAGCGACAAATCTCAACAGCACATCTGGGTCTGCTTCAAATAATTTTGTAGGTTGTACTTGCTATTACCCGCATGTTAACAACTTTCTAGCAGGTTACTTAACATTTTTCCTTGATCCATGGCTTGGGAAGACTGGAACTGCCCCAAAGCCTTTTTGTTTCTAGTTCTAACAAACTGCTCTGTCCTGTTAACTGTGACTAAACCAGTTCATTCTTTGGCCTGCAGACAATGTGGAGGGCAGGGGCTGGAGAGGCTGGGCATTTTTGGCCGGTTGGTCTCGTATTAGTATGACGGAGATACAAAGCTCGTTGAGGCCCTGTGCCTTACTTAACCTGAACGGGAGTGTTCTGTAATGAGACTCATGCACAGAGGGGGAAGGTGCTCTTTTAAAGCCATTTCTCCAGAAATTACTGATAATAAATTGCGCAATAAGCTGGTGCCTGACAGGCTGCTCTAATCTTGGCCTCGCGCAGTGCGCCGCGGTTGCTGCTTGGCCCCTATTTGCGCTCCCCACCCTCTTCCCTTCTGACCCTTTCCTTTATTCTGTTTAAATTAGATCTCGTGAGTGTGTGGGCTTTCTCCTTTCATCAGCTTTGTTGGTTGCTGGTTCCGCTTGCCACCTTTCTCACTGTGTTGTCTGCGAGCAGATTGTGGTTCTAGAGGATCAGTGCTTCCAGGGCATGAAAATCCAGTGTTAGAGTAGGAAGACTGAGCTTAATTGGTGTACAAAGATTATGTGCTGCTGCCCGAGACCAGACATTTGTGCTGCCCCATGTGCCCAGTTCTGTTAGGCCAAGGGAGCTACCCTGGGGAAGTACCAAGGGAGGCCAAGGGAAGTTGCGTGGTCTTTGCAATGTGCAGAAAGCCTCGAGGAGCCATGTTGTCTTTCTCCATTGCTTTCTGTGCTTTTCTGCTGTCTTTCAATGCGTCTCTGTGCCTTTCTCCCTCCTGACTGTAGCTCCTTTATGCTCCAGGAAGGCTCATCCTGCTAGTTCTTACCTATATTTAGGGCTGAAGCAGGAGTCTGAAGCAATCTTTTGGAAGAAAATCCAATGTGGAAATCTTTTTGTTGCTCAGTTCTATTGAGAATAGACCGAAACTGCTGTGTATTATGGTGCTTATCAACAGAGCTAATGCAAGGCTGCTCCTAGTACAGCTTGGGATCTTTTGGTCTCTGCCATCTGGCATATGAACAAGAGAAGAGATAAATTTTATAATGTCATTTTTTCATCTGTTCAGCCACAGAGATCCCCAAAAGAGAAGATTTCAGTTTGATCTTTTTGAATGCAGCAGTCTCTATTACCAAGTTTTAGTTTTTCCTTTTCATAAGGAAGAGTCATTAATACAGCATGGTTGGTTGGAAACAGCTGATCCTGTTGTACTGCTACTGTTGCTAGGGCCTGGTACACCTACCAGGTGTGCGTATCCATTTGTGTATCCATACCCATCAGGTATTCACCTTTCAGGGTGAAGAGTGTAGGTTTGTTGCTTGGCAGTATCAGAACTGTTTGCATGGAGCTGAAGTGTTGATGGCAACTAGAGAAGTCAACCCTTTTTTAAATAAATACAGTTAGAACTTGTACAATTATTTTTCATTATTTTCAAAACAAAATCCTTCTGCCTTTTGATCATTCACTTCTTTTAAAAAGATAATGGACTTCAATGCTTGTGCCTCAGCAGGGGATTCCCAACTCCCGGTTGGAGCTGATGCCACAGATTTGACATCCTGGATTTGAGAAAGCTCCTTCAGGGAGATTTGTTCTGGCAACAGTGTCAGTCCAAAAGTGCTGGGCTTCCCTGGCACAGGATCCTGTGTCTGTCTCTGCTCCTGCACTGCTGCTAACCTTTCCTTTCTTCCAAGATGTCTTGCATCTTTTCCTTGACTCTTGGAACATTTGGTCACCTGCAAAAGCTCCTTCTCCGCACCCTCCCCCCCCCCGCCCATACTGCTCCATACTGCTCTTCTACCCTGTACTATTAGTTTGCTCGGTCTTGAACTTTTCTGTCTTTGTGAGGAAAAGACCTGCAGGGCTATCTGTTAGCATCCCTGCATGTCTTCCATTTGCAAGTCAAAGTATTATATTTTAAAAGCTCAGAGTACTTTATATCTAGTTGATAAAGATAATTGTGAATGTGGAGTTTGTAGGGTTTGGTATTATATAGGTAGATGAGAGAGAGATACAGAAACCTAGCAGAGAAGGTAAAGTCTGATTGCTGCGAGATCGCTTTTGGCTATTGCGTCTGTGTAGGTGAGGTGCTTAGGGACATGGTTTAGCAGGCAGGGTGTTGAAGAGTTTATGATTGGACTTGATGATCTTGAAGGTCTTTTCCAACCAAAATAATTCTATAATTCTATGATTCTAAGAAGTCAGTATTTTTTTCCTCCTTAAAAAAAAACTAGCTTTTTTTCTTTTTCTCCTTTCTCATGGCAGGTTGTGTCAAAATGGTGGGGAAAAAATCACTCTGTGAAGAAAAAGGATTTTGCTCCTGCTTAAGTGCTAATTTGAATGCAGCTGCAACTTTGGAGCAATCGTTATATAAATTTACCCATCTTTAAGCTCACTCTTGCTAGTTGATGCAGTTTCCATAAAGCTACAGAGATGGATCTGATGGAACAGCCTTTT
>VZSV01000104.1:1924266-1935184 GCA_013398735.1 Nothocercus julius
TTTTTTTTTTTTTTTTTTTTTCCAGACAGAATGCATTAAAATATTCTTTTATACCTGAAATGAAATTGTTCTTTTCTTGAGCTACTGTCATGTTCGTTCGATTATTATGTCTTTTGTCAGATGAAACCTAGAGCCTCAGGGAGCCTCAGGATGTCTCCTAGCATCGCATTTGTAATGGAATAAAAAAGTTATTTAGCAGCTCTACTACATTTTTTCTGCCCATTTGAAAGTATGGGAGACCTTTTATCCATCAGCATTTGAAAGCAGCATTGCTGCAAAAATGGCTTTTTTTTGTGAATTGATGCTGAGGACCAGTGAAGGAATAAAGTCTGTAGGAAATACTGAATAATTTTGGTTAGTTAAGTGAGGGGGAAGGAGTGGATGGAATGACCTAGCTGATTTATTGAGTAATCAACCATATTATTTGTATGAAATTAAGTAGTGTAGGCTTGAAATAAACCATAGCGTGTGAGGTATTTCAGTAAAGAAACTCTGGACTATATGAATACATTATAAACTCATATACTCCCAAACCCAGATACTTCACTCACTTGATTCACTTCATCTTTCCAATTTCCTCACAAAACTACCAGCTGCATGAAACCATCAACAATAAACCTCATGACTTCTTGTTCTGCTAATCAATATCAACAATGTTGACCTGCAAATCATTATTTAGCTTGACAGCATGCCTTAGACTACATTTCTAATCCATGGATTTCATGTTCCATGCATCGGAAGACAGACCACTTTTACCACAGACTTTGTATTATTCCCTTTCACTTCTTTTTCCCATTTGTAACAAATCTCTGCTGGGATGCTGACATCCCACGTTGTTCGCATCGTGTTGGCTACAGGGTTGCTATGTCCTCCTCAACCATGGGTAGCTCTTTGGGGGCCTGCAGGTGTCATAGGACCTGGAGCACATGGGAGGGCTTGTGTCACTGCTATGCCAGATGCCACTGGGATGGATACATTGATAGGTGTCTCCCTCGTGGACCTTGTGGGCTAAGTTTTGAAATGTTTGGGAATTAACCTGAGTTGTGTGTGTTTTGCAGGTGAAGGAGACAACAATATTAATCATCTCTGTTAATGGCGTTTTTTTTGTATTCTTAAGCTGGATCATTTGGGACATTTGGAACTAAGTTACTGTGTTTAGAATGTGTTCCTCAGGGTCAGGTCCAGAGCCTGACCATGAAAAAAGATGTGTTCATGTTACACCATGAAATGGTGTAACAGGCAGCCTTTGCATTATCAGAATAATTTGTAGATTGAGACCTGATTTCGTTCTCATGTTTTATAGAGGAACTGGACTTAAGCCTAAAGCAACAGTTTTAAATCAAGATTTGCTGGCATGCCTGTGTGGGGTCCCAATTACCGCAATATTCTGTTCCAAAATGGTGCCCGAGGCGGCGTTATCACAGATTTATGCACAAATTGAGTTAATTTACTTTCTACCTAGTATAAGGATAAGCGAGTGGAGGAGTAGTGAGATAAATATCTCTTCTTGTGCATTATTAGCGTAAATGTGTCTTACAAGCTAATTGATAGATTTAAACAAGTGTAGAGGTGTAACCAAAGATGTCAGCTAGATGACAGAGCCTTTCCTAGCAGAGGTCATGAAAGCAGGAGCATTTCACCCATAGAGATCAATTAGATGTTTTTGGGGTTGTGAATTATATAAGCTTGGGAGAAGTGATTTTTTTTTTTTTTAAATATTAAGTGAGTAAGTAGTAGAAACCTTTGTTGAAAGGCGTGTAAAGGGGCACATTGGCTTGGAAGAACTTTCTTTATGAATGTTGTACAATTGTTGAATGTTGAAACTTGCACAGTTGTAGAGCTACATAGCCCAGTGTTTGCACTTGTTTGTGGCAAATAAGAAATTTTTCCTGTCTTTGAAACATTCAATTTTTGACAAATTCAGGCTTTAACAAAAAAAAAGTTACTGATGCAGTTTATTTTGGAGACTTTTAAAGCACGAAGATCCTGTAAGAAATACCTTCAAAGGCAGATGCTTGTAATTTGGTCTGCTGTCTTTTTTTTTTCTTTTTTTCCCCTTCTTCAGAGATATTCTTCTGTTTTCCATATGGAAATGAAGAAAAATCTTAGCTTTAAAAATAAAAGAATACATATATGTAATCAAATTTGGCAATGAGATGTTTGAGCTGTATGAAAACTGTCTTATTTATTAGTAGGAGTCGGTTGTGAGATGTTTTTCATTATCAAGGGTAGTGTTCAGAAAACAGTGAATTTGGCTCTGTAACATGGTTGACAGAAATTATGCCTTTCACAGTTACAGATCAGTGCTAAGTTCTGACACATCTGATGTATATAATTGTATAGCTCTTTGTTTTTGCTGGTTTATGAACAATAATTACTGAAGAGTGAAAGATTGATTTGCAGTTTCTATTTCCCCTCGAACAACCTATAAAGTGCAAGTAAATTCACTGTTACATTGCCTTTCCCAGTGAAAAATCAAAGCATTATTCTGTTACAATAGAGGTGATTATAGCTAGCTCTGTTTATTCTGTCCAAATAGTTTTTTCTTTAAACAGTAACAGCCCATGTTAGTATCTGTAGCTAAACTGGTAGAATAAAAGCATGTAATAGAAAAGTAAATGCAAGAATTGCAAAGGCAGTCATCTGTTTTGTAATTAATGCCAAGCCATCAGATCATATTGTGCTTAAAATGGCTTCTTTGTGGGTCACTGCGATGCCTGCATTATTGTTTCAAAATGGACCTGCTAACACCACAGTAATTTATTGAGAGTAGGCTGCTTGAACTAAGAGACTTCTGTTAATAATTATTTAAGGGAACTCGTGACAAGTATTGCTGGCTCAGAGCTTCCAAACTTTTCTCTTTAGAAACTCCTTCGAGGTAACGTTTCTGGAAATTATGCGAAACTGAGATTAATGTTGCGATTGACTTTAGAAGTAAGCACACTGAAAGGTTATATATAAAGTTAAATGGACTTGCTGATTAGCATCATAATTGTCTATTGTTTGTGTAAGAGCTTGGAATGAATTTTGTGACATTCTGCTTTCCTTTTATACATCAAATACATAAAACATACATAATTTTGGAGATCGCCTGTATGGGTATGTGCACTGTGAATCACATGACATCACAAATACTTATTTTGAGTTTATGTGTTTTTACCTTCAAATTAATTTTCAAAATTAAATAATTAATATTTTGATAAACAATCTTTTGTTGTCTTAAAAAGTCTACAAGTAGTATACTTAACTATTTTACGTTAAAACTGCTGATAATGCCTTCAGACTCCTAACTGAGTATCTCTTATAGGCTTTAGTAGGAGTTGGTAATTTTGCACCCCCTTTTCCAGTGTTTTTGGGACTACTGTGGGTTGAATAGCAGTAATATCAGCTATATACATTTCTACAGTATTTTCTGTAAGAGGAAGGGGTTTCTTAAAATTCACTGTTCCCAGTGCACACTCAAAAGTCAATGGTAGAGGGATCCTTACCCCAATCTATTGTTTAGTAGTTAAATAGATTAATAAATTAATGACCATGTTTCTTTTTTAGCCAAATGCAAGTAATATGACTCTGCATTCTCTGCATTATTCTCTTCTATATGCTGTATAATGTATGACTCTAAAATTTTATCATAGGATAATTTTGGTTGGAAGGGCCCTTTGGAGGTCATGTAGCCCATCTGCCTTCCAAAGCAGAGCACGTTCCTGTGGATCTTGCCCAGTTGATCTTTGAGCATCTCCAAGGATGGAAGCCCCACAACCTCTGGGCAGCCTGTTCCTGTGCATACCATGTTCCAGTGGGACATAAGGCACCTCCTTTGCTGCAGCTTGTGATGGTTGCTTCTTCTCTTTTTGTTGTGTGTCTTTGGCAAGGGTCTAGCTTTGTACTTCCCGGATGTAGCACTTTCCTCCCTGAGCTTTTATTTCTGCAGTGTAGACCAGCCAATTTCTTTAGCCTCTTCAGGTCTCTTACATGCTGCAGCCTCCACACTGTCCTCTGCAGGACTTACTCTCTGCTTCTCTTCTTGGACTTCTCTCTAGGAGTTACGTGAACTGTACTGTAATTTCCTTTTGTCTTTAAACCTACTGGTCAGCTTTGTTTAACTTCGGGTTTTATTACTGCATGCATCAATTTGTTTTATGTTGAAAGTAGTGTGAAAGACACTTCAGGTTAACTGGAGGACTCACAGGGCATATTGCTTTCCCCTTGGGATGCTTAAGCTTAAACTGGACTATCAGGACAGCTTAACAGCTCTCTGCACCTGATACCGCAGAGAAAGCTGAACAGGCGAGGAATTGCTCCTCCATTGAAGCTGCTTTGGAGGAGTTTGTAAATCACTGACTTGGGGTGTTTAGCAGCAAACTAGTTGTGTTGAGTTTAATTAATGTTCCTTTGTCCAACTTGTTTCTGCTTTGTATTGTTTCAACTGTAAAAGGAATGGTTTATAAATGAATGGCCGTGCAGTTTTGTCCTGTTGACTTCTACTTCATTTATATTGAGACTGTCCTAAAGATATGGTGTGTCTGTACTTTTTTATACTTGTTAATTTTACTTTTTTATACTTGTTAATTTTAAATTGGTATGCACTTAGTTGAACATCTGTAAGTGCAAAAGATAGAAGTGGGCTGTCCCACCTTAAGTCATTGTGGAACTTATTTTGATAATGTTTCTTTAAAAAAAAAGAAAAAATCTGCTGCTGTTTTTCTTTTAGCTAGCTTTTTTGTTTGTTTGTTTTTGTTTTACCCTTCTTGAACCATACCACGTTTTATCCATTTAATTAATAACTTCTCATGTAATACCAAACTGGTTATTTTACTAAAGTTCAGACAGGTGAGATGTACCATGGTCTGCTATTCCTGAAAATAACCTCTCTAAGCAGAGAAAGATTTGGACATAGTATATCAACACAGTTTCCCATTAATGGAATTGTGCTGGGCTGTCCTTTTTACCTGTATGGCTTTAGTCATTAATCATGGTTACCCTCAAAATTTATTTTATTTTTTTCACACTAATTTTTAGTGAAGTGAGACTCGTAACCCGTTTTACAGAAGCGAAAGCTCAATCAAAGTGACTCAGACGGCCAGTACAGAGTTTAGAATAGACACAAAATTTCCTGATGCCTCCCATATATAATAATGCCAAAAAGAAAACCCTTTTATCTCTGTCTAGATGATGAAACGATAAATTATCAAGACATCTGTTACGTACTTTCTTCTCCTAATGAACCTAGAAGTCTCCCAGAGTGACAGAGCTGGGAATATGCTAGGTTGACTCAGCACCCAGTCTTAAGTGTCTGGAGTCTGGTTTATGAAGGTAGGGAAACATAAATATTGATGTTTGTAAATGAGTTGGAGGGGAATATTTGTCCTCTTCGTATTTCTGATGGCAGTCTATTCTCCTGTTTTTTGAAGCATCTATTTCTTCCAGACAAACAAAAATCCTTGGATGTCCAGTCCAAATTATTTAGGTTTTATATTAGTACTTAATTTAGCAAATTTTGTCTGCTTAAACATATGTGTAAAATAACAGGTGTTTGGGGTAACATTTTTTATGTAGTGTGTTCTCCATTAGGATACAATTATTTGAGTGTTTGCTGACCAGTTGTCACCTCATACAGTGAAATACTTTTGAAGCCTCGTTACGCTATTTGCTTTTGGCAGGGGAGCTATATACCTTTCCTCCTTTGCAATAGTTTGGAGAGTAAACACGGTACAGAAAAATAGAATTAGGCTTACAATAGTGTGCTGTTTGATATACCAGCAATGGTTTTGACTTCCCAGCATCTGTGCATTTAAGCTATTAAAACGCGCCTATTAGTTTTGTTACCTGAAACACCACTACTGACACCGGTGTTAACTGAATTTTTTGAATAAGGGAGTTCTGGTGTTGTGTGGGTTTAACTGAGGCTATTTTAGTCCATGCCAGTTGAAGACACTGTAAAGCTTTGGCCATGTAAGGACTGGTTACACTAATAAAACTGAGCAGATAGGGATTTTTTTTTTTCAGTTAGTCTTCGGCAATGTGATTCCTTAAGGAATGGAACTGGAATTAGGTTTCATGACCAGGGGTGTCTTTTGTTACTGTTTTGATTTTAATTCAAAAAAAAAAAAGAAAGGATTAACTAATGGATAATGGAACCTAACATTCATTGCTGTTGATTTAAAATGTGGACCTGTTTTGTATGATCTGGGTAATTGATCTATTTTATCTAGTCTTGGTATTTATTTGGCAATATTATGTCCAGAAACAAAAGGGTGAATTCACTCACTTCAAAAGAGTGAATGACAGAGCTCCATTGACTTAACTGGAATTAGGCCAGAAAAGAAGAAAGGGCCAGTGAGTACACAAATAAGCATTTTGCCATGTTGGTTGGCTCATATTTTATTACATGAGGCACCAGTGACTGTGCTTGAAAATCTGAAAATGAAGAATGGAAAGTTTTGATTCTTCCTGAAGTACTGAGGGAAGAATGTAGATACGAGGAACTTTAATTATAATAAAAATACACATGATTTAAAGAAAATCGATGCAAGTATAGAAGCAACTTAGAGTCTTTGAATATTAACATCCTTTTGCCTTCTTACTTTTAGTGTTATATTGTACTTTATTTAGAACATGCAATATTCCTGTTCTTGCTGATTGTCGTATTTTTTTACACCAAGTTTTAATATTATAATGACAACCTGAAACAAAAAAAAATGTCGAGAGCATGTGTTAAATAGTTATTCACAGGAGTACGGTGGTGAGAAATTGCTCCTTTCCACTCCAGAAACTGTTGTAAATTGTATAGTTGGTCTTAGGGATGATCAGCCCCTAAGTTGAAGCTTCTACTCTTATTTTAGCCTATTGCAATTTGGGAGAAGTTAGCAGGGCAGTTTGCTTGACTCGGCAAGACAGGGCTGTCAGATGTTACTGCTTTGCATTTGCAACAAAAAACTGGCAAAACCAGCAAGCCTGAATTCAGCAGAATGCGTATCATACTTGGTTACTGAGGCAGTGGCCTGGATGGACCATTAATGTGGCTGCTTTGTTCATAAGCATTGAGGGGTTGGAAGCTCTCCTTTGCAGAGGATGCTGAGGCTTCTTCTGCTGAAGTGAGGAAGGAAAATATTGGTATCTTTTCTAAATACTAAATCTACATATTGGAAATCTGAATTTCTTTTTTTTTTTTTTTTTTTTTTTTTGCTGTTGGTATAGCTCAGTAGAGTCCAGAATTTTGCTATGCTTGTGAGTAGGGAGAAAAGCATAACTTCCTCCTGTTTGTACAACTTATGCAAAAGCCTAGAAGAATTGTAGCCTATGGAATATCGGGGTTTTAACCCCTTTGGTATGCTAGCACAGAAAGGGCTGAGTGGAGGTGATGCTCCCTCTTACTTTCTTTGCTTCACATTGTCTGCACTTGATTATCATATTATGCTGGTTCTGTGCCAAAATCTGACATCTCCAAATCCTTCAATTCTTTTTATTGAGCAAATGTCAGCAGTCTATTGCCTGCTTTGATAGTCTCTTCAAAGTGCGCTGTCAGTGCAGCCTTTCTTCACAGTGTTCCCAAGAGACACTTTTGCTTTTATTGTAGGGAGTGACAGCCAGGCAATAGCTGAGTGTATAAAAATCTCCAGGCAACTGTGAAGTGCACAAATATGAATAGCAAGAATGTAAGAAAGTGTGAAATTTAGGTGTGGAGAATCTGGACTCTTCACTGAGAGCAGAGCTGGCAAGGCAAACCTTCAAAGTCTGTCGTGTTTATTTTCCATGTTCTGGTAGTTGCTCTAACTCATCTTTGATCATGCTCCCATCAGTGGATTATTTTTTGCATTGCAGTTTTGAGTTCTGCAATCCTTCTCCTCATCACACGTATTTTGGAAAGCTGGAATAGAGGGAAGGTGTTGGGAAGATGCTGTGCGCTCAGTGTATCTCGGTATTGTAGTAAGTATAGAAGAGAGTAATTCCTGCTGCTTGGAGGGTGTTGAGTGAGCACGCCAGGCCTTGAGGGGAGTCTGAGCTGTTCTCAGAAGTGTGCAAGCCTCTTCCCTTGGGTAATGAACTCTTCCTTTTTAATAGTGCTATGAGATGCATGGTACTTGCATAGTTTTTTTTAATCCCAGACTCAGGATAGTTTTATAGAACAAATGAAACTCTGAGTTTTAGTAACATAGTTGGTCAGCTTTCTGTTAAAATCCCTCTGCTTTCCCAAACTGGATATACTGAGTATCTCAGAGGCCTGAACCATTCCTGAGATACCTGGTCGCTCTTTCGGTGTAACTAATATGATCTAGGAGACTTGTTCACTTTGATATTGAGTATAGCAAGCAAACAAAAAACACCTCCAGTTGTCATTTTGTTGTGCCCCTGTTACATAAGTGTCTGCCTAATATTGCTAATGAATGCCTGACACAGCAACCAGACTATGGTAAGCCAAAATGCATAGGACTTATTTCGATAGTTAAACTTGGAGATCTTTGCTAACCTGGTTTACTTTTCAGTGCGTTTGGATTAGTGTGTGCTCAATGAGCAGCTCAGTGGGTAGGAGCTGCTGATGAGGCTGCAGTCCGTAATTTCTTCAGCAGAGTAAAGAGGTTGAGTAGCACCTTAGGCATCTGTGAGAGCAGCGATTAGATTTGTTAAAACTGACGTATTGAGTGAGACTGTCTTTGAACACATTTATTTTGTATTGCAGAAAAATCATAGGTGCTCGCAAGGCAAGAAAGTGCCTCAGCCCTTTCCTGTGGCTGAGCCCTTGTGGTACAGCATGGGAAGAATCCTCAGGCTTGGGAGGAGGGCCTTGTACAAATAATGCTGTGGTGCATTTTCACTGTGGTCTACACTAATATACATATGTCCACTATGAAATAAAATGTTGGCTTAGATTTTTCTGGTGGAAAGTCTTACAGAAATCTTCCTGCCCAGGGAGATTTTGGTTCAAGTAAAAATCCATCTTCCAGTGAGAAAATACTGTTTGAAATCTATCTGTTCTCATATTAGCTATGTGAGATGGACCTAACCCTAGCTGGAATGAGTCAGTATTCTGGAGGCTGCTGTAAAAAAAAAAAAAAATAAAAAAAAAAATAAAAAAAAAAATTAACAGCTACATTTGCTTTTAAATTATTTTAATTTAAGGTATTCATTATAAATATTTAAATACATTTTCAAATTATTGGGTGACAGTGCTGATGCAGTTACTGTCAGCAGACAAGTTTTGTCAGTAAGGGTTTACATCATCATGTCAAAATTGTGCAGTAAGGAGAGAGAGGGAGAGAGAGAGAGAGATAAATACACAATCACCAACGTTATTTTACAAGGAATGGTACTTGGTGACAATCTCACCAATCTCACCCTGAATGACAATCTCATCCCTGACTTTATAGTAACACTTTGAAGAGCTCTACCTAGGAACATCTCATTTGCCAAAATGCAAGAACTGACATACTCTAAGTCACGTAAAAATGCTGTTTCTTAATGAAAATGCAGGAGGGTATTGCTTTATTCGGTTCTGCTAGTTTTACTGCTATTAAACAATATTTTATCATGAGCTGGTCAGGTCAAAACTGCAGGCTGTGAACCTTTCCTCTTTAAATTAAAGGGATTTTTGCCTTTGAGTTTTCAGTGTGAATGGGATCAAGTCTAATTTACATAGTAAAGCTATGTTTAATGTAAACAAAAGCAGTGCTGCCAGAAATCTCACGTTACCATTTTCAACACAGATCAGCGGTGAATGAGTAATCATTTTGGCTTCCAAAAATGGTTCGGACTAAACCCATTTCAAAAAAAATGGGTTAACAATGGCTAAACAAAAATGTTATCTGTAATTTTCTATTTGAAATTTATCAATCTGGTCCACAGCACATGTTGTGATTTGCCTGCAGTGAAAGAAGTATACCGGGCATTTCCAGTACTTTAAAATAAATCACTTTTTAGTTGAGGTTTTGCTGGTGCTCTGTACACTACAGCAGAATTGATGGTACCAAGATGGAGATTTCTGATTGTTAAACACTACTGACTTACCTGCAAACTTGTGAATTATTTGACAATTTTTACAGTCAGTTTTCGGTTTCGTTTTTTTTGTTGTTACATTTTTCAGTTATTATTCTTTTAAATTATTCAGAATTGGGAATTGTTTCTTGCTGCAGTCCAATCAAAACTGACTGGGCTTACGACTCCAGTAGCTCTGTTCTGAGCAATTATTGGCCTCACACATATTTTAGGCTGAAGGCTTGGCTTCTTTGGTAATAAAAAAGCGTGAGTAGAAATCCTATTTCTAAGATCCATCTAAAATCCTCTGCTCCAAAGTCAGTCATAAAATTTGAATTGACTTAAATAGGATCAGGTTCTTAACCTAATTATTAAAATTCCTTCTGAGTGACAAAACTAGTTGAGTTATTTACGCATCTAGACAGTATTTTTGTCTTTTGGTATTAGCTGGACTTTTTTTTCTAACGCACAGTATGTTTGTGACTTGATTAATATCTGTATTTAAACAGCTTTCTTTAAACCTCCTTTCCTTCTTGCGTGAAAAGTGTGATCAGATTCATGGAGTGCAGCAAATAGCCATCCCCATTAGCAAAGGATAGAACGCCTGAGGCACTTACTCATTAACCTCTTAGGTCTGATACTGAAGATGCTGGAATGATGCATTTTTCACTAGAATCATAGGACTTAGGCTCTTGTGAGCATTTATGGGTTAACTGCTTGCCTGGCTGTGAACAAAACTACTGTTGATGAATAGACATACTTTAGCTCTGTACTTGTGTGTGATTTGTACTTTGTACTGAGCTTTGTGTGGTTGAACAGAAAAGTTTTAGTTTTGCAATATTCGGAGTACCACATCCTGTTCTTTATATAGATTTTTATGCTGTGGAGTGACAGAGTGCTGGGAGTGAAGTGACTTTGCTAGTGCAGCACTTGTACGTAGTCTTGTTGT
>VZSV01000104.1:1935284-1954881 GCA_013398735.1 Nothocercus julius
TTGGGGTGTTTGGCTCCTTTTAGGTTCTTTAGCAAAGAACATTGCCATGGAATAGCAGTGGTTTTTTTTGTTTGTATTTTACTTTATGTTAAAAAAAAAATCTCATCACATCTAATATGTGAAATACACTTAATAAAAAATTTTGATGATTTTATTTTCAATGCGTTTACAATTCAGTCATAATAGGTTGTTGTACATATAATTTTAGAGAAACCTTACTGGAAGATCTTTAAATATATACAGTGCATAGGAAATCTCCTTCTTTGCTTGTGGAGGCCATCCATAATGCTGAGGTCAATGGGGGGAAAGTGTTGTTATTGGTATTATCATAGAGACTACACTCATGGGGCTGAATTAGTGCTCTGCCTTCTGCTTTAATTCCTTATTTTCTGAATCTGTATGTCATTATTTGACTTTAATGCTTGTTTTGTTTGTTTATTCCTGGTCAGGGATAACCTTCTCCAAAAAAATCCTGACTCTGCTTTCGGCTTCTGTGAGTGTGAAGGGCTGAAATTTGCAGTGATTCGAGAGCTGATTGATGGTAGGAGGAGACATTCATGCTGCAAGAGTTGAAGGGGAAGGGCAGGCAGTGCTAGTCAGATGGCTAGGAGCTGTCATGGATACGATGCAGCTTTTTCATTCCTCTCTGCTGTCGTGAGGCTGTCAGAGGCCCTGCTTTTCTGTGGATTTTTTTTTTTTTTTTTCCCTTCAGTAAGGAACGTTGAAGTTGAACAGAGCCCGTCAGCAGTGAAATGGTAATATGACCTGATGCGGTACATGGCACTGATAGTAACTCCCCAGGATGACTAGAAACTCTAGAAGGGAAGGATAGGATAAAGGCATATAGAATTTCTCCATTAGCAGTCATTACAGTGTGCTAATAGATACCTTGTTGTTGTACTGATGCAAATACGTTGATTGTTTCATTATGCTTGGGTCTGCTGGTAAGCATATCTAGAAAATTACTTTCAGAACAAAAGTAATTCCAGTGTATATCCTTTTATTTATATGAGGAATGCCTGTTAAAAATGCTTGTTTTAAAAATATGCGTGTTTTTAAATTGTAATCTTTAATTTCTCAAACAAACTTCCAAATAGATACTGCAAACAATTTTAATGAAAACCGAAGTTTTCATTGAAAGTTTCACTGAAAACTGAGTACAATTTGATTGGGTTTTATATGAAGCATTGTAGCAATTGAAATATCAGAGCTCTACAGAGAAAATATATTATTTTTTAGAATAATAGATGTGATCTTTTGCCTTCTATAAGTACTGCAGGAGCAAGTAATTTTCTTGCAACAGTTATAGAATGAGAAGTTGAATCAAATTGGAAATATGATATAAATTTTAAATAATGAAAATTATATTAACTCTTGGGAAAGTTGTTTTGGGGATGTGGCAGATTATCATGTAGCACTTTTTTTAAAAAAGAGAAGTATTTTAATGAAAATATGTACAGGTATGGTTAGTTGAATCTTAAAGGAAAAATAAGCACTTTGACAGACGTGCACTGATTTGCTTTGTGGACCGTTGAACACCCAGTTTGCAATTAACAGATGGAAGGAAATATCTTGAGTAGCTTGTCGGGTAGCAGCAAATGAAGATACCTTTTTATCTTCTCAATAGTTTGGGGCTTCTGTCTTTTATGACTATAGATGTTAAAGAGTACATCACAAGTCCTCCGTGAGACAGAAGTACATGTGAATTTATAACGCATTTTCCAGTGCCATCTCACACATTTGCTTTAAATTATTAACAGTGAATATGGAAGTCACATCCCTTTGAGCCTGAGGTGTCTTCAGCAGTGACTTGGCAGAGTTCATGCTTGGGAAGGGTCAGCTCGACATCATCAGAGTGTGTGGCTTGTAGAGGGCAAGATACAGAAGAGCCCCAAATAAACAAGTCTTTCATAAGATGTGCTCAGTGGAGAAGACTACGCTTCCCCTCACCCTCCCCTTTCCCTGCGTCACCCTTGTCAGAGGCAGAGAGAAAAGACCCCTCTGTCTCGTCCGGAAAATGAATTCTATCTTTGTCCCTCCCATGTATTTTAGATCCCATCTAAGAAGGCTTCCGCTGTTTTTCTGGTAACTTTTTCTCTTGAACTTTCTGTAGGATCTCTTGACTAAATGATAATGTGGCAGTTCAGTTAATTGAATCAAGTTATAAACAAAACCAAGTCTGTTACAGACACCTTTGATTATGAAGAAGGAAAAAATGAGAAATTTTAAAGAGCTGTTGTTTGAACTAATCTTGAATGAGGCTTCTGAACCACTAATCTGCTTGAAGAGACCTCTTTTCTTTTTCTCCGTTTTTTTTCTTTTTTTTTTTTTTTAAGAAGCAGAAATGGAGACCATTCACCTTTGTAAGTCACATGGCAGAGAGGGACAATAAGGAAGTTAACAGCATCACCAGGGCTGAGAATGAGTGATGAGAATACAGAGAGGAAGAAGAGGAGTTAGAAGGTGGTTTGTTCTTTGTTCAGTGTTGCTCTGCACAAACAAGCTTTTGCAGGTATGGTCAGCTGTCACAGTACAATTGCTCATTCTGTTATCAAACTCCTCAAAAGAGCATTGATCAGATCCACCCTAATCTCTTCCTACCTCACATTTTTCTTTCCTTGCTCTTGAAAACACCCTCCCAAAAACAAGTTAAACCACAAAACACTTGGAAACAATTTTACTCTATGATAGGAACATTCTAACTATCATGCTACCTTGCTGAACAGCTAAAGCAGTAGAAAAAGCCTTAAAAACCTTGACAAAACTCTCCTCTTTAAGACAATTTTTTTTCTGAAAAGTTTTCAAGTATTTAGCTCCTTGGTGAACTTCTCACTTGTGTCTTGCACTTAAAGCAGTTAGTCAAAGTACATAGCTTACTGAAGCTGAAAGTTCTTGTGTTCTAAAACTGCAGTGTAGAATGAACTTTTTGTGCCCCCAAAATGTATATAGTACTTGATTCAAAATATGTTTACGTTGATGAACATAGGAGAAAGTAGGAATATTATAAAGGAGGCTTGGGTACTTGCAGGCCTTCCTTGTATATAGTCGCAGATCTCAAAATTATTTGCAGAGGTGGAATGGAACCAAAAATGCCAGAACTAATGACTAAAGCTGAAAGCATGTCTTTATTTACGAAATTTTAACTTGCAGCTATATTGGTGGAGTAAACCATCATCAAGAATGATGTGCAAGTCAAACATAAGAAGTAAGGGTAGTATATTATAGGTAACCAACCCAAAATAATGGATTTTGGAGCTGCTGGAATCAAGCTGCTGGTTATAAGGCAGCCCAAGCGCGGGCCAAGAGGTGCAGGAGCCTCTCTTGCTACATGCCTACCATACTGCTGGTTTGCAGCTTCTGAAATAAAATGACCTTCTGTCTTGGAGCTGCCCAGTCCTTGGTAGGCTCAAAATGATGTGTCTTCCATATTCGTTGGGAATAATTTAAACTAAATGTGTGAGAATGCATTAGAAGTGTTTGCATTATAAGTTCTCATGGCTTTCACCTCACCAGGTGCTTGTGTTATATTTTTTTTTAGCGTGTATAATCAGGAAAGGCAGAAGCCCTGCCTATCAAGAAGACATGCCAGGTCAAATGTTATGACTTCTTCTGACTTGAGAAGGGGTTTTGTGAGGAACAGAAAAGCAGTGATAGCCGACCTCGTAATCTTTCTGGGTGTGTGGTTGTGTCCTTTGTTTTTGAATTTCATTATGATTATGTTCTTTTCTGTTGTGCAGGAAATACCCAAAGTATATGGATATCACAGAAGTGAGTGTTGATATAGCCCTGTTCAGCCTAGCTGTTTTTGTGAAAAGCTGAAATGCTTTACTATAGGTAGCATAACTCAGCTGTCATGTGATAAATCTAGATGCTAGCAAGCTACCTCATGTTAGTGCGTGGTCCGATGGATAATTTTTAGTAAAATTGATATGACGTGAGTCCTTCTACATGAAGTAATTCCTGTCACTTTATGAGATATTTTTATGACTGATGAAGGATCAATTCTAATGCATTATTAAATCTTTATTACATTTCTGAAATCTACTGTTCTTTAATTATGTACTTGCTTTAATATCATCTAATATCTGTGGCATCTTCATTGGACTTTGACTTCTGCTTCAGGCATTTCTTATTATAGTGTGTGTGTGTGTGTGTGTGTGTGTGTGCGCGCGCGCACATCTACAGATTGCATTACTATACCAAGTGAATATAGTCACTCATCTTTATAGGGTATTGTGGCTGAGCTGACAGTAAAGTATGTAATTTTAAGTAGTTTTCACAATATTTTTGTACTGCATGCTTTGGCAGCTCTTGGGTTTATTTACTGAATGCAAGAGTAATCAAAACAAAATTATATGGCTTGTGAACACTTAACAAGACACTTTTTAGTGTTCATGATAAAGATAGTGAGGAATATATGTTTACTTTTATATGCCAAGTGAAATTCTTATCTACCCAAAAAGAAGCACACTGAGCTAATGTAGTTTCATATAAGGCAAATATTTCAGTAATTTTTTTTAAGAGCTTCTAAGAATCAAAATCAGTTTAAATCTATCTGTGACTAAGCCTCAAAGTGCAGTCTCAGTAGTAGTTACAAGAGAAGAGGTTTACGTACTTGAAGATCCAAGTCTTCAAGAATTTTACCCTCTGTTAAGGAATTACTCCCAAAACAGATTTTGAAAGCTACTTACAAATTTGGTACAGGTACAGTAATTACAAAAGCAGACAAATTAGATGCACTTTCAGATGTGCTTCTAGAACAGTATTTCCTAATCAGAACGAGTTAGTGTCACTCATGTTAGTAAAAGCAAAACAACACATCAGTGTGTGCCTTCATGTATGTCACTTGAAAAATCAGTGCCTTAGATACCATTCCAGAAAGTAGAGCAGCGGCAGTGTAGAGTTCTTCTCAGAAACAGAAGTGGAGAAATTTGTGCATGTGCTTGCAAAAGTGCAAAGAGTCTTTTGTGATGGGAAAAGAAAGAGGAATTGAAAATCGGTTGAGCTGTCACTGAAAGAAGGAGAACGGAAGAGATGAATTTGTGCGATTTGGTGCATATGTTTGAGATGTGTACTTAGGGCAGACTATGGAATTTAATTTGCCCATGTTAAATCCTCAATTCTGAAAGTATTTACTTCAGTTATGCAATTGTGTTGGGGAATGTCTGCACATATAAAATTACATTAATTTTAATTCCTCTCTGTTTGAACATGCCTTCTGCAAATTAAGGTCAAGCTGTTTGTGCAGATGAATATTGGTAAATACTAAACATTGTTAAATTAAAGATCTCTGTTTGAACATGTGTTGGGCAAATTGAGACCAAGCTGTTTTTTTGCCTTGGAGGGAAAAGAGGTGCTTACTCTGTGGTGGTGAAGACCTCCAGGAGTGTGGGTGTTAGAACCCTGAGCCATGCTGCTCTTACAGCTAGAAGGAGGTTAAAAACCTGCGGTGGTATTTGGTCTTTTTTGAACTTGAGGTGTGGACAGGGGATGATCTTTGGAAGAACTGCATGAGGGTGCAGTGAGAAAGTGCTCTTAGGAGCTACTTGTTTCTGGTTCAGATCTACCAGGGACAAGAGGAACCGATGGCTCTCCTTGTGCCTTGTTGTGTGACTGTGCAGTGTCACACTCTGTGCAGAGAATTTTGTACAAAATTATTATCTGTGTCTAGTAAGGCTTAGGACAAAATCCTGCAATTCAATCTCTGAAAACCCTGAGAAAATGGTACTCCCTGGGGGTGTCGATCTGAGCACTTGGATGCTGTAGGCCTGGTTGGTGCATGTGCGGTTGTTGTGATGGACATGTCCGGAGCTGCCTTTTCCCTGCGCACAAGCAGTAGAAAGGGGACTCCCCCCTTTTTCGGGGCTTTCTGTGCTCCAGCAGCTCTCACAGCTGCAAGGTGTAGGAGCTCTTCCCGCTTACTGCATAGGGCGCAGGTTACCGTGTAGCACGGAGCGGGTGGATCGAGCTCGCGTCCAGCTCAAGGGCTTGCTAGCCGTGCAGCCCCTGACGTACACCTGACAGGGAAATTGGAGGGTTGAGGTATGTGCTCCAGACTCTCACAGCACAGATGTCACCCCTGCAGCTTCCTCCTTGACTTTCCATGTTCTAGTGAAGTTCCTTGTTCAACAGTGGCAAGGAAAAAATGCAGGTGCATGAAAAGGCTGTTGAACCAAAGTGGTAAGTCTTGTGTTTTTAAGCAGGGGCTCATGAATTCATCTGCATCTTCCTTATTAACTATTGGACTGTAAGAGACAGAGTCCAGGAAAGGCAACTGATTGAATTACTTTCAGAAGAAAAATTCCATGATCCCTGGATTAAAACGGACAATGCTATGTTTTAGCTTGCTTTTAATACATTAATGTTTCACACAAGCTTCCTCTTGAGAAAGGGACTAACATCCTACAGTGGCTGACATTGCTGTGTTTCTTATTTGTGTTTAAATTCCTTGTTGACCTCAATTGTGGATCTGATTTGGCTTTTGCTGCTGTGTGCAATACAAAATATCAAATCAGAAAAAAAAATTGCAGGAGTTAAAAGCAATGAGCAATGTGGAAAATAAGAATTCCTGATGACTAAATAGGCAGTAATGGGAATATATTAAGATATAGTACCGCAGCATTTTTAAAAGAGCAATTTCTTTTTCATTAAAGAAATAGAATCAAATCTCTCCTGACGGTTCTGGCTGTCATTTTCTTTAGCTAGTAGAAACCTGCCTTTCTGGTTTATGAAGCCGTGGTGGTAACATGTAAAGCAAGATGTTATGACTCATTTGAACAATTCTTTGTTCTCTCTTAAAAGCGTTGCCTATGCTCCTTTCAAATAGACTTACTGTGCTGGGGTTTGCCCCTAAGAATGCAAACCTGTAGCAAGTCTGAGCTTAATTCAAGGCAGATGATACAATTTTTGCAGTGCTGTATGCTGTGGATTAATTTTGATAATGTTCTTCGATAATTTTGCTCTGCAGTTTTGGTGGAGTAGTTTTATAATTTTATTGGTGAAAACAAGGTAACTTCTGAATTTGAAGAAGTTTGAAGAGAACTTTCTTCCAATGCAATTAAAAGTGCATTTCAGGACTAATACTAGTCTCTTGGGGCTGGTGAGCAGAACTGCTTTTCTGACTCCAGCTGAAGAGCCAATCTACTTGCATGAAACCCTGAAATCAGTTGGCTTAAACTGAGAACCTGCTGATGAAAAATGGAGCTGCCTTGGTTTCAGCAAGGCTCTGAGATGAGTCCGAAGAATTTTCCTTTGGCAATGTTGATATGTGGGGCTATATAAATAATATATAGAATATATATATATTTATATATATTTGTATATTTTTATATATATAAAAATATGTGTGTAATATAAAAATAAGTGCGGTTAGAGTGATTCAGGGACAGCGAACAGTCCCATCTCATCAGTTGCCTCCTGGAGTGCTGCGCGGGGTACCTGCAGGGACCGCCGAGGGTTATGAAATGCCTTGGTGAGGAGCGCTGCAGGGGCAACTGCACACACGGCGTTTTGGCTGAGGATAAGCAGCACCTGGCATCTTGCAGCTGTAAGAAAGATGTTTTTGTGTGACCGTTAGCCACTGCTGGATCACTTGTTTCTGCAGGACCTGCAGTGGTAGAAACATTGTCTGAGCTGTGTTAAGCAAATGAAGTATTTATTTCCTCACGCAGTTCAACGATAGAAGTGAAAACAGGTGGAAGTCTTCATAAGCATCATTAGCATTTATCTCTGAAAGAAATGGAGAAAAAAAAAACAAAAAAGGAGAGAAGCTTGGTTTCCCCCAAGCCGAGGATAAAATTTGCTTGTTTCTTAGGGATCATGCAAGCTTTAACCTCTGGGGGAGAAAGCTTGTCCTAGAAACTCTTTATTTATGTTGCAGCTGACTGAAAATGAAGAATGCCAGCCATGTTAGCTGAATCCTAAACTGGTGGTGTGATATAAGTTAAACTCTGTAGGACTTCAGTTTCTATGTTGTTTTAGTCTAGTATCTTTGATAATTTCCAGGAGGGTGCATAGTTGAATGAAAAAGGGTTTGCTTCATCCTCCTAATGAAACTAATTGTGGTACGAATCATTGCACTGGTCAAACAAAAGGAGTGACCAGCTCATGGAAAAAGAGCAGATGAAAGCCAACCGCAGAATTTCCGCATGCCTTCAGTAGGCGCTGCCTCCGTAGGCAGTATTGCAGACAGCTCTGATTAACCCTTCTGGAAAGGCTTTAGTAACTCTGTCAAAACCCCATGGCTCTGAACAGCCGACTGTGGATTTCCTTATGTCTACAATATTCTTCTGGATATTTACTACTCAGTTTAAAATGTTGCAGTTATTCATACCTAAATGTAATGTCTTACTCCAAGACCTGTAGAGTCAGGGCTGCTTTGTGATTTTGTGCCCTTTAAAGGAAAGGACATGAGGGAAGCCCTGTGTGCCCAAGGTATGACTGTAACTGTTCCACTGATGGTGACAACAGTTACTTCCACAGTTGAAGGCAGTTGGTATGCACATAAAATTTTGAAGGATAACTCTGTGCTTTTCAGTTAGGTAGATACCTGTCCTGTTTCTTTGAAAAACAATTTATAGAAAATGGTTACTGCTCTTGTACCCTTGTTGTCCTGTAATTTAACCTGTCTTTTTTTTTTGAGGTGTGTTTTGTTTCGTTTCAGTGGTTTTTTGCTCCGGACTGTCACTTTATAGCTAAGAAGGGCTGAATATTATCTTGTGCTGTCTTGACAACCCAAGTTCAGTTTCTATTGAGAATAAGATAAGATCATTGTACTTCTGTGTTTACCTAAAAGACTAACATGAGATTTAGTGAATTTCTGCTAACCATAATCATGTTTTTCCCTTTTCTCTTTTTTCTTCTTCTTTTCTATTATGTGGTTGATTGTCAAGTCTGCATGTACATGCTGAGGAAATATGTAATTCCAGTTGCTTTTTTTGCTTATCTTGAATTGGTGTAACTGTTCAGGGTAAATAGCCTGTGTGATGGCATTAGACCATGCCATACTGAGACCCTTTCAAGAGTTGCTCCTGCTTAAACAAACACATATATTAAATCAGTTCAATAGCATGAATAAAAAAAAAACGTCCCAGCCTACCAGAGATGTTTATTTTGCCACTACTTGGGTAGAGCAAGATTGGTCATCTGAAATTGTTGCACTGACCCTACCTTTGGTGACTGGCTACAAATCCTGCACAAATGTTTCTACTCTGCACTATACCCTGTACAGGCAGTGTTTGATATTTCAGTAGCAGTGCTAACTTAAATAAATCTAATACAAATATTTTTTGCCATTTTACTTTTGAGATTGCAGTTATTTTCCCCTCAGGTTAAATAGCAAAACACATGTAATATCTCTCAACCTCAACTTTTATTTTTTTCTATTTGTCTCACCCTTTACTATAATGAGGATGAAAGCAGATGTGAATTGGTTGTTTAGATCCCTTGTAAAATGGTATTTGGTGACACAGTTTATATGTGTTCACTGTTCTGTCACTGTTTATACAAGCTTCTTACAAATAATTTTCTGCATATGCAGGGTAAGTGTAGGGCTGTTGACTTGCACTGGTATCCTAGGGCCCTTGTATGTATGTGTATGTAAAACAATTAATGAAAATCCCATTATGCTTTATTTCCATATTTTTATGTATAATTTAGGACTACAGTAATCAAAGGCTTTAACTGGTTCTAAAGAGGGATCATTCTATGTAATTGTTCTCAGTCTTCCTAGTGAGTTTGTTCTTGGCTACCAGGCAAGCCAGTAGAAAAGAGGCCTTCAGGTGGCAGTAGGCATTTTATATACTGCCAACAGTACAACTTTGTAATATTGTCTCCTGCACTGTTTGCAAATACTAGAGTAGGCAGACCCTGAATGCAGTAGTATTCAAGAATGCAGTGAGCTTATTTGGTTCCGGGTGTTGGGTTTCTCTCACTGCTGCTCTCAAAAGCATTTGCAATGGAAACAAAGAAACCCCAGCCTCCTTCACCAAGAGTAATAATGGAGTAGCTAATGATTCATAATGTATGTCTTAAGGACAGACTTTTGCCTCTTCATCTTCAGTGTCAGTGTTTGAGTGACAGGCCCATGCTTGAAGGAAGAGTGTGATTTCAGCATTCAGATATGTCATGGGGATGAGGACGTTGATCAGAGAAAAGAAACTGGTTAGAAAATGGCTAGATTCAGTCACGCTATATGTATGCAAGTGCTCTTAAGTGTTTTATTTCATGTCTATTTCCTTGCCAACTACCTAACAATATTTACAGAATGTCTGATTAAACATGTATCAGGACAAAATATTTTCTTCTGTACCTAACTGAAATTTTGGATTAAGGCAGTGGGAACTGCCTCGTCCTTCAGACAAAGCTAACTGAACGCATGAATGCCACTCAACGTAGCTGACAAAGGCAGAGCATCTTTGTGAAAAGACCCTGTAAATTCTTTCCCACAGAAGTCAACGAAAGGGTCGGTTGTCCTGGGCTACGTATTTCGTCACTTAAACTTAGTGGAGATAGATTACTTTGGACTACGCTACTGTGACCGAAGTCATCAAACGGTGAGTAAAAGGCACGCCAGACTGGATTTTCCATCTGTAAAATTTACCCTGTTTTGACCTTTGCCTATATAGCATTATTATCTTGTACTTTCACTAACTATTCCATGAACCAGTTTTCCACTAAAAATTGCCATGTGCTCATTTGCATTAAAATCTTGGAGTGGTCATTAATGTTTTGGGCAGGAGCAGAATCAAATCCCAATTTCTGCATAGCTGTTGAAAATAAAATGGAGAAATTACAGCAAGTAAAAAAATGTCAAAGCAGAGTTAAATATTTTTCTATTGACAAAACATTAAGTTTTGTCTTGAACTTGGTGGTTAGCATATGATACATTCCTGACTAGGAATTCTCTTTGAATGAACCCATTGTAACTTATTCCTGTTTTGGCTGGGCCCAGAGTATCATGAAAGCAGTGTTCCCAAATGCGTCAAAAGCCGATTTACCTGGGCCACTTGCTGATCTGTTGTATGAGAGTGTAGCTGCTGCTTTGAAGGAAGCCTTTGGCTGTCAGGATGTGTTGTATGGTATGGTGGCTTCTCATTTACTCAGAATCCCAGGAGTCAGGATATTGATAATGACCTTTTGGCTCCACCTGAAGTGATGTTGTGTCCTCAAGCTGATACCGTGAAAAACCTACAGGGCCTCTCTGCCTTTGGAGGCCTTTTTCCACCAGGAAAAAGGAGATCACAGTCTTAACTGGGCAAGAAATAGAAGTTAGTCTGAGACATTTTAGGGCCCAAACAGATTGGGGCAGCTGTAGTGAAAGAGCCTTCTCAACATGGCTTGTGAAGCATCACTGCAGGTAGAGAGAAGCACTGGGAGGGCTCACTAAGGGGACCAGTGCTGTGAAGGGATCACATTAGTGATCTTCATATTACCTTCTTTTTATGAAGGGAATACTGTCTAGCCTACGGGTAAATTATGTCAAAATGTTGCACTTTTAAAGTCAGATATATTTTGGTAATAGGCACAACACCCTGACCTTAAGAGACGTCACACTTCATCTGCAAATGATAATGAGGATTTGTTTTTGTGCTGTAGTCTTGACATTTATAAATACAGTTCATTGATAAATCTTCAGGCTTTTTAAGTTTCATTACATGCAGATAAAAGTCAGATTCAGCTATGAACTGAAATACAGGCTGCTGAAAACAGTATTTTTGATTCCCAAGGTAACCAGTGAATGAAAAACAGGTAGCTATCTTTTGCTGTCAAATCTGTTTCCTTTTCTTTCTATAAAGATAAATTCCAGAAGTGTACACAATGTGTAGTAAGGGATTTAACCAACATGATAAAAGTAAGAGGAGGTGACATCACCTCTGAAAGATTTGAAATGCAAAGGGACATTTTGGGATGTATGCTTGTAATAGACCAGCAGATTTGGTTACATGATATTGCTTAATTTTCTATTATGGTGGTGATCTGTTACTTAGAACCCCGTTAACTCAGCTTCTTTAAGTACAGCTTTTTTGCCTTTTCCTTGTGCATCATACTCTAGTTGTATAACATGAATATTAGTCTTTTTCTCTATTTTCTGACTACCAAAATCCAGAAGCCACTGTGGATAGAATTTCTTGTAGATTTTGAAGGTGTTTGTTTCTTGCCTACTTTTCCTGCTATTGTTCTGATAGCAGGCATGGTGCTACCAGGGCAGATAAGCAGCTACAGCCCTTCTCTGTGTAGAGGTCTCCTGACCTATATTCTGCCTGGTTTCTGCACTGGTGGGCAGGTCTCTGTGGTGTGTTTGCATTCCTGGTCTCTTGAGTGGAGCGCAACTATCCCCTGACATGGGGATACTGACAAAATAGGACTGACAAGATACCCACGTTTTTGAGATTTGGTCTGGCTATGTTTTGAATTGTCGAGAACAGATTTCCTAAGGGAGAGAAAAAAGCTTACCTTGCTAATTGTTTGAAAACTCTTCTCCTCATTTAGTCTCAAAGAGAAAAATGTGTCTGGAGAATTGGTGACCTGTTAATGTTTTACTGTTTAATTTGTCAGGTTATCTGTGGTGTTATGTATTTAACTGAGTGATGAATAAAATAGATTGGACAAAACTGTATGTTTTAAAGAGTATAACACAGACACAAAAGGATTTTTTATTAGGAGTTTGAAGCACTTGTTGTTATTGTTACTTTTACATGCTTCAGCACTTGCAATTGTTTTCATGTTGTGCTAGTGAACTTTTATGTATGCTACTTTTTAAGTAGGTGATAATAATGATTTTAGTAGTGCTTTGGATCTAATCAGGGAACAGAGTTCCACTGTGCTATGTTATATATGAATGCGTAACTCTTCCTGAACAACTAACAAACTAATTATCAAATGTGAGAGAAACATCTATGTGCAGCAGAGACAGAGCAAGAAAAGTGAGGTGGCTGTGGACAGTAGGATAAAGCATGAACTGCAGAATTCTGTGTACTAGGGAAGTAACTTGGTCATGTTAGGTGAATTTCTTGACAACATCCCAAACTTTTCATGGTATTTAATTTTCAAAATCCAGCACTTAAAAGTAATGAATTGCTAAATTGACCCTTCTCAATGAAGTGCTTAAGTTTTTGTCTGTCTTGTGCTCTGAGCAACACAGAAGTCCTAAGGAAAAACAAAAATATTTTGATTTTATAATTTGAAAGTACATCAAAGTCAACAGGTGGATTGAGTTAAAGCTATATCAGTAGTGTTTCCTACCTTTGAGTACTTTGGTCGACAAACTACACAGTGCTCTCTTAACATAGTGCTCTCATAACATTTTTTGGTGTAAAGATAGTTTAAATGAAAAACAGTTTTAAGTGGAACTGTACCCCTCTGTGCCTTGTCCTCAGCCCTTCCCTTAAGCCTTCTGCATTGCTGCACAGGCTGCTGGCACTTCTGTCCCACTAAACCAAGAGCAGATGCTGTTTTTCCGCTGTGGATAGTCAACTGGGTCCTGACTGATGAGGGGTTTTTGTGTCTTCTGCCTCACCTGTGAACCAAGTGGTGTATTGTGCCCAATCCGGTATTCCCAGGCAGGACATAATGGCCTGAATCTGTGCTGCAGAAGCTGAAAACAGCTTAGGAAAGTCTGTCCTGCCTTTTATTTTGTCACTGCTTTAGCAACTGGGAGGGCAGAGCTCCTCCTGCTTTTGTGGAGGAGGGACCAAATGCAAGATAAGTCAGTGCCAGGAGGCTCATGCAGGTCCCCTGCTCGTTTCGTTTCTGGTTCCCACCTTCCTACAGCTCCACATCATGACAGCTGCTACTGCTATACTACTAGTGGGCCTCAGCAGAGCTCTGCAAATTATTATTTTGGCATGATGCCAGCATCTTCTTGCAGCATACAAAAGAGGGAATGGAAATGGCAATTTTAACACGCTATATCTCCAGGAAAGCTGAGCAGAATTTAATGAGACCAGGGGCACTTTTTTACCCTGAGGGCATTTCCTTGCTAAAATCACAAAAGCATGCTGAAAAAATCATGCTCCTAGAGCTTCTCTTATATAAAAGATTTTGAGATTATTGCAGAAGGCTAGATAAGCAAAAGCATTTTGAAGATACTTTGATAATAAAAATGTTTTTTTCACTTGCCTGGCCGTGTTTTGCAGTCTCACGTTCAGTCAGACTGCCCACTCACCATTCTCAACTAAACTCTCTTGCTACAGCTGCTCACCCTACTTCTGCTGGAGGCATTTCTGTATTGTATAGTACATTGTGGTGCCTAGATCCGCCCTTACTATAATGCTAGCCTGAGATGTTAAATTCGCAGTGGAGAGCACAGTGATATGAAGTCAGGAGTATGAAAACAGCAGAAAGCAGTATCAGCATGTATACACAGCAGCTAAGCTGGTTTTCCTTGCCGCAGCTAGTCCAGGTGCAGTGCTGTGCTGACACGTCCCTACTGCTCCAAGGTAGGCAAGGCTGGCCCCTCTGTTCCTGTGTGCAGATTTGTTTGAAATAGGTGTTCATTTGGGTGTTTCTCTTGTGCGTGGAAGTTCTGTTCTGAGCATATGGATGTGATAAAACAACGTGTGGAAGGTAGCCCTTGCCTCCGCATTTTACAGCGGCGTAGCCCAGGTAGGGTGAGGAGGAAATGGGGAGAGGCAGATCGGGGTTTCTGCTGAAAGTGAACTTGCTGCTGTGAGGTGCTGCAGTCCCCTGCTGCAGTCAAGTCAGTTCTGGCAAAGATGCCAGGGCCCTGAATTCCACATGACAAGCAGCACGGACTCCTGTGCACAAAGCATGTTTCTTGATGCATCCTACATTATTAATAAAGGTAATGCACCTTGTTCAAATTGGCAGGTTATTATACCAAATTGGTAGATGACAGAAAAGGAGCAGACTGAATGAACTGTATGCAACTTAACAGAATTTAAAAAAAAAAAAAAAAAAGGGCATTTTTGAAAAGGTGTTTTTTTGTTGGAAGACTTACAGAGTTATCAGCAAGGTTACCTAGGTCTTTGGCTTAGAAGATTTATAGAGTTTGCATTTAACATTTGTAAAGAAGTTGGCCATATAATTCTTGAAGTTACGGTTGGCTGAAGTTATGGAAGACTCTTGGTAATTTCAGATTGTAATTGAATAATACCGGGTAATCTCCCAAACATTATGATTTCTGTTGGAAAAGTGAACAAAAATTGGCATGTGTGAGGTGATAGGTACAACTTTTTAAGGATTTGATTGAGATACCCTGGGTTTTAGTTCGAAATTGAAAGCTTTATCTCCACCAGACACTTCATTGACTGATACCACAGCAAACATTTCAACCTAGTTAATATTTTGTTTCAATTAAGTTAATGGAATTTGACCTAGATTTGACCCTATGCAGATTCATGGAATAAAGTTCATAGAAAATGTCTGCCCTCATTTAAAGGGCTGATTATGAAATAACACATAGCCCTTTCACAGCTTTTTCTCAGTTTATCGTCTTTGTACTGGGGCCAGACTTGCAAAAGTACTTAGAACAGTAATACCTGCTTGTTCTTAAAATGCAATACATTTTTAAAACATCCTTTGTAAATAATTCCTTTCTAAAAATGAAAAAGGAAAATCTTGTTCTTTAGTATAAAGTAAGTTAATCATCTTTC
The DNA here is from genome assembly GCA_013398735.1 of Nothocercus julius. Taxonomy (NCBI): domain Eukaryota; kingdom Metazoa; phylum Chordata; class Aves; order Tinamiformes; family Tinamidae; genus Nothocercus; species Nothocercus julius. The sequence goes on from VZSV01000104.1 coordinate 1,950,899, forward strand.
TTAGTAAGTAATTTCTGCAATAAATAAAATAAATTGTCTTTATAATTGTCTTTATAAATAGTAATTAGTAAATCAGTAGCCATCAATTTAGCAATTGGATAGTTGAATTTGATAGCACTAATGAAAAGCAATGTTTAAACAGTGTTTGTTTGTTCGTTTGTTTTTCTCTCCATTTTTTCTGTGAATGTTAAATTTCCCTTTCAGATGTACAGAATTTAACATCTGCATTTGGCTGGGTAAATGTGGGGCCCTCCACTGCTTTGCAGTGGCAATGAATTGTTCGTAAGTCGGGTAACTTGCTGTCTGCTCAGGAGAGATATAGGCGGGAAGTCATTGAAGAGTGTCAAGCTGGGTTGCCAAATAGATTAAAAATAAGAATGAGACTACATCTCATGCCTCGGCACCCATGAATGCTAAGTTTGTTGTCACCACCTGCTGTGCAAGTGTATTGGATTAGCTGGAGAGACTGCTTTTTTGTTTTCTTCCTCTTTAATGATTTAACATGCAAGTTCAAATCTGTGAATTTATCCAATGTTATTTACATGACTACACAGACATTTGATATGTATACAATACTCATTATTATGTATACATGCATAAGTATGCTTGCATGGCTGAACTGCAGGGGGCCTTGTTTTTGTAAAAGTTCTCATATTCATTGTGCTGCTCAGGCTTGAAGAATGCCTTTTCCTTCTTTGTGAAATGTCATCTATCCCTGACTTACAAATAAAATATTAGGAAACATCTTTTCCTCCCCTCACCCTTTGCATTCTTCAGGAAAATTTTGGCAGCCTTTGCAATAATATATTGCTGCACAGTGATTTTAAGCATGGGTTTGTGGCACTGCCACAGCACTAAGTACTTAACCAGGGGCATGACAGAACAGTCTAGGTTCTTGCACCCTCCCACTTCTCAATATCCCAGCTGCAAACCAGTCTGAGCCGAGCTGTTTGCCTTCACCTACACAGCACATGAATTTAGAGGCCCGTGGCATCCTCAGAAGAGCGTTTTCCTAGTGCCAGCTGATACTGTTTTTTTCCACTACAAGTAGGAACAATATGTTTTGCAATGGTGAGATGTTAGAATCCTGGAAGTTTAGGGGAAGGAAAAGAAATGCTTAGCAATATGAATAACTAGATCTGTTCCCTTTCTTATTTTCAGATTCCCTCTGAATCTGAAATTTGAATTTTCCCTCTGCGCTTTGTGCTTCCCCTACCTTGGAAGTTGCGTTCCAAAGACTGTGCAGAGAATATAGGTTCTAAAGTCAAATACTGCGTAAGTAGGAAATAGGGAAAATTAAGACTTCTAATGCAACTTTAATGTGCTTGCATTGTTTACGTATGTGATGATACAACCTTTAATTATGTGACTGCAATCTGTTTTATCCCATCAAGGCCGGTGTATTGCAGGAATACAAAAGGCAACAGAATTCAGGTTACAGAGATGATCAGAAATCTGTAATACTCCTTTGCTTGGCTTGGAAACTTGAATACTTGAATGATACTCCAACATCAGTTTTTAACATGCAGTTAATTTGTCTGCACATCAAAAGCTAAAAAAACAGAGAGAACTATAAAACACTAAACAATGCACATCCAATCTTGAAGCTAATTTCAGTTCAGTTAATGAAAATCATATTTGCTTTAAAGACTGATGAATTACCTTTTACAGATTATGATCTGAATTTGAAGGAGCATAGTTTTGATTTCTTGCAGTGTAACCCAAAGCTGTTGGTAGAAGAAAGCTAGCTTGGCAAGGTATTTTTCAGACCGTGATGCCAGTTTTGGAAAGAGGGATGTTCTGAGACCAGAATGTGCACTTTAGTGGAAGTTTTGCCCCTTTCTTACCTGTTGACTTTGAAATTTCTTTATTTTATTGACTTAATGTGCCAGCTCAGATTATTGCTGATAAGGAGTTCTAAGAGGTTGTTTGAACAAGTGTGACAAGTTTTTCTTCCCTTCCCACTCAATGTTTGAGGTTCAAATGTATTCAAAACAAATACAGATTGAATATCTTTTTTTCTTTAGCAAATTTGGCATACCTTATAATCATTGTGTATCCTTGTGAAACTGTCTTATTTGGCTCATGAGAATGTAAAGAGGAAAGTAAAAGGTTTTCCCCATGCATGAGGTGCCATCTTAATTATTTTTTGTTTTAAAATGCAGTTCATCGAATGCATGGACGATAATTCTGGTAATCTTAGCTTGTGTCAGTGCTCAACAAATATTCCTGGATGTGAAATGGCAGTACCACTTAGCTACACCAGAACAAGGCATATAGCTATAGTGCAGATGGGGTACTTAGTCGTTCAATTTGTTTATTTATTTATTATTTTTTCCCGCGTTGTATCTTTTCTAGACTCTCTTCTGTATGTTACTCATTAGTAGTGAAATTCTTTACTCTGGAGATGTTCTCTTGCCAGAAGAGGAAGATTGGTTCTCTTTGGGGTTAGCTTAGCAGGCAGCAAGGAGTTTCTTCATATGTTGATCTGCATAGTTCCTTAGATAAAAGGGGGGGGGGGGGCATAAAGGGAGTAAATTCAGGCTTTCTCAAAAAGCACTTTTCAGAAGCTGTGTTCAGCAGCCTTTTCCTTTCTGTGTTTTGGAAATACATGCCATTCTTGACTGGTCTAAAAAAGTTGATGCATGACTTTTGCATGACGTGCGAAATCATGCCTGCAGAGGACAGGATAGAGTAAAGACAAGAATGGTTTTGGCAGCTGCCCTTGCACTTTTTTTTCTGATAATGGCAGTCTCGCTGAAAAAAAAAATAATCTAATGCAGTGGTTGCTGGAGCAGGTTGCGCATCATGCTGGTCATCCGTGTAGCTGGCGTGAGAAGTACCCAGCTAATGTGGATGCAGCAGAACTGTGCTCAGCAGTGACATTCAAAATGGCTTTTATTACAAGTTTGGTAACGAAGGATCAGAGTCATAAGAAATTATACAATGGATTTTCTCTGGTCTGTTGATGAAATGAGGTAGGAGCCCTCGTAACGGTTCATGCCGTGGCAGCACACCAAGTACACCTCGCTCAGCTCTGACACGTTGTCAGCCAGCTCTTTAAACCTGCCAGGGAAGGAGACCTGCAGCCTTTCTCACTGGGTGCTCTTTGCCCATGGTGCCTTCCTCTGTTGTTTTTTTATTTGTTGTTTTAGAAAGCTTTTCTAAAACACAAACCTGTTTTTTCTTTTTGCTTCCAGTTAATCCAATTTCTTACTAGCTTGTACTCAGTGGAAACAAAGAAAAATTGACCATCATTTTCTTATAGCAGTTCTTGGTGTTGAAATCCCCACGTTTTTGTTTTTTGCCGCGGAGCAATGGAGTCCCTTTGTTGCTTTTCTTACGGGTCTTGTCTTGCTTGCTTTGCTGCTATTTCAGAGATAGCCTGCTTAAGTTAATCTCTTAGAAATAAACTAGCAAGGTTGTACAGCAGTGTACTATATAAATCCTGTATTGGGTCGACTTGTCACGAGGCTAATATGTGGTATCTTTTACCAAGTATATCTCCTTTTAAGAAGATCTGTTCCCTTGGAGAAGGTAGGAAATATTACACTTACACAAACCACGTTTCTCTGATCAGAAAGGTCTCTGCTGCTCAGAGTCTGTCATTAGCAGACAAAAGTGTCTCATGCAAAGAGTCCATCAATTTTTGTGTTAATGTCATCATCATAAAGTTACTGTATTCTGCTGAGAAAATAAATAATCTTGGTGGTTTTATGTTTGTGAGAAAAAAAACAATGAACATAGCAATAAATACATAATTGAAATTACTCTGTGCCGATTTTCAATGTAAAGTGACTGACTTCCTTAATTCTGTCTCACAGTACTGGCTGGATCCTGCGAAGACTCTTGCTGAACATAAGGATTTGATAAACAGTATGTAACTAACTCAAACTTTGAAAAAAAGTATATGAAGATGAAACAGTAGAGAAATTAATCTTTGTGTGTATATATGTGTGTGTGTGCCCCTCGCTATATATATA
>VZSV01000104.1:1965934-1979476 GCA_013398735.1 Nothocercus julius
ATTAGGAGCAGTTTCAGTTCTTGGCCTTGCCTACTCCTCTCCATATTGTCTTCACCATCTATATTTGGGGTGACATTATCCTTCCCTTACATCCTTACACCCAGACTGACTATTCACTGAGTATTTTTGCAAATATCATATTTATATATTAGATATAATTTAAAAAATACTAATATACATACTCAGTTGACATCTGGATCTTGTAGTACTTTCAGAAATTAATGGGACTGGTGGAATAAGTACCCAAGTGTTTTTTTTTGTATATATTATCAGAAAGGAAATAGTAGCAGTGATACTTAAATTGCTGTTGGACTCCAGTAATAGTTCACTGATGAGGTAATTGCTTTGCTCAGCACTGATTTTCAGCCTGCTGTGAACTCAGAGACGATGCTGCTTTGGTGAACATTTTGCTGTTATCTGTGAGAGATACAAATAAGATTTTAAAAAAACAAGCTGTGGAGTGAATTTTTATAGCAGCAGTGGAGGAAAGTAATGCCCAATTTGATGACCATGACACCCTGAATATCCAGCATTCTGCTTATTGTGAGTCAGAGGCAAACTACTGATCTATTGGGAGCCGCAGGTCTTGAGGAGAGGACTTAGTTATAAGCTTCAGATGTGCTGCTTCTCCCAGACTCCTCAGAAATACTGACAAACACCTGAGACTGTGTCAGTGACATTCTGTGGATAAGCCAGGTCAAAGCAGCCTTTCTCACAAAGGTAGAGAAGCCAATTAAAATTCTTATATTACAGCATTCAGGCTAGCCCTGCCTTTGGTACCTGCTAGGGTAAATAGGGGCACTTGAGAAAATGTATATATTGCAGGATTTTTCAGGTTTTGGGTTGAGATCTTCAGCTCTGCCTCACGCTTTGAATATGAGTGATAGCAAATGCGTTGAAATGTTTCCCCAAGATAATAATTACAGGGTGAAGCAGAGGATGTGTTTTTCAGAGTTGATGCTTAGGCGATCACAAGTGGTGCTGCACTTTCTCTACATGCTAGCAGCATTATTAGGAACTTTAAACAGGCATGAGGGTGAAAATGCTCTTTTAGTTATTTGCAGTGGATGATCTTACTGTTCTATCAGTGGCAATAATTAAGGGAAAAACAGATGGCATTGAGAACTCTGTTGTTGAACACCTTGAATTTATTTAGTTTTTGAAAATAATTCCTTCCTTAATGATGTCAAGTATGTTCCTAATAGCCATTTTTCCCCATTGTTTCTCCCCACCATGAAGCTCATAGTAGTTATTAGCTGATGCGTTGATATTTGCAAATAGAAAGGCAAGTTGGGTGAGTGAAACTGCACATCTCTAGCAATGGACTCTAGACTTTGTTTTTACAGTAGCAGGCTTGGGTATTACCAGCTGGCCTGACATCCTGTAGGCAAGATTTTATGAAGAAGAGAGTATTTCATCTGAAGTCATGAACCTTGACTCCAGAAATTCTTACTAGCCTCGGTACTTCTGTGGGAAAACATTCCCCCAGTCACTCACACATTGTTATTAATAATCAAGTAGTTCCTTGAGGGGAGGAAAAAAAAAAAAAAAAAAAAAAACAGAGTATTTTGTATATGCAAGCCTAAAATTGAAATGTCGGAAGTATGTTTGAGGCAGCAGGGCATTGGTGTGGTAGCCGCACTAGTTAACATACATTTTATATATGATAGAATCTTACAGCAGAGAATTTTATAGTAGAAGTTTATGCCCACTGTAAAGTCTTATTTGAAGCCAGCAGACATACAGTGCTGAAAAGATAATGGCACTGTATAAAAATGGTAGGAAGGGTTGCATACCTGTCTAGTGAACTTTTTTTTTTTTTTTTTAAGGGAAAAAAGTGTATTTTAATGTCAACTGGAAGTGCAAAATTCTTACTCAGAATGTTGTTAACAGGGGTCAAGTTCCTGCTGAGGCAGAATCAAATTACTTGGGGGTGGCAAAATGCCTGGAAATGTATGGAGTGGATCTCCATCCTGTTTATGTAAGTATTGTATATAATTATATGTTTTAAATCTGAGGCAATTCAGGAAATCTTCTGGTGGGGAGAGTATTTGTACTGTCTAGTTTCTAGGCAATACCTGAAAAGAAAAAAAAAATGTACTCAAAAAGTCTCAAGAAACACATGTTCAGACTGTATGGATTACATGGTTCACACGATGAAGCCTGATGCTTTTCAGATTACTCCTATGAAAGACAATCAGTTGTATTGGGGAAAAAAAAGCAGTGCTGACAAATTGGAAGGCATCAGTGTAAGTTCCAGAAAATATAAAAGGGGTTATAATTCTTGTATTTGACAAAAGAATTTGCGCGTTTTTCCTTCTGTAAAGAACAAAGTGAATGAAACCAAAACCAAAAGTGTGTGTATAGCAGAATGTCTGCTGTGTTTTGATACTCCTTTGCGAAGGTTTTGCTAAAGAGCCAGAGCATGTTTACAGCCTTTTCCTCTGCAATATAATGCAGCATTGTAAGTTTTCTCTATTGCCTCAGCAGATCCTTCTACCTTTTTTGTAAAATAACATGTATGTTGGGATTGGATCGAAGCCATCACCTGAAGGCTATGTGCTTCTCATAGAAACATCATTCTATCTTGTTTGAATAATTGTGCTCATGGCAGGGTTTTTCTTTCTTTTTTTTTTCTTCTCTGAATAAAAGAGAATCAGAAGTTCGAATGAGGAGTTGGTATGTAAATAGTTCACTGAGTTAGATGTCAGTATTTTGTGAAATTACTTGAAAGAAAGTAATGAAGTCAAGATGCCATCACAAGATTAAGTATGTATCTACACTTGACAATTATGTAGTCCAAACTATGAAGTATTTCTTAATACACATTGTGGCGTAATGATATTCATATACAGTGCTCTATGCCACTTCACTTGTAGGAAGTGAGGGAGTTACTGGAACAAACTTCAACATGATCCAACAAAAATTGTGTCTAGAAAATTTATTTTCTCTTTGTTTATGTCCTGCAGGGACATATCAGCCAAGTTGTGAGGGGTTCATTGTAATACACTTAGGTCAAACCCCTTTATCATTGTCTTTATATTACAGTTCAAGATTGCTCCTTGAAGATTGAAGATACAGATATGAAGAAATACAGGGTTTTTTTTCAGTATCTGATCGTTTTGGAAAATAAACTTGCTTTTAGCAGTTAGTTCGTTTTGGAGCACAGGCAGATCTCAGGGAGATGAGCTTGAGCTTTATCACTTTCATAACCACACACATTTTTTAATAAGCACACAGATATTTTTTGTGGTTTATGAACTGCTGGTATAGAATTAGTTGGGCTCTTCCATACTGTTCACCCGTGCAGGGCAGTGACTCTGTAAATAACCTCATATGCTAAGATCTGCAGTATTTCAAGCACTTTAAGTATCATAAGGTACTACAACATAAGATTTAGTAGTAATGACTGTACACAAAAGCATAAGGGAAAGCAAAAAAAAATCAGGTTTCTAGTGGAATTTTCTTATCATTCATGTTACTGCTTCCATTCATTCCCAAGGAGAAGTACCTGCCATAATACTCTGTAATAAAGGCTTAAGTACAAAGCTTGACGGCTACTGAAGCTGGAACTGAAACAAATCCGAACTAGCAGCTAGTAAAGTAACACTTTACTTGAACTGGATCTTTTGACTTTCCTGTGCTCTGTGTCCATCATGCTTCTGTGCTGCAGGCCTTTCATTGGTAATGGAATTTTAGAGGCATTAGACCAATTTTTGCAATTCCCCAGCAAAGTTAAGTGATAGAAATGCTGCCCCTTTCCCCTCAAATATGATTCTAAAAGTGGAGCCCAAAATACTGAAACTCTGTAAAAGGTTGAAAAGAGCCATTCTGACGACATACATTTTGGTGGCCGCTTCTCCTCCACAGAAGATTGAAGTCAGCACTTTGCTCTGAAGTGAGAGAACAGTTGACTGATTACTGCCGATTACAACTGAAAAAAAAACTGATGAATTGCTTCCAGAAATCGTGTAAGCTTTTCTCAGATTAGTTCAGAATGAACTCCAGGAAATTTTTCCGATTGTTCCATATTCCCTATCTAAGCAGTAATTCGAAAAGGGCTGATACGGAACTTCAGAAGACTCAAGTTCTCTAGAGCTTGTGACTTTGTCAAATTTGAAACTTTAGGAATCTAGGATGGGACAGTTTGTGATTCTGATTATTGACTACGAATAAGGGAGCTGGAGGGTTTCTGCCATTCACTATCAGAATTTTCCTTGTACTTTGTACATGTATGGTTTGCAAATGAGGTATTGATCTTGGGGACAGTTTCCTTTGGAGAAGATGATGTGACCCCTCCTTGTTACTCTCGGATGTTGTTACCATTGTGAAAAATTCTGCATCTCTCAAAGCGGTTAGTTCATTTAGGACCACTCTGTAGCAGCGCTACAGAGCAGTGCCACAGAGTGGTCCTAAATAATATCAAGTGATATTATTTTAGAAGGGAAATTAGCTCGGGTTTAGGATGTCTGTTGCTATCATGTCTTAATAAAGAATTTACTCTCTGAGCTTAGGTCATTTACCAAAAAGCTGAACATAATTCTTTTAATAATTTTTTTTACTGTGGAATGTGGAAAATTCCATTCTTCACTACTATTTTGCATCTATGCATAGAAGTTTTATTATAGGGGTTTTCATTAGATCAAGTACTGTTTTCTCCATTACAGGAAGTACAAAACAATGTGAGCAATATCAGACTTTCCTTCTCTAAACCTTACTGCTACTGTGATACAAATTGCTGATATAAAAAATTGAATGACGTATGTTTTATTTTCTAGGGTGAAAACAAATCTGAATATTTTTTAGGATTAACACCTGTAGGAGTTGTTGTCTACAAGAATAAAAAGCAAGTAGGGAAATATTTCTGGTATGTATAATTTAAGTGTGAAGTCTGAGTTTAAACAATATTATTGTAGAGAAATGTATGATATGTTCAAAAGTTGTTTTTATTTAGAAAGAAAAAAGCATTTCACAATTGGAATTCCTAATCTGGATTATTCCAATATTTTAAATACTCAACAATCCAATTTCTATATAAATACATAAATTTCAACATAAAAGCCATTTTATCTTTACTGGACTCATGCTGAAATGTTTATATATTGCTAATTTCTGTTGATATCTGTTTGAGGTGTAGCTGTAGGAAAAAATATTACCTATGCATCCTTTTTTATGTTTGTATGTGAATATATGCAGGTTTATGTTTTACTTTTTATGAAGTCAAAGTTCCATGAATTCCGTCTTTTTATTCCATATTACAGGCCTAGAATTACAAAAGTTCACTTCAAGGAAACACAGTTTGAACTCAGAGTCGTGGGAAAAGATGTAAGTTTTTATTCAAGTCTGAAAGAACAAAATAAAAACAATCTCACCAATTTTAATTAATTGGGGATTTTTGTGCATCCATCTAAATGAAATTTTTTTTTCATAGTTACTGCAAAAAGAGATCTTACTCTGAAGGGTCATGTGTTCTTGATAGTGCATTTAGTTTTAACACAGAAAAAGGAGGAAGATTTTTCCTGCCATATTTTGCATGTGTGGGAAGAGAACATCAGTAGAACAGTGCTGACATAGAGATTTTATAAATTTTCATACTATGCTCTATGAATTAGAGTGGACTACTTCTATAATGCCATGCATGCAGTCTTACCTTGTGCTCTTAAACAAGACAAAATATACAGGGAAAGCTAATACATACCCATACTGGAGCAAGTATAGATTTCCAGAAAGATATTCCACAGTAAGTGGAACCAAAAGAAAGATATTTGTCACCTGTGGAGCACAGAGAGCTTGGGAGGTGGTGGTGGGAGAGAAGTTTGAGGATGTAGGGAGAAGTGTGAAGTACAATAAAACAATATTTAGGAAGTATTATGAAATGTTTACATTCAGTCTGTGACTATTTTGTGGTAAGTATTTCCTTGCTGGAATCTGAGTATTTTTTTGTCTTTCAGGTCATCTTTGTAGTTTATTCATCTGTGTAGCGGTGGTTAGTCTCACCCATGAATTTTTTAAGAGAACATTTTGGTGCTTTCATTGCATTCTAGGAAATGTATGTGTAGCACTGATGGATTTTGTTGGTTCTGTTAGGCATGGTATTTCTTGCTTGTGGAGATGGGTTGGTAAGTTTTGCTTTCGTTACTCAGAAGTGGTTTGTTTCTCTTCAGTGTGTTTGTCTACAGGACATTTATTTCTGGTGATGTGTTTGTTGAAATCCGAGAGTTGTTTGAAGGCTGGGGGAAGGTTGGGAAAACTTTTGTCAGTGTTTCATTTCAAGGATGAATGCCTGTTCGTGTACAAACAAGCCCTAGTTTGACTTAAAAGTGAATTGCAGTGAAATGATGCAGTAATTTCTGTTTGATGTCACATGTGTATAGTTTTTGTTTGAACCATCTGGAATTGCAAATGTTAACAGGCTGAAAATAAAACCTGGAAGCTTTGGAAAATATACAGGAGTTTAGATTGTGAATGTCGATGACTTACCAAGAGCCTGAACAATTAATGTTATGATCATAAGAGAACCACTTTGACAGCAGTTGGCAATTTCGAGTCCCAACAGGTATTTTTAGGAAATTGTTTGAGAGAACAGTAAGTACAAGGGTGTGTACCATCATTATAATCTACATTGCAACTAATACTTATTTGAAGTTCTTCTACAGTATTTCATATCATAACAGCTTAAAGAAATGCTAAAATGGCCCAGAAATTTTGTGCTTTGCTTTTTGGTAAGCATTCTTACTACTACTAAAATATTTTTGGAATGAATTAACAGTAGTTTTAGTCTATGGATTAGAATTATTGTAATAACTCACCAGTAGATTGTATGACCATGTGCTCTAGTACTCCAAAAAAAATGTTATTCATGGATTTCTTTTATTCCTCCATGCTTTAAAATAACTGCTATTACTTTGTTCTTTCATTGAAAAATGAGTTTGCAATATGTGTTAGGAGAGAAAATACACCGCTTTTGCTTCATGCTGCATCCTTGAGTATCACCTTCCAGCACAGGAAATCTGGAATGTGTAACTCATTTCCAGACAACTCATTTTATTAGGAAGATGTTAACAGGTTATGAAGTTTGAAGGACACCAGAAGTGGTCAGAGGGAAGAGCTGAACTACTACTTTCGTCTTGCTGTCTTGGAAAGCTATCTTTTCTCCTCTAGTAGCATTTGATAAAATTAGCATAGTGGACTAAGAAGGATGTACTTTGAAATATTAAATACATAAGCCTCTCCAAGCACTGAGTGAAAGTAAATACAAGAGTCTAAAAAAAGCTTGGAGAGAGCAATGCTCTGAGAGGAGGAGTTAAGATTGAACAGGGAGCACAATTGCTAGAAAAGAAAACATCCCAAACACCAAGGAGCAGGTGCACAGACAATTTGATTTATTAGGCTGATGACTGCTCTTTGTAGGGAATTGATCTAAGAATAATAGGTCTATTAAAATTTAGTTGGGCAGAACACAAGACTTAGGAAGAGGTGAGATAATACAGATTTTTTTTTGTCTCTTAGCTTCAGCTTAATGGCATAGAGTTAAAATCATGTTAAGCTAATAGCTGGATGTGTTGAGTGCATTGTATGAATCACAGCTTCTGTATCCTAATGAAAACTCTACAGGCTGAATTTTAGTTCGTGTCCACATGCAGGTTACTTCTGTTGGCATTGACAAACACTTTCCACAGATGTACCTGCTCATCAAGAGCAAATTTGTGATGCTTTTACTGCTCTGTGAAGTGTTGCTTTTTTTCCCTTCATGCAGTTACTTATGGTGACTTTTCTGTTCTTCAGATAAACTTATCTGAGACTTTTCTAACCTACTAAATTACTCTGAATGTGCGGTTCCTGGTGGGTTGGAGGAGAACATACTTGTTGCATTGATGCATTTAAAAATCTTCGTCTAAATGTTCAGCTCCATGCTCTTAGGTTACCCAGAGAATACACTGTGGGGTACTTGTGTCAGAATAAATTACTCATCGCTGCTGCTGCTGAATTTGTTGTTTATGTTGTTTTAGTTTTCGTTTCTCGTGATTTACTGAGCACAGGATACTTATGCTGTATTATTGCAATGTGCTTTGCATTGTAGTCTCTTGTGCTTCCTCAGACCTCTTCCATGAGAACATTTACTATATATTTAACAACCTAATTATTGATATTATTCCTGCATACCTGTTGCTATTGTTTGCAGCATGGTTATTGGTATTTTGATTTTAGCTTTTATTATTTTGCTAGTATTGTCACATTTTTTCCTCCTTTAGTTCTATTATTACTGTCTTTAAGCAAAATACTCCCCTTACTAATTGGCCATCTCTAGCTTGTCCTGGCTCTGAGACTAGTGACTTGGCATGCTTTTAAGAAGATTGATAGTCATCTGATAATACCTATGCACAGTTCCTACTGCCATACATGTCTGTTGAAAAACCGTAATGGGTATTATCCAAGAATCTGATGGCTGCCCAAGGCCTCCAGCGCAACAAAATTGAGTCTAATTGCAAAGGATATGATGTGTGAACATGCGTAATTGAAAGGGTATGCTAGCTACCTCTGAGCCTCCTCTGTGTAAGGAGTTCTGTTTGCTTTGGTTGCAGTGTGTCGGAACATGTAAGTGAATGATTCCACTGGTTCACAGGGTTTATGCAAAGTTTCTGTACTTGTTAGCTTTTTTTTTTTTTTTTTATCAGGGAATTTGAGTTCTGTCTGCAGAAAGCTTGCATTCATTATTTCTTATTTTAACAGAAGAGTCTCTTGGAAGTCTGAAATTTTTCCTTCGTGGTGGATTTTGAAGTTTGGTTTGTTTCAAGTCAGAACAAACTCCTAAAGCAGAGCAATTAAAAATGATTTATACAATTGCAACATGAGCCTTCCTCTGCAATCTTCCTTAGTCAGGTGAAGAGGCTCAGCTCAGCTGAATTTATAAGGTGAAGTGGGTGAAGACAGTTTTCAGGAGCCTTATCAGCAACTGATGCATGTATGTAAGAGGAACTTCAAGGCAATTCCAAACCACATAATCCTTCCCATTTTGCTCGTTAAAGCTTGTCTGCAAACAAAAATTTTATTCTTTTATATTGTGAGACCCTGGCAGAAAAAGAATTCTGCTTTTAATTAGTGTATTTCTTTATGCAGAAAAGAATTCTGCTTTTAATTAGTGTATTTCTTTATTTTTAATTGCTTTTTATGGATTTTAGAAGTCTGAAAGATGGTTACTTTAATAAGGTAGTCTTATACCCCTTTGTATACATACCATATGTGTACATACATACCTTGTGTACATACCTCTTTTGCACATAACATAACTTGAAATGGAAAAAAGTATGGTATATGGCTTTATGGTATGTAATTCATAAGAACAGGAGCTCTTCATTTGATCCTCTTCAACAGGAAGAGGTTTCTTGGGAAGATGGCACAGGGGATGAAGAGGTATTCCTCCTATTGTTAAGTCTAATTTAATTTATATTTGCATTAAAAAGTAGCATTTTGATTTTTGATGGCTTAAAAATTAGAAATAACTTTTTGCATCATTCATATTTATGTCCACTTAAATCAGAGTGGTGGTGGAGGTGAGCTTAGCCCAGTGATGTTAATATATTCTGTATGACTTTTTTTAACCATCTTGTGAGTCACCACATAGTTGTAAGAATGGCTTAAGGCTTGATAGCTAAGTCTTTGGTAATCAACATTTTTGAAGGAGAACTGGGATTAAAGTTCCTGGGTAAACTTAAAGTGGTTGTCATTAAAGTGTTCATGTCAGGGTTTTTTGTAAGTTATTGTTTAGTAATTTTTTTCTAATTGTTGAGATCATATGAGCCTGAGATGCTTTTAAAACTTGACATGGTTTATGTGCAGTAGCACAGCATTATTGATTTTAATTCTTGACTTAAATAATATGCCTAGAGATAATTATCTAACTGGAGATTTCTGGTGACCTCGTGTAACCAGTAATACATTCTCCATTACGTAAGCTATGATGGGTATGCATTGAGTAAATATGTGAAGACAGAATATTTCCTGTTGAAGGAAATAATTGATAGTATCCAGGTGTTTGCCTGGCCTGGCAAAGAATAATTCTTGTAGGCAGTAGCTTCAGAGGTAATATTAACACTTCTCTTACCTGTGCATGCACATGCCGTATGCTTATAGTGGGACAAGGTCCTCATGCTAAATATTCAGTGCAATTGAAGAGAGCCTCTGTGTTGGCAGAGTTTCTGTTGAGTATTTTTTTCATTTCCCACACCTGGACTGGGGCGAATCTATGTCCTGTCATAAATTAGAGCAGCTATGGCCTGCTCTGAGGCATCGGTTCTCAAACATTTTTGATCTGTGGAGTTAAAAAAAAGTTCTAATGGAGGTGCAATGTCCCATTGAGCTAAGGCAAGTCTGCTGACAATAGGCCTGTTTTTCCATGTTGTCTCTGAAGTAATCCACAAACTTCACAACCAAGGGATCTTCTGGTCCCCAGAGGGAAAAACCTGTCATTATTATGTCTTCCCTTGCAGGCAGACTCAAGCTTGCCCTGTCTAGCCACTGAGCTAACTGGACATGAACCAGCTCTGTACTTGAAGCTCTGCGTTAGTGTGACCAAGCCAGCTAGGAAATGTTTGGAAAAGGCAATATAGGCATTTCCTAGGTAATATGTCAGCTGTAGGAGCCCCAGCAGCATTTTGGGGCTACCTAGCAATGACCAGGTAGAGCAGTGTGCTCTCTGGCTGGTCTCTGAGTGTGTTGCTAACATGCTTTCAGTAAGCTGGGAACCGATGGTATAGTGCTGTACCAATTACCAGCCTTGTAGTACAGGAATCTCAAATGCCCTGCCAGTTCAGTTTTCTGGGTGCTTTCAGACAGATAAAACAGCTGGAAAATGTGGTTACAAATTGGATTGACAGAGTATCATAAGTTAATAGTGTAGTCAAGCTATGGGCGTCCCAAGTGCTGGTCTGTCCCTCCCATGGGCTCTGGCAGCCTGAGCTTTAGCATGTGCTGGAAGGACAAAATTTTAAAGCATTTAGAAGAAGAGTATTTTATGTTTATCTTCCCAGCTGTGTAGTTCTTGGCCTTCTCAGGATTAAAAAATAGGCAGCACAGCAACTAGATGGTGCTGCAAGGGGAACTTGGCTTCCTGGTCTGCCTTTTGCTATGTCGTCCTGCCCCCTTCCTTGTACCAGTTCTTGGGCTTCTCTGACCTGCAAGAGAACTAGTGCAATTCACAGACATGACCAAAAATATGATAAGAAAATAAGTCTTTTTCTGCTTGATTGGCTAGCCCAGTTGGCTTCCAAAAAGATAAGACAAGCACCAAAGCAGGTGAAGGCGGGAAGGAAGGGCTGCATGGCCAGAGGTGAGGAAGGATTTAAGAATGAATAGATGGAACAGGACCATTCTGAAGAAGTTACCATTGAGTTTTGTACCACTACGTTTTCAATACACTTGGGCACTCCGAAAGCAGCAGGATAAATAGCATGGAGTAGTTTGTGAGGCAGCACACCACACTGAGCTTCAGCAAACAGAATTGTTATTTCCTATTAATTGTTAGTAGAAATAGAGTATCTCTTGGTTTTGATAATCATTCAAGATAGTAGAGATGTTGCCTCTTAATGGAAACATAAGATGCATGATGTTAAAGGGTTAGATCATCCTTGATATACCTATGTATAAATTTATTTCATTAGGAGAGAATAATTAAACCTAGATGTTACTGCCTTTAGTAATGCTTATTTTTAAATATGCACTTACAAACTGTGAGGATAATCACAGTACTGCTACAATATATCAAACGAAATTAAAAGTAAATGGAGGAAAACCTAGATCTAAGTACGCTGTATGCAGAATCATTTCAGAATTAGTGCAGTAAATTGCTGAATCCTTCTACAAATAATTGAAAAAAAAATGGTAGGGGAATTATGAATTCTCCTTGTGTTGGTGGAAGACCATAGGGATGAATTTCTTAGGCTTGGATGCGGTATAGCTGTACTATTTGACTCATTGCAAGCATCCAGCATGAGATGATACTTAACTTTTAGATGTGCGCTGCTCCTCTGAATCCAGCTAAATAAGTCTGTGTGTCAACAGAAGGCTTCTTGTCCTCTGCCCTTATTTCTGCCGGACTGTTCGTGTGTTTTGGTTTTTATTTTTGTTATTTGTTTTTTTTTTTCTCCCCAAATCTGAATTCCATATCTTGTTGATATATATGGATCTGCAAGGCTTCCCTGTTTCTTCCTTAATGCCTTAATTGCTAAGTAAGTACTAGTAAGGATAAGTAAGGGTACTCTGACCAATAGTATCGTCAACATTTTTAATTAACCAGTTGAGATGAACTTTCTTTGTCTTGGAAAATAATTTCTTCAAAGAATGGCATCACAAGTACTTGTTGAAATCTTTCAATCATGAGAAACTGTAGCTATACTTTCTCTTTTTCAGGTGCCTAATAGATTTTCAGGTGTTATGTATCATATATATATAAGAAGTTCAAAAACTTTAAGAAGAATAAAAAGCTTTTTTTTTTTTTTTCTGTAATGGGAATCTGCATTCAGTGGCATTATTATTCTAATAATAATAAGAAATGGTAGAAATGTCTTTTTTTAAATACACCCTGGCTTCTCCCCCTACTCATGCATTCTACTCATGCATTATATAGTTAAATAAATATAAATGTAGCAGAGGATTCTCTGCCTAAATGCAAAATATAGAAGTGAAGGAAGGAGGAGCAAGATCCTGCGTGTTAAGTCACGTGTTCTTTACTAACAGAAGTTAAAGTGAATCATCACATTTCAGAAAGTCTGTTATATCAGAGATCTGACTTGGGATTACTGTTTAAATTTGCACAGGTCATGACAGCTGTGTGAATTTATATGAAATCACACCAGGCTTGGATCATCTGATCTAGAAATTTTAGAATAAATCATAAAATCTGAAACTGTTTCTTTTATGTGAAAAATAGAAGAAAAGTATTATTCAACTTTTATATTGGAAGTCTTAATTCCAGTTCAGTGGGTAGACTGATTGCCGGAGGGGCATGAGCAGTATGATTGCTCTTGAAAATTCAGCACACATAGATTTTTTTTTTTTTTTTTTTTTTTAAGCCTTGTCAGTTTTTGAGGTTCCCCATGAGGCTTCCAGGTGCTTGGATTGCAATTAGGGAAGTTTTGAAGATTTTAGTTTTACCCTTTCTGCTCCAGGTTAAGCCTATTGTCTACCGTGTACAGAGATTAAGAGCCCTGCAAAGCCTGAGATCACATTTTTAATAAGATGATTTACTATAGAAATGTGTTTATGGGACTGATCTAAATGAGCTCTCATCACTTTGTGACCTTCCACAAAATTAAAATAATACAAAGTGTAAGTACAAACCCACATTAAGTTTCAGGTCAGATTATTGTCATTTTTGTCACCAGAAGGATGTTTCAGTAAGCAAAGGACATTGTTCTTGTATATTGAAATTATTTCAGTCTGTCTCTAGGTGTCTGATTCTCTTTCATATTTCCCTATCATTTGTGGTTTCTTCATATATGCTGTACTGACTGCCAGTTTCCTGTGAATAAGATTTCAAGCTTTTGA
>VZSV01000104.1:1995360-2029886 GCA_013398735.1 Nothocercus julius
CTTTTTTCTCTTTTTTCTCTTTTTTCTCTTTTTTCTCTTTTTTCTCTTTTTTCTCTTTTTTTCTCTTTTTTTCTCTCTTTTTCTCTTTTTTTCTCTTTTTTCTCTCTTGTCCGTCTCTCTCTTCTTTTCCTTTTTTCTTTTTTTGATGGTTGTGTGAGGTCTCTGGTTCAGTAATTCATTAACTGAACATTGTAGAAATCTGTGAGGCATGCTGGGTATTTGCCTTATTCTTAGACTTTTTGCTTGAGCATCTACTCTCATCTGTTCTGAGACAAGATTCATCATCTTT
The DNA here is from genome assembly GCA_013398735.1 of Nothocercus julius. NCBI lineage: Eukaryota > Metazoa > Chordata > Aves > Tinamiformes > Tinamidae > Nothocercus > Nothocercus julius. The sequence goes on from VZSV01000104.1 coordinate 1,995,650, forward strand.
GGACTTGGCGCAACCATAATTGTGAGACTGCAGATCTGATTTTTATATTACTTACACTTCTTTTTCTTCCAGTCTATCTAGGTGAGATTAGTTAACATAGCAGCTGTTCTCCTTTCACATAGCAGACAAATAGCCATATGCCGGAGCAGGGATCTCTAATGACTGCATGCCTCTAAGATCAATGCTTTAAGAGGTCAGGGGGAGAAAGGGAAAGAAATATGGTCTATACAATAGAGGTTTCAAAAATATATCTGTACTTTTATTTAGCTTTAAAAAGATGAAAAATGAAAACAGTCCAGAAACCCAAAGAAGTAAAACAAGTGCACCGTGGGAGGAAAATGGCCCAAAACAGAGGTAAGTCAAGGCATTGATGTGTTACCATCATGCAGTGATAAATATCATGCCTTGGCAGTAAGGCAAAGGAGACTGGTAATAATAGATTAATGTGTTAGCAGGCTCATAATAAATCTATCATAACTGGCATGGATAATCAGCTAAAAATTCAGAAAGAGTAGGAAGAAATGATCACTGAATGGGAGTCAGCAGTGGCTTTCTGCAGAGGTATGTGCTTGGTTCTGTGCTATTCAGTAAATCTGTAAAAGAGTGGGAAAGCAGGGTAAGAAGGGTTGATGCTGACACAAAATCATATCAAGAATGAAAGGCATCTATGATAAGTGTCAGAAAATCCTTACAGACAGAGTGGTCACAGAATCACAGAATGATTGAGATTGGAAGGAAGCCCTAGAGATCATCTAGTCCCACTCCCCTGCTCAAGCAGGGACCCTTAGTGATAGATGACTTTCTGAGTCATTAAATGTGAAGTTAGGCACAGGATGGGAGAATAATCCTGGATTTCCAAATGAAATGAGATGCCATGGATAGCCATTACCATTTAGGACTGGGATTTGAGGATTATAGTGGATAGCTTTATGAAAAACAAAATAGAGAATAATAGAGAAGAAGCAAGATAACAGCATTATATCATTATATAAATTTGTCGGTCATGCATTTGCTCCTTTAATAGTAAGTGCAGTTCCGATGTCCTTATCCCAGAATGGCTCTGAACAAAGCTGCAAAAGGCGTTGAGGTGATCTTGAGTATGAACAACTGTAAAGGAAATACGCAAAAGGCATAACTGTGTAGGCAGTTCAGTCTGGAGAAGAGACAATTTCAGGGAATGTGATAGAGATGTAGAAAATCAGGAATAGTATATGTATAGAGAGAGAGAGGATAGAGATCAATAATTTTTGTATTTTTGCAATGTTGGAACTTGGAAGTGTCAGATGGAGGTAGTTAGCGGCAGTTTAAAAGCTCTCAAAAGGATCAGTGACTACTGGTGAGCAAGACTTGTTCTCCTTTAGTAGAGATGCTCAAAGTTGATTAATGTCCAAGTGACACAGGGTCACTACCTAGAAGAGAAATCCACTGAGAGCTTCTGTACGTGAGAAGCAGCACATGGATGGGGAAGTCCTTTGTGCTGGACATAGCTGGGGACTGAGAGAGTATTGCTGGATCTGTAATACACATTTCACACCTGATTCAGTATGATCAGTATGACTTCTGTGTGATGATATATGTCTATACATAGTGTGCTACCTGGCATTTTTTTTTGCTGAAGTTCATATATCCTTATGGGCACCATGATGATTTACTCTGGTCCTACTATAAATCTCAGGAGCATTCAGAATATGAGCAAAGCAGTGAGTCAATATTCTTTGGCTAAGGTGCATGTTTATTTGATGTTTAAAGAAGAAGTGATGTCAGCTTGTCATGTTACAACTTCAGAGTTGAAACAGGTCTTGGAATAGAAGGAAATTTATATGCTAAGAGCTAAGAAAAGGGTTGAATTTTTACAAATTCTATTCTAAAGAACCATGCAGATTTGGAAACATAAGAAAGACTGTATGCTGCACAGAGGATTTCACAACTTTTAATGAAGATTTTCTAGTTCTGAAATGCATCCACTTTGAGGACTGTGGCAGCTTAACTGAGCAGAGCAGTGTTGTCAGGAGCAGCCTGCACAGTGTATCAAATTTAAAGACTAGAGGGTGTAAGAAAGCAGAAAGAAATACCTTAACTGGAATTTGGTGAGAATACCGTATTTACTACCACATAGCTGTTGTGAAAAGGACTAAGTAACGTTAAATGAAGATGACCTTAGCATGCTTCATCCAAATAACTGCAGTACTGCTATTGTGTCACTGGGTAATGGGAGTAGTTTGTACTTTACCAGAGACTGTAGTAAACTATTGGAAGAGTTCCTTAGATTTCAGTTGGAAGGCACTACAGGGCAATTCAAACAAGCACTTCTTAACCAGCAGTGCAGTCTTATGTCTAACTCTTTTACAGCCTTGGGTCCCGCACAAGTACATAACTTGAAGGTTTAAATACATAACCTGAAGCTTGAAACATTTACATGCCAATGGCAAAGGATTATATAGATCAACAGTAAAGAGCTAAAGTTAAAATTGTTTCAGGATCCTGAGTTTTAGCCCTGTGATAAGGAAACACCTCAGGGTATTACACTGTTCCTGGAAAAAGTATATAAGGAGTATAGGTACATTTGAATGTTTAGTTTGCAACTCTAAAGTACAGTAAAGTTGCTATAAAGCACAAAAATTTTATTATGATAAAAGACACTTGGTTGTACATTTTGTAAGATTAGAGCTGTGGTGTCGGTGCTCTGTAGGTGGACTCTGTCCTATGTTTTCAAGGTTAAGCATAAGTATTTGCTCTGGAAAGCAGTGCTGCCTGTTCTTATATAATGCGCATGCACACACACGTATAACTTATGTATATATATACACGTGTGTGTGTGTGCGTGTGTGCGCACTTGTGTCCTTGCTTACTAGGCTGAATTAGACCATAGACTGAATGTGGGTTAGCTGACCTAACTTTCCTGAAAGTTTCAAAGGTCGTTTTTTTGTTCTTTTTTAATTCTAGTGGGCTGTATAATTCTCCCAGTGACCGCAATAAATCACCAAAGTTTCCTTACTCTCGGCGACGGAACCCGTCATGTGGCAGTGAAAATGAGTCTGGGCAGCCGGTCCGGAGGAGGTAAGAGCACTGAGATTTATCAGTGTTACCTTCTCCTAGCGTAGAAATCTTGTTGTGGTGCTGCATGCTCCACACTCAGTCAGGGCTCTTGTGTGGAAACACAGCTGGATCCTGGGAAAATCGATACTCTAAGGGTCAAATGTCAGTACAGAACAAGACTAAAGAAATGCCAGATGTGCTTTTGGAAAGGAAGCATCAGTCAGGCTTTTTGCCTGTATGCTGTTCTTGAGAAAAAAGCAGTGAAAATCCAAGGACTTGTAGTATTTGTGTTTGCAAGATCCTTTTAGTTGCTGCAGCAACTAAACTCTTCCCTTGTAAAGCCAGAGGATTGAGGATTATTTGACATGAGGTTCTGAAACAGAACAGTATTTTGTCTTAGGTATATTGCCTTGCTTTTTAAGTACAGCAGGGAATAACCATGTGAGCCATTAAGCTGTTTTCAACAGTCCCAGGTGTGAATTACTTTACATTAGAGAGTATGCCAGTAAAAATAAAACTATGATTACTTAATGCATTTTTAATGAGTATATGCTAAATTGAGTAACATAAAGAAGTGACAAGGAGATTCTGTGATGCATCTTCTGAAGTATGGGCAAAATGCAGGTTACAGGGACAGTTCAGTTCCTGAAGTGATACAGTTTGGAGGGACTGCATCTTACCTGAGATGATTTGTCTTGCTGAGGAACTGCTTTCATCATCTGAGCTAGCTAATGTATCCCAGTGCTGTGGTTTGCAATGAAGTGTAGGCTGTATTTATGGTGTTCTTTTATAGGTCTCTTCAAGCTAATGCAGCAATGTTAATTTGCTCTATTGGACATAGTGCTTATGAATGTTAATAACAGCGTGTTTCCTGAAATGGATTTTCTGATTCATTTCTAGCTTGGTTGTCAGAAGGACTTGCTGGTCTCTGCAAAAACAAAGAAATATAGATGTGCAGTGCAAAAAACCTCCGTCCTATATCATGAAAAGAATGTTTGTGTACTGTACAGGAGGGGATTTTTTGAGATGCAAAGTGTTTGTCATCAGGGATTTTCATTTGGCTCATCTACTAGGTAGACAGGTGTTATGCCAATAACAACTTTTCTCTTGGGTCACAACACCACCAAAATATTTTTTAAAGTCTTATCTCATATATGAGACTGTGAAAACTGACAATAGCAAGTAGATACTAACCTAATTATATCTTCCTGAATCTCAGGTTTTATTCATGCACTTTCCTTTCTCATCTGTTTAACAACAATAGCCATGTTCTTTGTGATCCTTTGTGGAATTAAGAGGAAAACATCTGGCTTTTCTGTGCTGGAACAGTAGGAAGCTCTAAATGCCGGATTACTGTGTTCAACCTTGCGTGTCCGGGGTTTGTAATGAGAGCTTGAATGGAATCATACCTCTGCAGCTTATTGTGAGGGTGGCCTGCAAAGTTTAAAACAACAGCATACCTCTTTTTTATCTGTCTTAAATCCTACTAAAAATAATCTGTGTGAAGGATTTATTGGAAAAGATGGATGCTTTTCTGTATTTGTGTTAAGTGACCCAATGATATTTCATTAAAACTTCCTTACTGTCATAGGAAAGCCCAAAACAGTGGTGAAGATTCAGATTTAAAGCAAAGGAGAAGGTAAATACATAATCCATAGTAGTGATGAAATGATAACAAAAGTACTATCATGTTTTAGTTCCCTGCATTCCCACCCTTCCTTCCCTCCTTCCCCGTCCTCCTGAATGTTTAAAAGGCTTACTCTGTTCTACCCATAAATGTTTTTCTTTCTTGCCTTCCTTTTGCTAAAATGCTCTATAGCATAATCTCATCACAGCCCAAATTCATACAAGGTGCACACTGCTATGACAGTGTGCTGTAAGTAGTTTGTGGAAGCTTCCTAGAGGCTTTGCTGCAACTTGGAAGTCAATTCCTGAGCTTGGAGGTTTGGGATTTTACATGTGCAGTACTAAAGGTTTTGGTCTGAGTTCTCTAAACCGGACACTCTACTTTAGTTAACCTGTTTTGAAAGTGAGTAAATTGATACGTGAGGTGTACTGTCCTGCAACAGGTACGTGTAGAGGAATGTGTCTTCTGATTTAAGCTTTTACAGTTGTCTTATTGTATCATACACACTTTTGCTACATTTCTTTTTTTTGTTTCCTGTGCAGTCTTAACTGATGTCAGCTTCAAAATAGAATGTTGGTGTGCAATTAAGGATGCACTTTTATAATGCAACTTTTGGCAAATTCTTCTTTTCTAGCATGTAGTTCTCTAGCATCACTTCTAATTGCAATGATTTTTTTCAGTGCTACTCTCTGCTCTTGTGCTTCTGCCCTTGTTGCTGGAAAGACGAGACAGTGCAGTTAATTTTGGTCTCAGAAACTGTTGAAACTTTTAAGAGAGGAAACACTCCCAGGATCTGATGCACTGCTGCAGGAAAGGAGCTCTGGCACAGTTCTAGAAATCTCAGGGACAATCACAGGAAGTCAGGGAGAAAGTTCACCTACTTTTCAGCTGTTTTAAGACAACAGAGAAACTTTTCGAAGGATCTTGCTGTTAGACTCTGCCAGTGAAAGTCCCATGGGAGATGACCAGAACACAAAAGCAGAGAGGGTTTAGTTAGACATCTCAGGTGCAAAACCTCTGGACTCAGAAAGGACCTCCTCTTCCCGAAAACTTGGGTCTGCAATATTACATTTTAAAGGTGTGTTTGTACCAGACACTGGAATTGTGTAATGGAATAGGCGCTCTTTACCTCCTCGCAATTTGGCTGCTGCCTTTTCATTTTAATCCCAAGGGCTGCACCAGAACAAGCCCTGTGCCAGTTGTTTCGCTAAAATACCAGATTCTGCATCTTCCCAGGCCCATAGGTCCCCTCCTGGGATGTGTATGTGTATGTTTTGCCTTTCTTGCCTGACAGTGCCTTCCTGCTCCTTGTGTCAGACCAAACAGAGGCACCATCCTCGATATCTCAAATATATTGCATGATATGGAAAGAACGAGGAAAAAAAAAAGGTGAAAGGATGTAATTGTCAGAGATACGGATAATCCCATACGTTCTTGCACTTAATTTAGGAATGGCTCTTATTTCTATTTTTTTTGTTTTTTGTTTTATTCAGTTCAGTAAAAGCTGGTGGGTGAAGGCATATGTAATGACAGCTATCGTGAGCACCTGCCACTCAGCTGTCAGTTCATCAGCCCTGCTCTCTTTCTGCAAGTGCTTTCCCAACAGGGAACCCAAGGTAGTTTGGTTTACATTACAAAAAGTGGATCAGAAGTTAATTACTGAAAACCTAGAAGAGGAGTTCTCATGAATTTGAGCAAATAAAGATGTTTATCTTGCAGTTTTCCTAGTACAGTGTGCTTCTTGATGCTTTCATACTTTTGAGGGTTAGTTGCCTAACACAGAGCAAGAAAGTACTTGAAATCATGAGGAATGTGAAAGAAGAGTGTTGCTTTGATGACTTAGGCATATGGAGAGTTGAGATTGGTAGGAAATGTCTTATTGGACAAGCAGTAGGATTTGGAGCACGTGTGATCTGCTGCAGTTGTAAAGCATTCATTGCTCTCTAAACCCTTTGAACATACCTGAGCCTGTCCTTTGGACACTGTCTTTTGTTATTTTAGAAACATATGTCTCTTATTCACGCTTTCAGTTCTACCCAGAAATTTTTACCTGGGATACTGGCTATCTTGAGCCTCTTAGTGCTTTTAGTATTAAAAATTGTAGGTGAGGAGGGAGGAGATGGTTCTGCTTCTCCTCTAGAGAAATTTTGCTTTTCCAAGCCTTTTCCCTGCAGACAAGCTGGTTTGAACTGCATTTCTTACACTTTGGTTGTCCTCTTGCTCTAAAATACTTTGTGGGAAAAAGAGCTATTTGAGCAAATGATTTCCCATCGTCCCTAGACGATGTCCTTGAAGGAAGAGGAGACCATTCTCCATTCTGAGCTTTTGACTCCAATCTGAGGCATTTAATGACAGCAATTTTTATAAAACTTTGCCATAATTCATGGTTGTTAGGGGAAGATTGGTGAGACTGGCAGCTCTGACAGAAGGACACCTATTCAAAAGTGTTACTTTTGAAGAGTAGCTATGACTACTGAGTAGCTTTGGCTACTGTGCTTCCTAGCTAGTCTCTCTCATCTGTCTCCTTGCCCTTTGAGCTCTTCTCTCTGAGTGGATCGGACCGTGGGGTGAGCACATGCATCCTTGGGGTGAGCATCAGCCTTGGCATGAAGCACTTTCACTCACCGTTACCCACTCCGGTGGGCGGTTACACTCTGCAGCTTGTCTGAGGGTAGTTTGACAAGTAGGCTCTCTTATGCAAGTGGCTCATCAAAGAAAAGAAAAAGACAGGATGAACCAGATCGTCTGCCAGTGGCAGCAGGAGTCATAACCTTTTCTCTCTTATTTCATACCCAGACATCTCAGAGGAAAACGTCTACTTTACATTGTAGGCAAATGCAGAAAAACTTATCTTTTGAGGCATTCTGAAACCATCCTCACACTAGTTAAAGAACAGTCCAAAACAAGCTTTGTAAACCCTGGGGATCCTCTCAAACAGTACCGTTTTCTTAGGACCCAGCCCAGCGTACAGTACTCCAAAATGTCAGCCAGTGGCAATCAAGTATTTTAAACTTTTAAGCTAGTAATTGCCAAGCACTTCTGTGTGCTGAGGGGAGCTTGCCTGTAGGTAGGTGTATCCCCATGATTCCAGCTGCAGGATCAATTTTTATATCAGTTATAAAGACGGTGATATTTTCTTCTTGGAGTTCAGCTGTCAGTGTTTCTCTCTAGTTTTGCATCAGCTTTTGTTTCAGTAATAAATAACCAGAGCTATAAATGTCACCTTACCATTTGAAGCTCCTCAGTGAGAGGTGGCAGAGGAGTCCTGTTTCCTTTTCCCTCATGTGCTGCACCACACGCCTTAGTAGCTCTGCCTCAAGTCCTCTCAAAGCTGTGCTGATGCATCTGCCAGCCTGCGCCCTTCAGCCTTTCTGCATTTACGAGGACGGCAGAATCGCAGCTTTTGGTTCTGTTTCCTCCATGCTGTCTGGCACTTGGAAAATGACAGGAACTTGCAGAGACAGATGGAAGCTGAAGTGAATAGAAAGAGATGTAGCGAACATTTTACTTTTGCTTGCCAGTACCAGAATTAATGCATACGTTCTGTTGGGGGCCCCACTGTACAGAATAAGGAAAGTGGCAGAATGGATGCCACTTAAATGGATGCCACTTACTTGGCCGTAAAGGCAAAACATTTCTCATTTCAAAGCTGTGTTTCACTGTGGCGCAATAGCAAAGAATGCTGAGAGCTTAAATAAAAAATAAATAAATAAAAACGGCAATAATTCAAAAGGAAAATAACATTCACCTGACTGTTTTCTGGGTGAGTAATGCTAAAGCAGTTATTCATAATTAATTAATGAGAGAAAGACATGTTTAGACAAGCCCTCTAAACTCTTTCTTAACCCTGTTTTTTCTAATAATGTTTTCTCAATATTGTTCATTCCTTTAGAATTTTAGTACTTCTGTAATATTTTAACAGAAGAGCACAATTGCTAAGGAGCACTTCTCATTTCTGTTTCGTATTTTGAGGGATGCTAATATATAGATTGATCCTGAGAGAGAAAGGCGGGGGTGAACGGAGGGGAGGGATGAGCTAAAGTATGGCTTGTATGTTTAGTTCCTGAACTACATTGCTTTTTCCTCTCCAGGTCTCGGTCCCGTTGTAACACCAGCAGTGGCAGTGAATCAGAAAATTCTAACAGAGAGCACCGGAAGAAGAGAAACAGGTGACCATTCTGTAATTTAGATATAGAAATATGAAACACAAAAACAGATGGAGCATGAGCTTTTCTGTGATAGTTCTGATAAAAAAGAATCTAGCATGTTTTACTTGTATACAGTGTTCCTGAGTTAGCTTAATGTCCATGTTTGAATAAAAAGGGAAATGATTACCAAATTACATTAAATGCTATAGATGTGTGCAGTCATCCTCATGTTTGGGGAAGAACTCATTAATGAACCATAAAATCAAAAACTGACACACATTTATAAGAGACTTGAAATACTAATGCAAATAAAATGGAAAACGGTGATGATATGATAGTTACAGTATGTACTTGGACATCCTGAAAAATTTCCTATGTGGAATTCTAGCAGAAAATAAGCTTTTGGGAAGAATCTTAGAAGTGTTTGTGAAGGAATCTACAACTTGCTGTTTTTAAGTACATATATTAAATTTTTGAAAGGATTCTTATTTTGTAAAGTCTCGGCCTAAACTTAAATGCATACAATGTCAGCTTTCAAGAGGATAGCAGCCGTTAATATTGAGAGATGCTAGCAAGTTGTGTTTTTTGTTTATTTTACTTATTGCTGATAAGTGAAGCTTGATGTAATAACTGATTGATTGTAGCAAATTTTTTTTACTCCTCAGCAGCTACTTTCATTTCACACGTGAGATAACAGTATTTTGAGAGTCATTCATTAAAATTGATTTTTTTAAACCCGTATTTTGTTTTACATTGCATAAAACACAGAAGAAATGTCCTTTGATGAAAGAACTGTTTAAAGCAGACTTCTAAAAAGCACTCTGCACAAGCTGCCATAACTACTTGTTGTTTATCATGCAGTGCTGCAAGTGATAAATAATTCTGAGATATTTGAAAGCTCTTGAAAGTCATTATGTACTAGACATGTTAAAGCAGTGCGATGTGCTTTGATTATAAAGTGCTGCAGAAGTTTGTAGTATAATAATAGTTTTTTTTTTTATATATATATATATATATTTATATTTATATATAACATGCAGCAGTTAGGAATACTAAATAAAACACATTCAGAATAGGCTGGTAGGAAGCATAGCTGAGCCATGACATTTCTTTAGAGTTTTTTTAAATCAGAACGTAGTCTTGCGTCATACTTGAATAACAATAACCTAGTGTGTATGGAAGATTTCTTTTCCAGTCAGAGCTCTGGAGTTTGAATGAAGTACTGAGTTTAGTTTCAGGGATCAGTTTAGTTTTATTTTTTCCCCTGTGAAACTTGTTGTTCAGAAAGCTACACAAGCAACTGAAAGAAATTAGAAACTGACCACAGGAATGTTTTTAAGAGCTTCTTGCAATATAAGGAATAAATTGTAAGAAGGATTAAATAGGGCTTATCATTTTTTGAAGAATATAACAATCTTTACCTACCCTTCTTCAATTCCTGCCCAAGTGCTTGAAGTTAAGAATTTAAAAAAAAAAAAAAAAAAGACTTCATATAGTTAATGAGTATTTTTACATTGTTTGACATTTTCAGGAATGTAATATAGATGGAAAAAAGTGTTAATGTTGCAGAATTTCTTACCCCTAGGTGGTCACTTGAAATCAGACCAGATCAAAAGTCTTTTCAGTGTTACAGTAAGCAGGCTCAAAATAAGGTGGTCATCAGAGACTTGCTCATTGTCATGAGGTACATGAAAACCACCAGTCATAATGAATTTATGCATTTTGTTAGCAGCTGCAGGAGGAATGTAGTACATCGAATGGGCACAGGCCTTCGAATTGCTTTCCTCTTGAGAGGTGAGCCAGCCTTAGCAGGGCTAAATGGGACAATACTGGGAAGATTGCACTCTTATTACTCAGACTTTATATGTTGAGTGGATTAACAAATAAATACAAATTTATTTTTCAGTACTCTAATAAGGCCCATAGCACAAGCAGACACAAAGTTGTGTTGTGGGATAAAATGCCGGATTCTCACATTATTCAGAAGGATCTGATTCTGATCACAGAAGAATAGACTGTGTTGTTCACATGAGACGAGATCACTGTGAAGTGATTATCGGATGAAAACAAATCTATCAGAAAAAAACAGAAGTGCAGTTGTGACTTTCTGCGCGTAAAACAGTGGAAGAAGGCTGGAGCAAAACTGTTTACTTGATGTCAGTCAGCCTTTGAGATTTCAGTCCATCTTACAAATATTTTACTCTGAACGAATGTTCATAAGTAATTGAAAAAGAAGCTATAATGAGCATGTTTCAATTGTATCATGAAGAAATACAAGTTTTTTTTAATGCTGTGGTAAAAATGTACTTCTGTCTTTGCTTGCCTACAATTAGGTCATTATTGACCTTTAAATCCCAATGCTAAAGCTTTTCAGTGGCTTTTTGCAAGGGGAAAAATTGTAGTATCTTGAGTTTGTTCAACTAAAAGGTTAGTTTCCATTTTTTTTTTTTAATTTTTTTAATTTTAATTCCCTAAGAAGTTATGCAAGGAAAATATATTGCAGTATAAGAGAATGAAAATAAACCTCAAACGAAAAAAATCTCATTTTACAATGGCCCTAGATTTGGGAATTCCCTTACTGTACCGTCTTATACCGATGGTATACTGTTTTGTATACTGTTACTGTATGTTTAGGGTTTTTTTTCATACTTATTGCCATGTCTTGTTTAAAAAATGGTCTTGAAACCGCATTGAAAATGCAGTTTAAATTTTTGTTGTTTCCAGCTGAATTTTGCTGTAAACTTCATATATTGTTGCCAGCTATTATGCTCTCTGAAGTCATCTCTTCTTTCGTCCTTCTTTGTGTTAGAAAAATGCTCTTCCGCGTGGCTAAAAGTCTCCCCGTTCTATTATCACTGCCATGCGGTTCCCTCGCAGCCCCGAAGGATCCCATTAGTAGAACGCCCCCGAGCAGAAGGCGTGCGTTTACCGCTTTCCTGCCGGCTCGTTCATCAGAAGCAGGTTAACAGAGCATGTGGCCGGCGGGGTGCTGTGTTTTCCAGTGCTTGTCCTGGAGAGGCCGAGCCCCACGCGCCCCGAGGCGGCGCGCGGACATCGTGCTCCGCCGTGCTGGGCAGCTCCTTTGTTGAGACGGGGTAATTCCTAGTTATTTTGCGGCCAGCATCCCAGCGCCTCCTTCGGAGCCCAGCTGCCTGCTTGCGGTGTTAGGTGCTGTTTCCTGAGGGGTCCCAGGCGAGGGGCCGAGAAATGGGCAGCCGTGGCGTCCAGCACAGCCTGCCCCTTCTTTCGGTGCGGGTTTGGGTGGCTGCCCTGCGTGCAGAGCAGGGGGATGGCTGCTGTCCCCACAAGCTGGATTACTCAGGATGAAGATCACAATTCATTACTTGTTGCTGTGTGAGTGCTTGTGTTAGGTCTGTAGATGGAAGCTTGTGCTAGTCTCTGTCACCAGCAGATTACAGGTTGGAAAAGGCTTGCTCAGAAATCCAAACGTGATGACATGGTCTACTCCAGATGCTTGGTGATATTTCTTAGAGTTGTGAGGCTTTACAGTAGTTGGGGATCAACTCAAAATTCATTACACTTATGGGAGAAGATCTGATCAAAGGAGAAGCAGCACCCCGCTTAGCCAGTTCAGCTTGATACAATTCAAAATTCTGCTAGAAAGGCACAGAATTAGTGAAGAGCAATGACATTAACATGCTTTGCATTTCCTGGGGAATAATATCTCCACTGTAACCCAGTTATCTCTGTTGGTTTGTTTGTTTTACCTGTCAGTCTTCCCATTCTTGTTACACTTCTCCGGTTTCTTCAATATGCCAGTCACACTGTCTTACCAGAGAACCGTGCTCAGAGAGATGTTTTCCAGAGTCATTTCTAAATTTTTGCTGTGTTTTGAATTCACTGCTGTGACCAAACACTGCCTTTTTTTCTACCTTTGCATCTCGTTGTGGCATGCAGTCCCAGCTGCATCCCCAAAGCTGAGAGGCCTCTATGTGGTCTCGAACAGCCACACAGCAGCACGCTGCTTGTTCTGGCTTGCTGTGTCATTACAGAATTAGCTCAGGCTGCTGTTGAACGTGCCCGGTTTGTATGATGCCCATGCAGTCTTCATGGGCTGTTTTGCAGACCAGGGTGGTGGGAGCAGGAACTCGGACAGGGCATCCCTGGGGAAGTTCCCCAAAGGCCATGCTGCAACAAGAAGTTTGGAAATAGTTGCAGCCTTGCATCACTATAAAACACTTCTGTTTGCTTTAGGTGAGGTTAACTTGAAAAGCTAAATACAGTAAGGAAGAAATTCCAGACATTTGGCTTGGGCCAAGAAGACAAATTGAATTCAAGTTGTAGGCCTGTTTTTACTGGCTTAGAGTGGATTCATTTTTGTCCTAAGCTGTTGCTAGATAACAAATCAATGAATTACGTTCAATACAGTTTCTTATGTGTATATATATATATTTGGGGAACATTAATGGATATTATAAATATAGCAAGACAAAAAGTTGAAAAGTTAAAATACTGCATAATAGCATCAGGAGCTCTGTAGGGGAAAAAATAACCACCCCTTCCTCAGAATGTCTGGGGATAGAGACCCTGAACTACTGAAGTCCTGCTGCTTGTTTCGCAGGTTACGGCAAGAGAATGACATGGTTGACTCGGCTCCTCAGTGGGAAGCTGTGCTGCGGCGACAAAAGGAGAAGAGCCAAGCAGATCCAAGCTACCGGCGATCCAGGCACAGATCTCGATCGTATGTAAAACTAGTCCACCTTAACTTGAAAATTAAGGCTGCTCTAGCATGTTAAAAAATAGGAAGACTCCTTCCTGTCTCCAGTGTTGATATTCCTCTCAGCTGTTCACTGGGCATGTTCTCACACTGGCAGATTCATCTCTTTGTAGCCCACCTCTTTTGCTATAGCGGTTTGAATTTGAGAGTACTAGTAATGTGGCATAGGCTCTGTAGCAGATTTGGACAGTTATGCCCTCCCATTACCTTGAGTGAGGTATTGGGCTGTTCTGTGGCTCACCGAGCCTTAGTTTTGTCATGAGGACAGTGATGCCGCTACTCTGTGCAGTATCTCTGCAAAAGCATTCTCTGAGAGGATTTCTGTGAAACCTCACACCTCCTCTTTGAAAGGTTTTCTATGAGAGGTACAGATATTTTTGTGAATGTGTATGCATTTCTTTAGTCAACATAATCTCTGCAGCATTGTTCCAGAGGAGCACAGCCAGTGAAGTCTCCATGTCAAGTTACCGTTTGTAAGCAGCAGTGATTTCTTATGTCCTGATGTCAGGGTTTCCATGATAGGGCCGTGTTGCTAGGCAGTCCTATTCCTACTGGTAGCCGTTGTCAGTTTGTAAAATGAATTCTCTCAAACAAAAGAAAATACTGCTTTTATTATGGCTGTATTGCCTTTAATGCCGTGTCTGGGGCCCTTAGACACGCCGTTTTGGACTGTGCTTGTTTCCAGGCTCATGTGCCACCCAGGGAAGCACCCAGCGCGGCATCCGTGCCAGGTGGTGTGTTGAGGAGTGCCAGGAGAGCAGCTGTGAGGCACCGTGAGAGCAGGCAAAGCCTGTGCGGCTCTTCTGAGCACAGGCTTTGAAACTGCGTTCCTGCATGGCCTTGCTAAAATAGACAGGTTGTCCGGCTCTGAAGCCTGTGTCGTAACGTATGGCCTCTCTAACACCGTATGATTACTTAACATGGTTGTTTTTCTTCTAAATTGTTTTGTCTTCCGTGTTAAGACTAACACAAACTGTAATGCCTTGAACTGCTAATTTTATTTGTCTTAGTAAGCATTTTAGTATAGTTTAAAGAATAATAAATATTTGTTACAAAATACTAGGAGTCAGCGTTGAATCACCTTAAGGACTTAGGCTTTGCTGCATTTCCCGAGCAGGAAACAGTGCCCGGGATTTCCTAATGTTCATGTGCATGCATGGTGTTAGGGGAGAGCAAGGATGCCTACTTCTATTGGCCCATGGACCCACAGAAATCTCTGCCTTGAAAATAATGCAATGAGTGTTTCTTGTCCCTTCTTAGTTCTTCATACAAAGAATATGCTTAGCCTCATGAAGGGGAGGATGATTCTCCCTGATTTAATCAGTGAAATGTTATTGTAGCTAAGTGGTAATTACTAGTAGTAATTTTCACTGCCCTATCCCAATAAGCCTCTAAATGAAGCATGAGGGGTGGAAGGAAGGAGGTTTGGTCTCACAGAAGACTGTGTGGATATAGCTTTTTTTTTGTTTGGTTTGTTTTGTTTAAGAAAACACTTCTTTGTTCTTTATTGGAAAGATTTATTCACCCCGTTTCTGAGAAAAATCATCTGCAGGCATATTCAGAATGTGCACAATATTAAATGTATGGCTATTTTATTCTTACTTGTTGAAACTGATCTGAATTGATGTTTCTGGTATTAAAATCCACTGGAGTTCTGTTCTTGTAGCTACCCAACTTGTTAGAACCCATTTTTTATCTCCACCTTCATAATTTACAGTTTTACTTCCTTTATGAGAAATAGTATTTATTGTCAAAATTCCAAATGTTGGAATTTCTACTTTTACTAGCTTTGGACAAAGCTGCTCACTCTCAACTGCACAAAATTATAGGTGTAATTATAGAATGATAGAGTACTAAAAATCAGGAGTATTGAAACTCACTTGCATTGAAGGCACAAATATATAGACTGATTGATTTCCAGTTTTTCACTATATACAGAAAGTTCTATAAACTAGGAAATGCATTTAGTTTATGAGTGCATGGCTAGATGAAAATTATAGCGCTTTTTTTTTTTTTTTTTCCTTCCATGTGCCAAATAATTTTGTGCTTGGCCAGCACAGACTCCCTCTTGTGGCTGACAACTTAAAAAATGCATTTTATCTGCTCTCCAGAAAATACTAACCAGTGCAGTGATATTCTGTTTTTCTGATATTACTGATAGCAAAAAAGCAGAGAGGTGTAGTGTCATTTGCAACAAGGCAAGGTTCTAGAGAGAGCAAAGAAAGGAGGAAAACTCTGAACATTTGGGTAACTCCTCATTTCTCTCTTCCTCCATATTGTGATAGTGATGAATATACGTCTCACTTTTGTGCAGCTCACTTAATGTACGTGAGTGTGAGCTAAAAAAGGATAATGTGTATTCCTTTAAAGGTGCTTCTAAAATATAAAAAGTCTGGTACAAGGCTTTTAACTGAGCAGTCACATCAACCATGTTGGATAAATGCTGGCTGCAGTCGGCTATAAGATTGTTTAGTTTATTTACTTCAGCTCAGTTGGTTGCTTATATGATGACGTGCATGCTGGAGAGAAGGGAAACAGGTGAATCCCTAGGATGTAGGCATGATTGCTTTTATTTTTAATTATGGATATATGGTCCCTTCAACATGCACCTTTAGTAACTGACACAAACCCTTCATTTTAATAATACAAATACGTCCCATTAAATTACTCATTGCTGTCAGCTTACCTAGAGGTTTACTTTGGAAACCTGAAGTAAAGGTTGAAATATTTGTTACCATGTCTGGAAAAGTGCATTTAATTTGTTTGATAATGAGAGTAATATTAATTGTTGTTGTGAGTGTGTGTGTGTTTATGTGCGTGCAAGGTGGGGGGGAATTCTCCTTGGTCTCAAGAATAAAAATATTTGACAAGAATTGACTTTTCTTTCTTCTAAAATAATCAGAAAGCGTCCAATTCTAGTTCTGTGGGGTTTACTTTCAAGAGCTCAAGTAAAACATCTGCATAGCCAAAGGGCTTTTTTAATTAAGAAGAATGGCTGTTAAAATTCCATGGCTATTTAAATTTACCATTTGTGAATCATGAAATCAAATTGAATTATTAATAAGGGTGCAGATGCAGACATAAAAAATAATGTAGACCTTATTAACGTCTAGGGTTGTTTGAGCTTGTAAAAAGCAAATAACAACAAAAAGAAACCCTGGAGGTTCACCACTTACTGTGAATTCCCATTTGGTTTCTTGCTCATTAGAGAATCCGATTAGCTTGCAAATTGTCCAGAAGCTGTTATCTGTGCAAAATTTGATTCAGATACTGCAATAGGGCAATCTGAACATATATTATCTGTCCAAGCTGTGAATGCTGATACAAAAAAAAAAAAAAAAAAAAAAAGGGAGTGTGTGAAAGTGGGATTGTGATGTGGCATTAAAGATCTAATAGAAGGGTCTCCTTGTTATGTGTTGCTGAGAACTGCACATGCATTTCCTATTCAGTATTTACAGTAGCTTCATTTCTGCTTGACAAGCCTCTCTTTTTCTAAGCTTTTCTTCATCTTAGAGTGATAGTGTTCCTGCTGTCCTTGGAGGAAGCAAAATCAGGTCTTTGGTGGAAAAATGCTTTTAGTAAGATACATTAGCTGTATTTCTGGATATTTGTTTGTGCGACGTTCATTTGAATAAAAGCTGTAATGTTATCCCAGTATCATAACACTACTTAAAACTCCTGGAAGATATATAATGTCAAGACACAAACTCCTAAAAATGTTTTACACTGAGCAGTGGTTGTGTATAGCTCCATAGCTCCTTTCCTTCCTTTTTTTTTTTTTCCCTTTTTTTTTTTTTTTTTTTTTTTTTTTTTTTTTTTTTTTTTTTTTTCCTTTTTCTTTTTTTTTTTTTTTTTCTCATGACATGCAGTATATGGTTTTACTGGCATTTTGCAGCAATGATTCCCTTATTAATGCAGTTGCAGGGGTGGAAGAAAGAAGAGGAGGAAGAGGGTGGGAGCGGCCACAGAATTAAGCAACCGGAGTTGGCCACAGAAAGCAGGAGTCACAATTCCTAGAAAATGTTAAGGTGAAGGCAACTTCTTGCTTAGCTGCTGTGTTCCCACGCTGTGCCCCATGCTTGGTGACACTGGGAGACTTGGGACCCCAGGGTCACCCAAGCTCACAGACTCACAGAATGGTTGAGCTTGGAAGGGACCCCTATGGATCATCTAGTTCAACCCCTCTGGTGGGTTTCAGTGAAAAAGTAAAAGCAACGTGCAAACTAGATGGGTTATTGGTGTGCATAATAACCTGCTTTGTGAGAACCCTGGGCTAGGGAGTGACCTTGGGGCTCCCTTCCTCGGTCAAACTAGGGCTTGTGAGTGTTACAGGCTTCCCTGGAGAAGCTGGGTTTTCCGTGAGCTTTTGCATTCCCAGCTGTCTGATTATTCCATCTCAGAAGAGGATGCCTATCTTCCCAGCCCCAGGGCGAATGCGGCATTTGCAGCTGCTGTTTTGTGAGCAGGGGCTGCATAGAAGCAGAGATCAATTCAAAATTGAGGGGGAAAAGGTTGTTAAAGACCGCGGCATTCCAAGCTACTGCCTCGGGCAGTCAAGAATAATATGAATGGATGTACGAAGGAGAGTAAAGAGAAGTAAATGCAAGAAGAGAGAAGGAAAGAGGAGAATTGAGAATCAGAGAAAGTGAAATACATTAGGATAAACGTGAACAAAGCCAACACAGCCGCTTCCCGCTGTGAAAGGTCAGCCTGCAAGCTACTTGCGGCTGTAGCTGATACACCTGATGTCTGCGGTTGTCCTTGTGAGGACCTGGCCCGCTGGAGCAGACAGCAGAGGGGTCTCGCAGAGGACAGGACTTCCTGGGCATGTGGTGCTGCCTGGAAGGCCGTCCCCGGCATGAAGCCTGAGGGTGTTGCGCATTAGCTCATATTAGTCCCCCTAGGGAATTACAGATATAAAGATGTTTCTGGCCTTTTCGTCTTTCGCTATTATTTTTTACAGCATTGAACTAGGATCTTCCAGGACTTCTGCACCTGTGAAATCTATTTAAAAAAAAAAAAGTCTCTAAATGTGTGCTTCTGTGCCATCTGTAAAACATTTACTGAAATACAGATGTCTCTGAACATTATTTCCGGACTAAAGCTTGGATGTAAGCCAAACGCATAATGGTGAAACAAAAACATGGTAAAAATGATCAGTGATAGATAACAGTTTGGGATTATTTCTGATACAGCTGTCACTGGGCAACAGAGAGTCAATTTAACAGATGCTTTACAGCTAACAGGTGAAGTTCTGTTCTCTTCCTTGATCTTCATCTAAATGTGGATTATATAAAAGCATCTTTGACTTTGATAGACCCTTTTTTTGTGTGTTTAAATTTTTAAAAATTAAAAAAAAATGGTTCTGATCTGATGAAACTGTGATTTCTGTGGGAGCATTTAGGCATGCTGATTCTTTTGGTGCATCCTTGTGGAACAGGCTAGCTGTCTCTGCTGAATTTGTGTAATCCCAGTGAAGAGCGTTTTGATCTCTTAATACAATTTAGTCCCTGCCAGTGTGCAAAGCATATATTTAATCTGTTAAATTGCACAGGCTTCGGTGATTTTTAGTTGTAGCTTCAGCAACAGTAGTGGTTTCATGTTCATCTGAAATGAAATAGAAAAAGAAAAATAAAAGAAAGGACAATCCAGTTAGGACACAGTATTTTCTGTAATTTGCTGGGAGATACGAGGTATGTAATTCAGGATTTCTTTACTAAATTTCCTTGTCTGCAACAAAATAAATAAAACTTCATCTAGGTAATTTATTCATGAATGAAATACTTGCTAAAATATTTGTGTGTTTGTGTGCGTGTGCAGTTGTTTGTCCTAGGTATGTCAAAACTAAGGTATAAACGAACTGAGCAGAAACCTTACTTGCAAACCACCACAGAGTCTGGGGCTAGACTGATGAGAGCCAGCCTAACAGGAGCTTCTCCATCCTGGTTGGAATGTGCACCGATTCCTGATCCGTTGGCCTGGCATGGCTGGCCCAGCTGCCCTCTTCCTGAACACAGAGGGCTTGCTGGGCCACCCGCGGTTTCTCAGGGCCTGAAAGGCAAAATTCCCAGGCAGGTTGTCCTCACCTGGGCCAGCGGCTGCAGGCTGAGGGGACGGCAGTAGCTGGGCACAGCCTTGGCTTGCCGTGAGAGCTTGTTCTGTCCTTAGTATTTTGCTCATACTTCTGAGCAAAGGGTAGTGGAACAGAAATTGTGATTTTCCTCAGAGTCTCTTGTTCAAGAAAGGGCTTTTTGGTTGCAATAAAGCAATGCTATTTAATGTGTTTACCAATATCACCAACTTTTAAATTGAAGTCACTAGTCGATGATACTTGCCATAGTTTTTTTAGCTCAATGTGTGCCATGACAAGTTATTATTGAACAGCAATATGCCTCTGATAGGTTTTTCACAGTTTTGCATTTATTGTTTTCCTTGGTCTTTCTAGGAGAAGCCCAGATGTACAAGCTAAAGAACAACTTTGGAAACATATCCAGTAAGTTCTGTCCTCATAGGGTCTGACTGACCACTGCATTGCCCTGCTGCTCACACGCCATGCACTGGCGCTATAAAGCTTAATATTCTGATTTGATTGTGTGTCACGGTACGTTAATTATAGAGGTGTAAATTAATTTACTTGGCTATGTGTAAAAAATGCTTCAGACCACTGGATACAGGTGATCATCATATGTTAGCTGAATTAGAGAAAAACAGTGTGTTTTAAAAATATATTCCTGTGGGGCTTCCAAAATGTNTTTTTTTTTTTTTTTTTTTTAATGATGAAGTCCCCTATTCTACTATGCTTATTGCTAGCAAATAAGGAGATGGTAGGCTATTTCAAGAAATAGTCAGTGTTCAGTATTTGCAATATTCATGTATATCATGAAGCAACAAGATCAGGTTGTGAAGGGAGGTGAGAGAAAAATGGAATTGGATGTGGCATGCAGTTGAAGCAATCAAGGTAAAGCTAGACATATTTGTTAATAGGTTTCCTGATTTGATGTCAAGATAGATTCAGGGCTGAAAACAGCTTGTTTAAGTAGATTTTTCCAACCTAACACACAAAAAAAAGATATGCAGTTGCTAGCTACTGTACTACTGTATTGTTGTTTACTTTGCTTAATCCTTTCCAGGAAGGAACTCGTGGATCCATCTGGCCTGTCTGAGGAGCAACTGAAAGAAATTCCATACACAAAAGTAGAGTGAGTTTGTCAGGATTTTTCGTCATGAATATAAAAGCTCACTTCTCTTTTTTGTCTGTGAACTCTGTCATACTGAAATAGGAAAGGGCTACACATGATCCATAAGATTTTGTCAAGATGTTTATCCAAGATTACTTGGGTGAGGATACTAAGTAGTTGCTAAACCAAACATTTTTCTCCCCTTCCCAAATACAAAAAGAATCACACTCATCTCTCCCTGTGCCACTCACTCCTCAGGCTGCTATATGTCTCTCTATCTCCCTGTGCCATCCATCAATATATTCTATGTGATACGCAGTACACAGTCGGGGAGAACTGAATACAAGTAAACAACCCTATTCCTTTCCTCAGCTGCTACTTCCTTTTAATTTTTTTTTTATTCTGATAATCCAGAGGACTTCTTTTTTGCCTGCTCAACTACTTTTCCATGGTTTATCATGGGCAGCTGCCCAGGCATAGCTTTTTGCTTCAGAGCGGACATCTATTTTACTATGATAATTGCCCGTTTGGGATGCCATGTGTTAGTGCAAGCAGCTGTGAGATAAGTGGAATCTGTTTATATTTTAGTGTTCTTCCAGAAGAACACTAACAAAAAAGGGTGATATTAAAGCTGTATGTTTTAACATATTCCTTAATAAACAGTTTCATTCAGACACAGATATGCCCGTTTTAGTGACCTCTGCACTGTTAAAGTATTAACTTGTAAGCACAGACTCATAAGAAAATCATCAGCCTTTTAAATTTAGACAGTGCAGGAAGGCATCTCTTGTATTTTAATAAGAAATGGGAGGGTGTCTCTGAAATTGCTTTTTTTTTCTTTTTTTTTTTTTATGCCAGAGGTCTGATTTATTCATCTACTGTTGTGAATTTTGTTTCTCACTTAGGACTCAGGGTGATCCAATTCGCATTAGACATTCACATTCCCCTCGAAGCTACCGTCAGTATCGGCGCTCCCAGTGCTCTGATGGTGAAAGATCTGTTCTGTCAGAAGTGAAGTATGTGAAAGTGATTATTAGCAGTGGATTGTTTTAATGGGTCACAGATGTTCTTTAGAGATCATGCTTACGTTAGAAGTGACATACATGTGATTGTTTCTGACGTAGGGTTCAGGGAACTGTATAAGCAGTGAGTCTTCAGAGCTAAATAACACAAGTGCAAAAACACTGATAGTCTCTAATGAGCCATGGAGACTTGCTTGACTCGCTCTGTAGTAAGGGTGAAAAACTGGAAATGCCCAACTAAACCTATGCTGCTCCTCAGAGGTAGGTCCTGAAGTTGCCTAGAGGAAGAAAGCTCTGTCCAAATACCCGCATCCTCTTAGAGTCGGTTCAGCTGCAGCGGTGGGTTTCGTGAGAACTCCAGTGAACCCCTTCAGCAGTGGGTGGCTCAGCCTTTCCTAGAAGACCAGTTAGTAGAGGAAATACCAATGATCTGTGAATGGAGAGGAACAAGCCCCATGCTCTGTTTTACTGAGGCCTGAGAAAGCTGGCCCTGTGCTGCTAAGGGAAGCCCAGAGCACCATTGCTTACTGTGCCCAGCACAAAGGACAGGGAGGTGAGTTAAGGCTTTGCAGGGAGGCACTGCTCTGCTTTGAGGGAAGATGTCCTGGCCTTGCTGGACAGCTCCTGTCCCCTTGCGTGCTGCCCACCAGAGGTGAGCTGCTGGTACTCTGGAGGAGATGGGACACCCTTGCGATTTCCGATGAGGCCTCACATAAACGTGACGCCCTCTCTACCCTGGGGAGAGAGGCTTCATAAGAGGGAAGGGATGAGCATTGTCCTGAGGGTGCCTCTCGCCAGTGAATATTGAGGGTGATCTCAGTAGCTTTTAGATGTTTAAAATTTTGGGTTAGGTAGTCAGTTGCCTTTGAGATCTGTAATTTGGCTTTATATAATGTCTTTATGTAACCAACTGGGACAGTTTCATATGCTTGTGTGTATCGTTGTGGTATACTTATACCCATTTGTAATAACATTTTGTAATTCCAGTGCAAAAAACGATCTGGTGCCTCCATTGCCTGTGACACGTTCCTCAGATGCTAAAGGTCCCATCATCCAATTGACTCAGCAGGTTAGTAAGCGTGCACCCCTTAAAGAATTCCTTTTTTGGAGGGAGAAAGGGTCAAGTGCTGTATTTAGATTCAAATTTTGTCTTTTGGTGAATAGAAAGGCTGTGTGACTTCACATTTTACAGTTTGACTACTTTGTTTACATTTCCAAATATAATGAATTCTGGAGTATGTGCTCCCATGACTACGTGCTTATGTTCCTGGGGGGCACTTTCCTTTTCTAAGTTTGATGCTTTGTTAATGTGCTACGCTGTTTCCACAGGAGGAGAATCACTGTCACAATTACTTACAATGTGCAAGTAAGCTTAGTATATAGTTCTAATGATAGTCCATTATCATTTTTCCTCCACTTCTTAGGGCTTGATTGCTTGGGCTTGAAACATTGTTTCTTTTCTATGGTACTGAGTAGTTATTCTTTTCAGCTTTTTGAAATAAAATGGTCAAATCTTGTCTTTATTACTGGCTTTTATCATAAATTATGGTAACATGGCTTTGACAGGGAGTCATTATACACTCTGAAGCTCAAAACATGAGAAGGAAATGATACTCAAAAAGCAAGCACCTGTACTTGTGTTACATGAGTGTGCTAAAGGAAAACCAATCCACACAAGGGAAAATTCCAGACAGACTTCTATCTAGCTTCCAAATGCTTAGAAAGGCACAAACTGCTTCTCTTCTGACAAACAATTGCTGTTTTACCTGGAGTTTTCTTTTTCCAACAAAGCTATGGGATTCCCGTGTACTTATTAAAAGCTTTGTTATTTTACCAGTATTTATTAGAAATTCAGGGAACTCATACAGATAGAATCCTAAATCTTGCTTCTTTTTAGACCTTTTCAGTTTGATTTTTATCATCACTATGGTAATGGGAGGGCATATCTGTGTAATAAGACATTCAATAAAAACAGACAGGATTCTTAATTGTCCTCTTAAGGGACTGTATGTGGGTTTTCAGCAAGACAGGTAAGTCCTTACCAACACAGCTAGAATGTCATTTAGAACTGTAAGTGTTGTAATTTCAAATCTAAAATCAAAATATGAAATACAACGCACAAAATTTCTTCTTACCCATCATATCTGCTAATCTGGCAAGTGAGCATATGAAAACCTCATGGTGATAACTGCACTGTGGAAACTTAACCAGTAAAACATGTTGATTTTATCGTGTAACCAGTTGGAGTAACAACTCTAACTGAACAACTTTAAAATACAAGCGTTCTCAGAGGTGTTCTTTTTTGTTCTTTTTTTTTTTTTTTTTTTTTCTCTCTCTCTCTCCACTCTAAGGCCAGCAAACACATTAAATGCTGTCAGATAGGAATTAAGTTCACGGATATTTGTATTCCTGCATATGATGGGAATTGAAAAAGATGAGTTATTCTTGGTAATTTTCTAGGGAATTGTTCCAGCAGGGAGTAGGAAGTTGGTGTCCTTAAACCTAAGCACATTTGTGTGCTTTATAAAAATAAGTAACTTGCAGTGTTAAATCCTGTTCAAAATTTACCACACAGTCTTATTTTCATTACTATGTAATTCTACTTGGCATAAATTCATTGCCCTGGAAGAAATTAGTGCTAAAATGTGTAGTGTCCACAAACACCTCCCCTTCCCCTGGAATGCCTCACAACAGTGGCCATTAATACTAATGAACACTTGTGTGCAGTATTTGGCCAAATCCCAAATAATTAGTCCTGGTATTTCTTGGATATGAATATGAATCCAGATAGCATAGAGGGGTAGTAGCTGGGAGAGTAGAAGGCAAGAGAAGTAGTTCTGCCTGGTCGAATGTACAGACTTTCATATTCCTGGTATCAGTAAATTGTCCTATCCTTAGTCTAAAGCTGTCATAATAGCAGTTGTAAAAATACAGGATATATTCTGCTACGTTTTCAGCAACGAATTTTCATTTGTTTTCTTTAGAGACGAAGTGGATCTAAAGAGAGCCTAATAGAAGAGAAATCTCAGCTCTCCACTAACAATCTTGATGGAAAACCCACCATTAAAACAATAAAAACTGTACAGGTGTCACGCTTCAAGGTAGAGACTTGACTGCTGTAACTGAAGATGGTGATTGGATTTTATTCTTTGGAAACAGAAGGGTTTTTTTGTGCAAGTAAAAGATCTGAAGTTGGAGTGATAGCAGTACCCTCAGACCTTTCAGAAATGCAGCCTGCTTGCTGGGAAGGCCAAGCAATGCATTTTCTGCTTAGACTGCTGTAATGGTGTGACTGACTGAGGAGAAGCTGTCTGATTAGACAACCAAAAAGAAAAGTCTTGGTAAAACTGAATAATCAGCAGTTACATTTCCAAAAAAAAAGAAACAAAAAATTGCTGCAACAAAACAGACTTTATGGTCTGCTGTGTAACTGAATTGCCTTTTTCCAAAAATGACTGTTAAATAACATGATCAGGACCAGATGTTTCAGGGGAAGCAAAATAATTGTATTTTTGGCCAATTGTGCAATACAGTATGACTTGGGAAGAAACATCTTCTCAGCTTCAATGGGGATCAGCTTACACCCTGAAACATAAGGACTCCTAGCTCTTAAAATGTTTATTTTAGCCTAGCACAACAATATGTGCTGATGTTGTTAATACAAATGTTGTCTCAGTCCCTTTTTAGCTCAGAAATAATGGACTCCGTAACTCCTTGTGGCAGAGAGTTCCAGGGATTACACAGACTTAGTTTCACTTAACAGTTCTAAGTGTTCTCAATTTTGAATGCCCTTTTGTATGCAGGGACTATTTAATTGAACGATGCCTACTGTAAGAATAGATTTATCTTCTCTATGGTAAACCACACTGGAAATATCTGAAGAATATGTACTGACCATCCACTGTATTAATACTACTTAGCAGAGCACTTAAATACCTGTTAAACAAAACTTTTAGTGTAGGATTTAAAAGAGCTGGCAAATAGTCTTTTTCTAAACTAGATAGTGAAGCCTGCCTTAATCTCTTTTCCTATTAAATAGTCAGGTTTCTCTTTCTCCTCTCTGAGCCACTTCTTCGATGAAATGACAAGGGCTGTACTCCAGGTGTGGTAACTGCATTTTTTTCTTTTGTTAAGGTAGGACTAGTAAATCTTAATGACGCTCTATATTCAGCAGGTTATCTTCCAGTGTGTCTGACGTGATACCTGGATCTCCTCCTGTCCTATCCCTTCATATAAATAGGTGAAGTCACTCCCGTGTCTCCCATTTGTCCTCAGTCAATACTGACAAGCCCACCCTCCTGGCTTTGCCAGGTTAGTAAGGAGCTTAGCAAAACCTTTTCGTTATGAAAGTAACTTTGCTGAGTGTAATCCCCAAAATAAGTATGCAATGTTTCAAAAAGAAATGTGTCCTTGGTATAATGGGGGTTATTTTCCACTTCATCTTTAGAGTGTTTATTCTCTGTAAAGATCTAAAGTGGTAAGATGGTTGCCATTAGCCAGGGTAGTAATGGTATCTTTTTTATATTCCTATGACAATATGGGCTGGTCTGCAGATTGAGAGATGCTGCATCCTTCCAGGGAAGGCAGAGTCACCTGGTATTTTTCTTTGGACATAAATCTTAGGTAGTGCTTCTCCTTTGGTCTCAGCAAACAATTCTAAGGTAAAGAAGGACTTTGAACCTGTCTCTGCTACATATGCCGTTGATGTTTTTCAGCACTTTCTCAGTCAACTACAGATACCACCTTAAGATATTGTTAGGCTTGATTCAGAAGTATTTGCTCCAGCTGTTTGCAAGAGTCTTTTAAAAAGTACCCCAGACTTTAAATTGAATGGTGTTATTGTTCCAGTTTGCACTGACAGGACCTAGATTATTATTCTCACATGTACTGGCTTTTAAAAAACAATCCACGACCCACTGTGGTTAAAATTCTGGTCTTAATCATTATCCCCACAATTCTTTGGAATACTTCCAAGAATACTAAAATTATGACTGACCACACAAGAACTGGTTAAGGTACCCTGAATCAAAGCCATACCTTTCTTGTTCAGGAAGCTCTCCCAAGCTTTGGAGCTTTATGAATTTGCTCGTAGTTTGTTGCTTTCTAAATTAATGCCACTAATCTGGTCTCCTTACTAAGCCACAGGCAAGCAGAGCACATCTGTTACTTTAGGATTACTTGCATTCTTATGATTTGGTATCTATACATGCTGTCAATATCTTGGCAATACTCAAATGTTATTGATCAGGAAGAAAGTTACCTGTAAGGCCTAACATTGCCCTTATTCTGTCACCTGCCTGCGGGCTTCCGGACATTTTCAGCGGATGCCATCGGTAAGATGTGTGGTATTTTACTTTCTTCACTATATCAGAAAATAGACTTTTTTGTCTAGACTAGTATCTACATTTTCAGTTCTAAATTGATAGCAAAGCGGATTTTTTCCTAGTCAAGCCAACCTTTTTGAGCATTGTTTTGTTTTGTGTTTTTTATTTTAAGAGGAACTTGCAGAGAGTCCTGGCTTTGAATTAGCAGTCTTGCTCCCAGTGAGACTGTGTAAGGTTTTAACAGGGCTAGTGATCAGCCTGGATCAATGCATTTTGTCTCAGTACAAGGCAGACCAAGCTTACTGCATGCTTTGCATATTCATGCAAGAACAAGGCAAGATTCGGACAAGGACGTAACTATCAGCTAGTGCAGCAGAAAGGAAAGTTACTCTGTATGCACGTCCCTCCTTTGCCTTTGAGGTTGTTTTCCTGGGTCTTTTGAGGAAAAGCCTGTCCTCTTGTGATTTCTTCAGTTTTGCGTAAGAGATCTAACAGAAATCTATCACGGGAAGCACCTGGGCCGCCCCCAGTGTGGCCGGGGCTGCGAGGCAGGGTTCGCCGCGCGCCCGCCCGTGCCGCCCGCCCGCAGAGTCAGGCACTAGATGGGAAACACGTCACCAGGTCGGCAGCCTTCCCGCTCCGGCTGGCGCTCGGGCAGGCCTGTCCTAAACGGGCTGAGGAGCAACACGAGACGGTCTCCTCATAGCTCTGCTTGGCAGAGGCAGTCTCAGGCCAGCGACTTAACTTTGTGCCTCAGCATTTCCCTCTCCCGAGGCTTCTGTAAGTGCTATGACTTGGTAAGTAACGCATCTTTCTTGTTAGTTAGCAACATCCAACTATACTGATGAACCTCTTAGCAAAACAAGCGTTTTATACAATTGAGGAGGGCTAGCCATCCACACTACAAAAGCATTTTTCTGTATCCCAGATTGGTGTCCTTGCTTGTTAACTGTTCTCTTCACCTGTCCTTTTTCTACAGTGCTTTGTCAATACTGCTCACCTGCTATTCATACTCTAAACCACACTGAAGTTGCCAAATCATCTTTGTAAGTTGAACTGGATAGCATATTTTATTTTGGAAAAGTCTGTTTAATTCAAAGCTCTCTAGAAAGATGTTTTAAAACAGCATAAATAAACGTATCAATGTGATGTGTGTACTCTATATGTACGTTAAGTTAAATATTCATGAAGCAACTGTGTGCTTTGTTTTAAATTGAGTTTGATAGATGGCTGTTAAAACTTGTGTCCAGGTTATTTAAAAGTCAAGTAAAACTTTATTGTTAGGGCATTCCATGGTTGGCTGTGTGTCTTATTTATATTATACCAGGGAAAGCAACTTCAGAAACACCCAGATTCATTTGACAGTACCATCTGGTAGAAACAGATGTAGTTCACTTAAAACCCCCTTGAGGATGCAGCTTTTCTAGATTAAGTATTTTTGCAGATAGCAGAGTGGTTTTTTTTTTTTTTTTTTTTAAATACTTCCACTACATACCACAGCTTCCTTAAAAATCACCAGCAGGCACCAACAGATTACATGAGCTGTCAAACCAAACATACCAAGACAGCATGGCAGATGTGGGTGCTCTCCTTCATGTGCCTATGTTCTAATTTCTTCCCTGCATTTGTCTCCACCGCCCACCCAGTTGGTCAGCTGGCATGACATACACCTGCTATAATAACATTTTGAAAGCTACTAGCACTTACTTATTTCCTCACTAGGGCCTAAGAATGTACTTGACATTCTTCATAAACTACTTTGGCTACTTTTAACAAGCCTTCTTACAAGGAAGAAGAAACAATAAACAATTTATATCTAAGACTCTTACTGTGATGCAGACTGGCTGCTTTCACTTGAAAGATCAGCATTAGGAGGAGCGTCTGCAGCAGGTCAAGGGAGGGGATCCTGCCCCTCTACTCAGCCCTGGTGAGGCCACACCTGGAGTGCTGCGTCCAGTTCTGGGCTCCCCAGTACAAGAGGGATGTGGAGCTGCTGCAGAGAGTCCAGCGCAGGGCTACGAGGATGATCCGGGTCCTGGAACATCTGCCCTGTGAGGAAAGGCTGAGAGAGCTGGGCCTGTTCAGCCTGGAGAAGAGAAGGCTGAGAGGAGACCTGAGCAGTGTCTATAAGGACCTCAAGGGAGGCAGTGAGGAGGATGGGGCCGGCCTCTTCTCAGTGGTGGCCACTGACAGAACTAGAGGAAACGGCCACAAACTGAAGCACCAAAAGTTCCACAGGAACTTAAGGAAAAATTTCTTGCCAGTGAGGGTGACAGAGCCCTGGCACAGGCTGCCCAGAGAGGCTGTGGAGTCTCCTTCTCTGGAGATCTTCAAACCCGCTTGGCCGCAGTCCTGAGCCACATGCTGTAGGTGACCCTGCGTGTGCAGGGGGGTTGGACTGGATGATCTCTAGAGGTCCCTTCCAACCTTAAGCATTCTGTGATTCCATGATGAAGTTGGACTGAACTGCCCAAGTCTCAAGGCAGTAGGCTAAAAGAGGAATTTGGAACAAGCCAATTGTTTTCTTTCCATCCTCCCCCTGCCAGGAGTTTTAATTCTCATTCTTTGGGTAATTAACTACCCTCTGCCACAAAGCACTGAAGATAACAGAAGAGAGGTAACAGAACAGCAACTTAGTGCAGAAATCTTTCTTTTTACGCTTTAAGCAGACAGGAACCTTCCTCCTTTTGCTTGATATTATCAATCTTTAGTCTGCCAGATTCT
The DNA here is from genome assembly GCA_013398735.1 of Nothocercus julius. NCBI lineage: Eukaryota > Metazoa > Chordata > Aves > Tinamiformes > Tinamidae > Nothocercus > Nothocercus julius. The sequence continues at coordinate 2,025,447 of VZSV01000104.1, forward strand.
GTACTGCCACTAGAGAAAGCAGAGGAAGGAAAGAGGAAAGAACAGAGATTTCACAGGGTTCAGTCCAAACAGCTGCTCATAAAAACTAGGACAGTCAAGTCCTAACTCCTACGCATACTCTCAGAGGTGACAGTGGTACTATCTTAATTAACTTACCCCATTTATCCCCTCCCTCTACATCACTTCTTATTTGTTCCATATTAATGAAACAAGTCAATATATATCGAAGTTTAGATTCTACATTTTTTCCTGTTGGTATGGTATTAACATTTCAGACACCATCATTTAAATTTGGCATTAGCTGTTACTCTCAACAGTTTTTTGTTTGTTTAGGGTTTTTTTGTTTAGGGTCTTAAAAGCTACTCCTTTTAGTCTTTCAGTTTTGAACAGAGACACAGGAGCAAAACTCGTGAACAGATGGTATCTTCAGGGACTATAACCCCAAATACAACCCCTAAGCTTTCTAGTGTATTCAGTTATTACATCTTGATTCACTAAAAATTACCCCTTCTTTTCTAAGCCTTTTTACCGCTTGACAAAGTGGAAAGGAACTCATGCTTACAAGTTGTATTAGTAATTCTCCTATATTCAGTATTGAGAAATCTGACATTGAAGACTTAGAACTTGAGCACTCACTGTGGTTGGTAAAATCCATGTATCATGGACTCATATCCAACATTCCAGTAACAGAGGTAGGAAATCCCATCATTAGTTCTGCTGTATATTTCATTCTACTTCTAGTTCAGTTTACAGGCTATGCCTAGTTCTGTAATATGCAGTATCTAGGTCTAAAGAAAGCTTGCAATTCTTCATGTCTCTGTTTTTAAATCCAAGTTTGCTCAGTATTAAATTTCTACTTTTCCTAACCAGAATACAAATCCCAGCTAAAGCAATCTCTTGGGATGCTGCAGAAGACCATGGTTGCCCTTCCATTTATTGGCCTATTTTATCCTGGAAAAGATCAAAGACTTCAAAATAAATAAATAACACTTTTTTTTTTTTTTGTCTACATAACCATTGCCAGGCACTGCCCCAGGACAGTTAAAAGCAGCTTCTGAGTTTCAGCACAACAATTTTTAGGCTTAGCATTCCATATTTTCTGTAGGCTTCTATCTGTTACGGAGAAGTCTTATTCTACACAGTCCTCTACACCACTGGTCCTTAGGCATGTTCCAAATGTTCCAACAATTCCTCCTAAAAAAATTAAAATAAATAAATAAATAAACATAATATGAAATTGAACAAATGCAGCAGGTGTCTGTTTTCAGTAATATCCTGGCAACCATTAGGTTGCTGTATCCTTAAGCCTGGGACAAGGTTACAAGAATCAACTTGACCCTTATCTCACTGGAAAACAGACACCAGAATCTGCAAATGTCATTTTTAAAAAGCCTAGAGGCAAGAGAATCTCCTTGCCCAACAAAGCAAAATTACAGATTTCTGTTGCCTCTGCAAAGAGCTGCCACAGCATCGACCTGCTCTGAGAGTTGTAGCGGCATTCTGAAAGATTTTATTGCAAACACTGCAGTTCCACTGTCTATATTTCTATTATTTTGTAGTCTAGGCAATATATCCATTTGTGGCACACAACAAAAGCAAGCAACAAAACTGCTCAGCATTCATAAGCCCGAGTAATCTAAGCAACTCACATATGGGTGGGCCAAAACACCCCGATTCTTCTTAAAATTTCTCAATGACTCTTAACTCTTCCAGGTTTTCTTGAGCTGTATTTACAGTCCTTCCCTGCAAAGTCTGCTGTGTTGCACTAGATCTTGGCACCCTCCTCTTCAGCACTCCAAAGAGCTAAATGCTTCAAGTGAAACAAAAAGAATAATGTGAATATGAAAACATGAAGAAGAAGGAAAAAAAAAAGAAACAACTATTAGTGTTTCCTGGAATATGATCCTGCAGGTTTAACTGGTACATTCAACTACATAAAATCTGTGAACATCAATGTTCTTTTTTTAATTAGAGGTTCTACCTCAATCTATCTTCATCACTGCTAAAATCGCCATGTTTGAGCAATTAGTTTATTCACCTCCCATTGTTGCTGTTGCAACAAACTTCTTTAACTGCTGAATACTGTACAAAAGCATTCAGTGGAACACGGGGCTCTAGCACATGGCATATTATATCCCCTAAAATGCAGACAGGTTGTCATAATGACTTCTCAGTACTGGATCGCCTTCATAATTCAAGTATGGACCAAGAAGAACCTGCCTTCAAAGGCTCAAATGACTCATCATGTGGTTGGGTACTTAGATTACACAACCGACAGTTTAGCACTTCAATAAGTCTTTGACACTATGTCCTATTATCATCTTGGTTGTATCACCACATTTCACACTAACACACACTACTCAACTTCTGAATAGAGGTGGATTTTCAGGAAGTTACAGGGAAAGACATTTTGATAAGAGATGCTAAGCTTCCATGTGTTACCAGTCTTCTCTACAAAGATTTTAGAAGTCTGTGCACCCTGAATGTCTCCACAGTATCACCACCCACTAAACACAGTCGCACAGACTTCTCCTGGACATAGTGCTGGCCAGGCACCATTTTACATAAGACCCCTGACACTGGAATGTTGACTTGTTTTTAGGGCTTCTCACTTTATTCTTAGCAAAAACAAGTTGTCAAACTGAGGAGACCTGAGGTGGTTCATGGTCCAATTTCTGCTCAGAAGTCATTCTGCTGAACTTGCCTTTTCAACACAAAGAACCTCATTCAGCTTTATCATACATGAAAGGCTGAAGCAAAGTCAAACAACTTCTCATTACTCACCTCATGGAGAAAACTGCAGGACAGCTGGGGCATCAGGGCTTTATAATTTTTTCCTGCAAGCCTTTCCCATGCTGGGGATTTCACCACATGCGTATTTCTATGAGCTGGAGAACTGCCAGCAAAATCACCGATGATGGACACTGCACAAGCACACCGGAACCCCTGTAAGAAGTTTCCATTGGTATTTTAGTATTCCAGTAGTAACAGAGTAAGAGCTGCCCCCTGTTAACAGTGATACCCTGAAGTTTACTTCACACCATCAAAAGGGCATCAACGGAAGGCTATTCTACTTGAATCAGAACAGTAAAAAGACATCATGCAATACTAAAAAGTGCTACGGAGGGATTCCCTTCATAGTTTTTAACCTCTAAGTCAGTAACAACAAAATGACAAAACACAAAGGTAAAACAAGGTCTAAGAACACTCGTATTTATTTTCATCTTTCCTGTACCCAAGTTTACCAAAGTTGTAGGTACCTTTTTGTAAGTGAAAAACTCTGCAGAATTCTGAAATTATGTCATTATTCTTGTAAAAATTCAACAGGAATAAAGTCTTCCACCAGCAAGAATACAGGTTTCAAACTGCAACAACAAAAAGCAATCTTTTGGAAAATAAAGGTATAGCTTGCAACATCGATACACGCCTCTTGCTTTAACACTAGAAAAAGTCTGAAGGGCAATCTTTAGGATACTAGATTCTTTCATGTAGCTTTGTAATAGAAGTCACCTGAGCATTAAAAAAGGCATTGCTGAAATAAATTCCTGGAGGAAAGTCTCTCAAACCACAATGCTTGCTACTATGAAGGAGGAGGGGAAAAAAGCTCTAAAACGTCAGTGAAAGAAAATTCTTGTGTTACTGCTAATGCATGCGGCCACATGGAGACCTCCATTTTATCTAATGGAGAATGAAAACTTGTATGTTGCACAATCTGTGCACATCAGATGCAGCATTTACCATTCTTTTCTCAACTAATTAAAGCATCAAATTCCGTAACATTAAACATTACATCTACTATGTAACTGCTGAACTGCAAAATTTCAAACATATGATCTCTAACAGACTTTCACTGTTGTTGTTCTTGCAAAACCCGAAAGGAGAAAGGTAAACAACCTGCTCCTTAAAGAGTTTCCACAAGAATTCCTGTTTGCCTTTTTTGACACCACATTTCACTCTGGAGGTGAATGAATGGGCAACACAAAGGCAAGGATTGAAGTTGCAAGAGTGATCAACTCTAAATAATTAAATTAGCAGCATATGAAAGGGATCTATTTCTCAGCAGGTTAAGTGACTTTACGTTTATGCATAGGTAGGTATGTACACATGGCAAGCATTTAAGAAGTGCACCACCGTACCATGCTCTCGGACACCACGTGCTCGTCACAGCGGTGCTTGCCGAGGCCGCCGCCGCATTTCCTCCGCCATCGCCTGCAAGAGGGAGGACAGGGCTCACTTGACACATAACTGAGACAAAGAACCGACAGGGAAACTTGCAGTAACTGCCCAACGTTACAGGACGGACGGCAGGCCGCAACAATGAACACCAGCGCACCGTAAGGCTACACAACGCACCTTGCAGCCCGCCCCAGCGCCTAGCAGGGCAACCCGGAGCCAGGCGGACACCCCGCAGCGCCCGAGCCCTGGCGGAGGGGGCAGCTC
>VZSV01000104.1:2040195-2053914 GCA_013398735.1 Nothocercus julius
ACCATAGGCTTGTTCTTGCTTTTGAAATGATCTGAGAAAAAAGATCTCACAAAAGATGGCCAAGTTGTATGACAAGTAGTTTTTTTTTTTTTTTTCTGTGTGTGTGACACAATCATGCTGTGTCCTTGCACATGCTTTTTTGTGCAAAGTTTTATTCCATCGTGGTGGGTTGGATGCAATGGAAGCATGACACAACTTCACAACTCAAACCTGCTCTAAGCAGCAAGAAGAAAACTTCAGGAAGACTGGAAGATGTCATGATGATGGAGGTTATTTCCTTTTTACACAGGAGGGACCTTCTTGCTCATGTACATTAGCAGGTCAGTGAAGATACCGAAGAGAGCTAGATACTGTTTTGGGAAAGCATGTGGGAGTGTACAGGAATGTGGAAGTTTTTTTTTCTTCCCATAAATGGTAGAATCTATTTGGTCTACTGGTAGAATCCACCAAATCAGTAATTTCTATGATTCCACCATTTTTCTTGTCCTTGTCTCTGTGCAAAAGACATGGATATGACTACATTTCTATATTTTCAAAGTAGCTAGTGATTTTTTTTGTAAGATCCACTGTGCCCTGAGTTGAAGAAAATAAAATTGAACACATAGAACCAGATCACTGTAGCCTTGCTACTCCTATGTTGAAGATAGTGTTTATTTGTCTATTTAGCCAGAATTTCCAAACAGTCGTAATGCCAGGGCATACTAACTGTAATTTGCAGCCTTGCTCAGCCAGCTGTTTCTGGCAGGTTTAAATATTGTATCACCTTTTGAAGTTATGACTGTGCTCTCACTGGTTTAAACACCACAAAACTAACCACTCATTTTTCTAAAGTTGGCCTTCATTCTGGGTGTCCCTGAATGCCTTTAAGCAGAGTTGCTGCCCTCCTGAGTCAGAGAAGGGAGTGGAACCTCGGCCGGAGGAAGGAGGCTCTGCACAGAGAGCAGAACCCGGCTCAACCCTGCAGTCCCCTTGCAAAGATACCACAAAGACACTGCAGAGCTGGTGCCGCTGTGGGTACAGGGGCTGAGACAGGGTGAGTGCAGCCTGAGTAGGGGCTGTGGAGGCTCCCTGCGTGTCCTCACACTCACGGGAGATGGGGAAGGGGTGGAGAGGGCAGCAAGCAGACCTGGCAGACGCAAAACTTCTTAATGTATGTCATCTTGTAGGGGGTGACAGGATTACATGAGGTCCTTAATTCCTTCAGCGGAGTTGCACCTCATACGGATGCCATGAAACATAAACTCTTCTGTTTCTATTGAATTTTGTTAATCCCCATCTGGCAGGTTTCACCACACAAAGAAATTCATAGTGGGGTGAACATAGGTAACATTTCTTGACACAAATATTCTGTGGATTAACTTCCCATTCCAGGCATTCATTATGCTTTGTGCTGATAATGTTATTTGCCGCTTCATTGCTGAGGTTTGGTATGGTTCACCGAACTATTTGCACAAAGTGGAGCTGATTGAGCACTTAGGACTTTCTACTGCAATCCAGTCATTTATGTGGTTGAGATGCACAGATAATTTAAAGCACAAAAATCAAGCCTTTGTTTAAAAAAAAAAAAAAAAGTCACCATACGTTTATATTATTATGCTCTTGATGGAGAAGGTCACTGGTAGAAAGTAGATAAAGTTCCAAAAGCCAGTTTGTAGAAGTTTTTATATTTTAGGAGTACTTCCTGGATTTGAAATATTTGCAAGCACATCTTTGTTGTCTTATAAGATGTGTAATGACAGAAAATGTAAATTAACCATTATGCTGTGCAGAAGAAAATAGCATTATTTGACTTGGACCTGATATGTTTTGCAGGATGCTGTAGTACAGAGGTATTTTGCAGATGAAACTTCAGTGGGAACACCTACCGTGATGCATTCGATCAGGCCCACCTGTAAGTTTATGTCACAACTTGTGACTTTGCTCATGGCAATGCCCAGTTCATGTTTATCTGTAAAGTTTTTTCCAACTTTTCAAGATTCTAAATGACTTCACATTTTGACTAGCTGGAAATTGTATAATACCTCTTTTAATACTTTTTAGTAATATCTATTAGTATTCATAACATCTTTTCTTTTGAGAAAATACTGAGAATATATTTATATATTTGATGGGAGAACAACTAATAGCCTTGTCTTTAAAATACTAGGATTGGCTATTTAAGACCTCCCTCTTCTGCATGTTTTCTTTATATTACCTTTTTTTTGCGTTGTGATCAATAAGCACAGCTCTAAATTAGGGAATTATCCACATCCCACTTGTGACTTTGATGCTTGTTAGTGAATCAGTCATTCTAAACACCAACAGAGAACACATGTGCACAGAGTAATCAAGGAATGTTTAAGTGATATAAATGAGATGTGGCAAACCTAATTCTGTTCTTTGGAGGTTTTGACTAGACTAGTGTCTTAACATCTCAGAGATGTTTACAACAGCGGCTGGTTAAAAGTGCTTACAAATATACGTTCTTTCACAAGTGAGTGAAAGGCTTTGGTCAATTGAATGCCTCAGGCAAACGCTGAACCTCTTGAAATCATCGTTTCTCTGCAACAGATTGAAGTAGTGCTTGGTGACAATCTTTTGTGAGTAAATATTCATTAGCACTGGAAGACAGAAAACAGATGCCCTGTTCAGATACAAAAAGCTAAGTAACAATGCCACATAGAGACTTCAGTCACAGAGAAAAATGTTACTGACAAATAGAAGACAGGAAACTTTCTGCACCTCATCTATATTTTCAGTGACTGGGTAGAATGAGAAATCCCAGTTCAGTGAATGGGACAGAGGGAGTGATGCCTCCCCGGGCAGAGCTGCCGCAGGTTTACACCCTGGCACCATGTGCGTTCCTTGAGGCACTCTGGCACTTGGGTCTTTTTGGACCCTTAAACCCATTGAGAATAGCCTGGATTATCATAGGTAGAAATAATGCATGCACCCACAGGTATCTGTGGTTTAATATCACTGACCATAGACAGTCGTTTCAATCTGCACACTGAACTTAGGCTAGCAGCTCTTTTCTGGGAGTTGGCATACCTAATGCCTGTAAGTGCACCACACGTAACATCTCTAAAACTCAGTCCTGTGGTATGTCATGTTGATCACGAAGATCCTGTAACTTTCTTACCATAGTTCCCAGCCTGAGCTAATAAGCTATGCTGAGCAAGCTCATGTGTCTATGCACCAAAATTATTTCAGAAGACAGAAAAACAGATCTGTCCTCTGGGGAAGGCTGAGCACCTCCTTTGTGATAACTGCAAATGCTTTGTTTTAAACTGACACTATGAATTCTTCAAATTGATGGACTTAGGGAGAGAATGGAGCTTGTGTAAGAGTTTATCCGGGGGGGGGGGGGGGGGGGGAAGTCCCTGTTTACGTAAACAGCTTGTTGGCTTGTGTTGTATTGACTTCATATCTTTTTTAATCCTATCATCCTAAAATTTTTGTCATTTTTTTGTTGTAAAGGAACTAAAGATAGAATATCATATATTTATCTGAAAGAGTTTGCCTTTAATGACACCACAGTGAATGTCACAGTGGAAGGACCCCCCCTGACAAAAAAAGGCTATTTTCACCATAAGCTTTACACTTTACACAGCTCAGATAATGAGAATGGCTTGTTGTACTTTCTAATGTTGGTCATTCATGTAGTGCTGCTTCCTTCATAGTTCTCAAGATCAGACTCCCTGCAGGTGGAAATATTTCAATCCCAAGCAAAATGTATTTGAATTGGAAATAAATTCCATTGAGCTCAGTTATAATGAATAAAGATTTTGTAAATCTAGCTCTGAGGTTCAAAATTATGAACCTCAACTGATCCAAAATTTTGCTCTTTCAGTATCTGTCAATATAGGCAGTAGTCTGGGTTCAAACTGAAAGGAATGCTGTCTCATCACAGTTGGGCTGTCTTTGGTTACGTACACTGCTGCACTTTGTGAAATGCACTGCCTAAGCATGTATTTTGCGTGCTTGTTACTGGGGCTCCTACTTTATAAACTCAAATAAAATGTAGAGTCCCTCTGAATCATAGTTTGGTACTGCTTCATAAGCTGCTATTCATAAGCAAAAAAAGTTGTCATGGAAACATGAACTGGGAGACCTGAGAAATAATTTGATTCAAATCCTTTACTCAATGAATATGTTCTCTTTCTGTTAATTAATTGTGAAGGATTTGTGATTTCCTTGTATCTCTCTTTTATTTGAAATAAGCAATTCCTATTAATATAATTGTGAGTACTTCTTTGCGTGTATTTAATGCATGTCATTTAAAGTACTTATTAGTTTTGATTGAAAATGGAGGTCATGTGATATGGTATGTTACTTTTCCCTGTACATCATATGCATTGCCATTTCCTTAAGAAATGCCCTTTTTTTCTTAGGCTCATATTTTTCATGTGAATACTTTCCTATTTGGAAACTAATTTAACAGTTCCCATTTGGGAGGACATTCCAGTCAATACACTCATTTGTTAAAATATTTGTTGGCTAGAAAAAGACAAAAGCAATCCAATTTGTTATTAGAGCATACTGTAACAGGATTCCTTGGAGTTTTTTCTTCCCAGGTTGATTAATGAGGAAACAATTTATGTGAAAATATAAGAATTTAGTGGTTTTAGTATCTATTTATTGAAATGCATTTCAGTCACAAGGGGAATACTGTGAATTCTGTAAAACTCATACAGTCAAGATTTGCTTTTTCATGACTTTATTTAGGAACCCTAATATTTTTTTACAGTATCCTTTTGTTAATGAATTTCTTGTCGGCTATGGATCCAAAAAGTTATTGTAGTATGTGAATCATCAGTCATCCTAATGCCCTGCTTTTAGAAAGACTGAGACTTAAATATACAAACAGGCATTTTTCTGTAAATAAATCAAATGTGGAAAATTCAGGCAGTTTGGCTTTGTGTTCTAGTTTCTCTTAAATATCTTTTTCATGATGGTTATGAGTTAAACTGCAAATGGAGATGCTGACTGACAAAACAAATATTTGTGGGTGTCTGGGAGAGGTGAATGGTGAAGAGTGTCTGCTTTCCCTGATGTGCCTTTATCTATATAGATGAACAAATGTTTGTTTACTTTTTTTCTATCCTAAATTTGAGGCAACTAATCTTCTAGTATAAGTGATTCAGTGTGAATAGAATTTGCCTTGTAAAAATTTGGTCTATCAACCATTTTGTGGTTGTGCTTTCTCACCACTGCAATCTCTCTTTTGGCTTCTGAATCATATATGTAATTGCTTATTGATTCTCAGTAATCTTTCAGCAGGTGACCTGAGAAACTATTAGTTCAGTTCCCACATTAGTGTGAGCTTTATCAAAACCACAGCTTGTGCCTAGATAGATTTTGAAAAAAAAAATGCATAAAAATGATCTCATTCAGATAGCATTTTAACTCCTTTCTGAAAACTGCATGTCATAGCAAACAAAACAAGTCATCTTCCTTTTTCTGCATCTTGTATATGACAGAATTTGCTTCACAGATAAGTGTCTTGTACTTAGGAGGAGCTAGCATTAAGCAAATTAAATAAAACTTTTATCCAAGGCCATCAGTTATTTAGAGGACTAAAAACTATACAGCTGCATAGTATCTATATATTTAATTAGGTTGTATGTAAAATATTCTGGGAAGTTCTGTTTAGGAACAAGAATCCAATGCACACATAAAGGAAGAAATGAAAAATTAGTTCCCCTGTGCTTCTCAGTTACTTACAGAACATATTTGTGGGAACAAATGAATAACTTTATGAAACAGCTTGAAATAATTACTTCAAATTTTTGTAAGCAGGCATAGCCAACACACCTTTTCTTGTAAAGAAAAGTAACGGCCACACTGACCAGTGTGTACAGTTATCTGTGCAGAACTAGGTTAGTGCATGCTGTTGTCAAAAGAGTATGGGGGATCCTATTGTTTATCCCTGCTGTTTAGGGGAGGACTGTAGGGAAGACAAAGCCACATTCTTCTTGGAGGTGCACACTGAAAGGAAAAGAGGCAGCACTTATGACTTGTAGCAGAGAAATCTGCCTGGATATAAGAAGAGAAGTGTTCACCATGGGAAGGGTTAGCAGTGGCACAGAAGACATGGATTCTCCATCCATGGAGTTTCCTTGTCTTCAGCTAGGCCAAGTACTGAGCAACTTGATCTAACTTGGGAGCTAGCCTAGCTTTGAGTAGGACATTGGGTCAAAGGACACCCAGAGACAACGTACGTTATTCTATATGAACAGAGAGTAAATATGGACCTGATGGGGAAGGAGACAAATCTAAAAATTCCCAGTGACATTTCTACAAGCACCACTCATTCTGTATGGGCTTTGTAATTTTAAAATACCCTTTCTCTCCTGTTGTGAATGGTAAAAAAGCTAATAGTCTAAATTTTTTTTTCCATGCATCTGAATTGCATCTGTAGTGGATCTTTATGAAGAACAACAATAAATTTGCAGATTTAAAGTCTATTTCTTGTAGTAAATAGGATATATTGAATTTATTGAAAGCTTTAACTAAATTGGTGTAACATTTTCATGTCTTGTCACAGCATTTGTTTCTTGTACTCTAGATCGTTCATTTCAATCATCACAACATCTGAGTCTTGGAACATAAACAATTAAACTTTTTATTAGCTAGCTAGCTCTAAAAATAGAGTTGATTCTCAATCATTATTAGTTAATAAAACCTGTAAAGAATTTCAATTCCATTAACTTTTAAATAGACAAATCATGAAATTACCTGGAAGAATAAAATACTAGAAGTCTATTATAACAGACAGAAACTGGAAGGTGGACTAATGGAATCTCCCTTACCATGCATAATGACTGTGTTCTTACCTTTCTCCTTCTGTAAGAAAGGAAGATGCTCTTTGATGTGTGTCTTTGATGATACTTATTTAGTGGAAAAGTTCCCTTCTCTTCTGTGAGCATTCCAGTTCAGTGAGTTCCAAACATATGGCCAATCCATTGTGGGAGGAGAAAGGAAAGAAGGATAGAAGGGAACCAAAGACTTGTTTTAATTATGAGGAATATAACTATTTTTAAGCAAAACATTTAAGTTCCTATAGTTTCTATAAAAGTCAGATAGTAATGGAAAGTTTAAAAAGCTAAAAGAACTTTCAAGCTCGTTCTGTAAAGCTCTTATTAAATTATTAATGTAAAGCTGGTGGCTTTTCTCTTTGCTCCATTTTGTAGTTGTTGTTGTTTTAACTTTGGACATTGGCTTCATTTACAAAGCACACTTTTTGATGTATTGAGGAGATAAGACTTTTGCTCTACTGGGTTGACTCTAAAGCATGATATCTGTTTTTTTTTTTTTTTTCCCCATTGTCTTTCTTTTAAGAAAAACTTCCTTCTCTCTTGAAGAAATGATTAGATGTTCTTTGCAATAAGTGAGAGAGAAAAGTCAGCTAGCTGGAGCAGTGGTCTCAGTGCAGTTAAGATGTGGAATACCAGCTCCTGGGAGATGGTTTTTGAAAAAAAAAAAAAAAAAGAGAGAGAAAAAAAGAGGAAGAGGGTGGGAGAAAAATAAAATGCCTTACTGAAGGTATTTCATAGGTAACTGTGTTCTATCTGTTTTGATTTTGGAAATAGGACCTATTTGCAGACCAAGTCCCGCAACTACTTATCAAATAATTTAGCAATTATTTAAATAACAAATTATGTAAAGCTTAATTAACCAGAATCCACCCATCATAAATCAGAACAAATGTAGAACAGCAGCAGAGAACAGATCTTCCCACACGAATTCTCCTTCCCAAAAGAAGTAACACAGATAATTGTCTTCTTTTTGGTCCAACTAGTTAGATAAAATTTGGGGGTTTTTAGAATATTCCAGGGAGGACGAGACACTGAGTGTGGAGCTGAAGTTAGTTTATGCTGTTTCATTTCTTTATGATGACAGATAAAGTTCAGATTTCTTCAGCAGAGGAGGAAGAATAATTTCCCCCTCACTTTTAGTTTGGGGCCTCATAAACCAAAGCTTTCTTCTACCTCTTTCTCTGTGAGAATCTCACTCTCTTTTTTGCCTGAACTGCTTGCATTCATTCATACTTAGAGCAAAAATATGTATTACCCCATTTATTTAGAGCAACAAGATTCCTTTGCGTTTGTTTCCTCTGGGAAAATGTCCTTAACATTGGATACAGCTATTCTGAGTGCAGGGAATTGTTTGAACTTGCCCGATTGATGAAGATTTAACCCAACCTTTAATAATACCTATTGTAATCTTCTATAAAAAATAAAAACAAAAGCCAAACAGGTTATTTTATTCGAAAGATGGCCCTAGAAGAAAATAGGCGTCATAGTTCCCTTTCTTTTATTTTTTTAGGGCTCCAGTTGAGCACCATCTGTTAAAGCAGAAGCTTTAACAGTACCCCATGAAAAGAGGATCATTTTTTCTAAGTAGGCATCTATCCTCTCACATCAGAAACCATGTTGTTAAATGTCACCTAGAATCCAATGGAAAATTAACTGAAGTCAAAGGATACCAGTGCCACATACTCCCAGGAAGTTATGGTGCTTAAGAAGCAAATTCACTTGTGATTTTTTCCAACGTGGATGAGAAGGCATCAGTAAGAATACAGTGCAGCAAAATAAGGGTAAAAAGAGGAAGGTCTGAATAACAATAGGGAGGTATAAATTCAAAATTACTTTATATCCAGACCAGACACAGTTGTGTTGGAGCTGGCCTCGCCACTGAAGTAATACGATTATCTTAACTAATTGGGCATCTAACCTTGTAAAATGAGGTAATGAAGCATAATAAAAACAACAAAAAAAGTTAATGCATGTTAATATATTTATTAATATTATTAGGTGGAGATAGCGGTCAAATGAGCACTTGACTGCTTCTGCAAACAAGGGGTTCCATAGGAAACCCTTTGGATAGGTCTAGGTGTTGGTGTTGTGGTCATATTAGCCCCGGCAGTTTTCCCAGCCTTTCATGCAGGTCACCACCTTTATGAGGAAGAATATCTGGATGACAAGTGAATCCACTTGATCCAGCCCATTATTACAGCAATCCAAAATTTGGGCCAGATTCAAGTAACAGTCTGTGTAATGCAGTGATCTGGCAGCTCTTCCACTTGTAATTCAGATGTCACTGCTGCATGTTGGTGACCTCCAGGAGATGACAAGGGCAAACAACTGAAAACCAAAAACGCTGTGGCTACCTAACAGCATTGCACTGTCTTGAGGAGTCAATAGCACAAAGTTACTGTGCCCCAGTTCTTCATTCTCTGAAAAAATGGTCTCAGATTTGGACCCAGTGCAGAAGTGCTGCTGAAGCAGCATCAGATGGAGTGGGGCCGAGCAGATGGGATGTGGTGAGGCAGGACCGCAGTGCAATGGGAGCTTCCAGCACCATGGAGTGGAGCTGTCAGAAAGCCATGTCAATTCTATCAAATATCTGGAAAGACGAAATAGATGCCTGCCAAGACATAACCTGTCAAGGCGCCTATGGCCTGGAGAACTGAAAATGATTTGTTTTTACAAACCTGCATAGTCACTAGGCATTTTTTTTTGTGAATTGCCCCAAAGCTAGGAGTAAATTACTTTTCATTAAGTTTACCCATATGGAAACCTTCTATATCATGAGAAATGTTCTTTGAAAAGGCTGCATTGATGGGACCAGGATTGAAAATGGATTTTAAATCAAATGGAGGGGAGAGTGAAAAGAATGAAATACAGTCTAGGAAAAAAGTAGCTGCCATCTGATATACTGTAGTTCAAGCTTGCAGTTGCTTCAGCTCTGTTCATAGTTTTAGCAAATGCCTAATATCCGCCCAAGCTCTGGCACATACTTATTGTTTTCTTCAGCTGGTTTTAAGTGATGATTGAGACGCTTACCATGCATAAACAAAAACATTCATGGTATGTTCATGTATGTGAATGTAAGCACATGTATGTAATTACTGATTTTGCCCAGCTGTGATGACTGTAAGTGAAAATTGGCTAAAACACTGCTATCTTCTTGCTCTTTCAAGTTTCAAGGGTCGGGTTTCAGCCTATGTCCAGTAATGATTCCATCTCATTGTGTTAAGTGTACTAGAAATAGACATCAGGACAAGCATATTGGAAGTGTGTGTTTAAATTACATGGGTATTTCTTCCAAATGTGTTGAGGACATACCTACATGTTTGGATGTAAACTGGATTTGACCTTCCTGCAGTGCTCTGAGATGTGTCAAACAACAGATCTGTGGTGCTTTGAGCTCTTACGCAGCTTCCCTTTCCATCTTGGCCTTGCCAGATGTAGGGATTATTTTTGTCCTCGTAACAGAGATTGTGCTGTACTGCAGCCACTGGCTCACCCATGTTCATGTGAAATCAGTGGCCTGGCTGTGAACTGCCTATGCTGAAAGAAGACACACTTCATTTCCTGTCACTGCTGCCTGGGAGGCGGTAGGTAAGATGAGAGTGATTATTTCTTCACTGTGACATTTCTCATCTCGATGAACCATGAGTTGGAGTACTTAGCAGGGCATAGGCACAACCCAGCATCCGTATGTTCTTGTGGCTTCTAGAGCCAACCTAGTTTATAGCTTGCCAGTTTGTGGTTATGGGCAGAGCGAATTCTGGACTACCTTCACAGAAGATGTAGATCTACCCTACACTTCCTGTATGTATTGCATCTTTTAAGTCTTTTACTCCTGGAGCTATATCTAATGCATAAGCAATCAATGCTTAGCTCGCCCCATGATGTAATAGCAAGGCATTGCTTAGATGGATGGCTATCTTGCACAGAGAGAGTGAATCAAGAAGGTGGATAAAGTGACTTATGTTTGTAGGGAAACGCTCAGGCAACTCAGGCTTGATAATCTATCTGTTGCAGCGCTTTTGTTGGTAACATAGCCAGATGTGTGTCTGTCAGAGGTGCATTGCCATCAACACCTTATTTCTCCTGTCATCAGGACTATCATTATAAAAACCCGAAGAGGCCGCAGTCATGTTCCGGATTCCACAGACCAGGACGCTAATATAAATGCCCAACATGCAGGGGTTCCCAGGGGCAAAACCTGCAATACCTTCCTGCCTAGCTTCATCCCTGCAGTAGGACTGAAGTACTTCATGTGTGTCTTTCTGGGTGAGAGAAGACTTCTACTAGTCAAAGCCAGTCTGCTATGCATTTTGCTCCTCTTTTATGACTGCAGTAACTCACTTTATAGGTGCAACTGAGTTTTCAAGCAGCATTGCATTTTCCTGCCTGAAATAAGTTGTTATGCATTGAAAATGAAATAATATGACCTAATGACATTCTTATAAATGATATTTTATACATGTTATTGAAATCCTTGAACTTATTTGCTTCATGGATACTTGTTTGCCCTTCAGCAAAACCTAGCTGCAGAGGGAGCAAAGAGGTCTGGGCTGAACACAGAAGTATTCCTGTCTAAAAAATCTTATTCTCTTTCCAGGAAGTAGGAATTGCTGTTTGCACTGCCAACTGTCTTGTCCCCGTGGTCTAGATACCTTGTTGGAAGCTAGGAATTGTACCTCTCCTTACTAACTCGCCTAGCTTTGTACCTCTCCTTCACTCACTTTGAGATTGTTTCTATGGCAGCAGGAACTGATATTTTTTTTGAAGAAAAGTGTTCGGTTTAGAGGTTTCCCTGGTAGATCTTCAGTAAGAAGAAAACAGAGTCAACCACTTGAACAAGTCCCTGCTATAAGCCTATTCGTATACACAATTACCATCTTAAGTGGATAGCCACTTGCGCATGAGATAGTATTGGTCTGACAGGTCAAACAATAGGTCTTTATGTTTACAAATGAACCATTTTCTTTTGCTAAACGCTGAAGAATTTATTTTATATGAGGATGTATATATATATAAGCATAAGTCATATATACATGCATAAAAAAGCAAGCAGAAATCAACTCAATAGGAGAGAAGAGGGTGTCTCCTAGGCATTCTGATAAGCCATGTACAGTGGCAGTTATACTGCGGGGTACATGTGGTAGTAAATTCCTTCGTGGCTGCTCCTTGTTCTATAAGAGGAAATGTTCATCATAGGAAAGAAAATGGACCCACATAGTTTGTCTGTTTCTCATAAGGTAATGCTTCACATCTTACACATTGAAAAACTCAGGGATGGAGTGAATACATCATCTAAAACCATAAAGCAAACTAGAAACTAGCCATGCGTTGGAAGTTTCTTACAAGCTACAGTTCAGTTAGGGAAATTCAAGAAGGAAACTCCAAATGGTGTTCCACATTGCTGGGCTGGGAAAGCGCTTGGGCTTGACATCGTTTGTTCTGGAGACCTTTCACAGCGTTGCTCCAATTCCCTTGTCATAAGGGCATGATCAGGTGTGTTTTCAAGAAATCATTTTACTATCTGGTGCACAGGCATTGTAACTGGCTTTACTGACTAGGTGGTGTTATCTAGTCCAGGATGTTAAGGATATTTCCTTCTCTTTTAAAATGTGTGGAGAGTTTGCACTCAGACAGCACCTAACCTCTGTGTAATTTCCCAATAGTAAAAAAACACAGATTTTGTTAAATCTAATGCTGCAGAATAGCACTTGGCATCTGATAAAACACATCTGACAGAACAGAGTTCACTCAGAGGTTGATATTTTAATATTTTTCCTTCTATCATTTCTGATTCTCCCGTTATCCTTTGCTGTTTGGCCACAGACACGTACTGGAAGTGCCATGTTTTGAGAAGTGCTTTCTTCAGCTCTGTCTGTTGTGGGCACTCAGAAAGCAGCACACTGCTAGGTGCATTTTTCTGAAAATATCTCTTAGGTGATACTTGAAACTGGACTGGCAGTAAGAACTGCCACTAATTTTAGATTTAATCTATAATTTGAATAAAACTTTTAATTCCATAATTTAATTAAAAGCCTGTGGTCTCTAATAGTGTGGCTGCTCTTTTAATTTGAGATATGCAACAATATGACAAGAAAGCTACCAAAATCAAGTAACTAGCTTGATTGACTGAAATGCTCTGGTGCTCAAGAATTATACCACAAATGTAAGTAGATCAAAGGAGATTTGATTATTTAGTTTAGATTTCAGGTCACATACATGCAAAGTAAAATATGAACGCAAGAATAAATTGTTTCCAGGAATACTTAGGCTGCTGTAGGCAGGCATATACATTTATTTATCATGTGGAGAAAATATATATTTCAAATTACTCTATAGACCACTTGCAATGATATGGAAGGAGCTTTGTGGTCAGTGGGATCTGCTGGATGTCCTTTCCTAGCTCCAGTATTAGATATTGTACCTAGGGCATGCAGCGCTGTGTGTAATGCGTTCCATCTGTTACGAGACTGAAATGAACATTTGGTGCACATGCCTGCCAAATGAACTGCTGTGAGCTGCCAAAGTGCAGCATGTTAAAAGGGAGAGAAGGTTGTTGAATTTCCTGATTCTCTGATATCTGAGAATGTGGCTGTTGGATAGTAATTTCTAGCATGGCATATAAGGGAAGAATAGAAAATTATTTCTATTCTTTTCTCTGGTATTTCCACTCATTTCCTCACCTTACAGCCATGTCCTCAGTTGTCTCTCTCAGCAGTGAGCGGAGGTTTGCTGCCACTGGGCATTACTCAGTTGCTCCCTGAGGTGTTCAGTCAGGCATCCTGTTTTTCCCTTGGAATCTCCTTGCCTTCTATTTAAAAAATATAACCTGTCTGCTAGGTGAGAGGCTACAAGCAAAACTGTTTTTTTTTTTTTTTTTTTTAAGTCTAGGAAACAGACCATTGGCAAGATTCTGTCTGCG
>VZSV01000104.1:2055054-2088650 GCA_013398735.1 Nothocercus julius
GCATAAAATATGAGAAATGGAACAAAATTGTATCTGACCCAAAACTCTTTCTAAATGGTCAGTGAGGTCACCAGTGAGTAAAAAATAACACAGGAAACAATATGGCTTAATAGACTAGAAAGCTTTGTAGATGATCTGGTACAAATTACATTTTAGATACCTCTTCTCTTGCTGACTACTCGATTCTTTTTTTGCTTGGCTGATAGCACAGTTTCCCCAGGGAAACTCTCAATTGCTTCAGAATGCAAGACACTCCATGGGAAAGGTGCACAGTTGCAGGGTTGCAACATGCTAGCAATTTCTGGCTGCTCAGAAAGTTGTGCAGTGGACACCGAAGCAAGATGTAATTTAAAGTCAATATTAATTCTGCTCAGTCTTGGCTAAGAATCAGTGTGGCGCCTGGCTTAGGTGGGAGCCCTCTATCTCCAGTCCACTGCCATACAGAGCAGGACTAGACAAAGGATCCAGGGATAATTGTAGCCACTTGAGGAAATAAATATTCATTTCCTGTCTGTGACAGTGGGACTGAATTTTGTGCCTTAGCCAAGAAAGACTTGGTTTATGGTCATGGTTTTATTTGCACTTCCTCCTATCACTAGGAAGTAAGTGCTTAGTAAAGTCAGAAATTGCCTGAACCTAAAGTTTTAGCAAGAACAAACCCACAGAAACAATGTGGAAGGGTTTTGTCTGCATTCCAGATAATTCAAGGACTTTCAGCTCAAGTGCAAGTATCACTTCACTTATTCGTATTTTCAGCTCTTAGAAGGTTTACCCTTCTAAGGACTCTTGGGACATTCGGTGGGAGCTAACCATCTGGACTCTTTCTTGGACCTAGAAGTGAGACTGGACTCACTGAAGTAACTGCAATTGCCTCAGCAACTGTGTGGTATGTGACAGATCCTTCAGGATGCGCTGCCTGGGGACAAGAATGATTGATGTTGCAGTGCGCAGTGGTGCAATATTCTGCAGCACATTGCAAAAGAGGACTTGGAAGTGCAATTAGATATGAAATCAAAGTGAAAGAAATTACCTATGTTTGAGAGTACGGAGATGGAGACAAATGAGTTGGACAAAGTGCAAGGAAACTGTGCACTGTGCAAACGTAAAGGCTTTTTTTATTTGAAACTACCTGAAGATTTTAGTGGCTGATTAGTATACAGAAACAGATCTCTTGTTAGTCTTAGTGGGGTGTACATGCTGAGGTGTAAACAGGTGTACATTTCTCAAGTTCGGAAGGCACTGAGAAGTAAAACCTTAGGGAAATTAAGAGTTATGTGCCACAGAGAACGACTTCTAGCTATTCTGAGATGAATAAGGCATCTAAGATCAGAGTCAGTGCAAGCCTATAGCTTAAGGGATGATCTTTAAATCACCAAGAAGCCTCAAAAGAGTTAAGTCCAGAAACAAAAAGAGAAATGAATGAAAGAAAGCTAGTGGCAGCAAATAGTGGCTGCAAATACTTTCATGAGCACTGTGTAAAAAATCACTGGATATAGAAGCAGATGTTAAACCACTGGGAGCCATGTTATCTTTGACTGACTGTAAAGAAAGCTCGCCTGATCAGCACTTGTTGTTCCATATAGCTTGCTTCCTACAGTCCACTCCCTTTCCCTCAGGATGATGAGCTCACACCGGATACTCTTCATCTTGGCTAAATGCCATTTCTCAAGTGGATTTGGAATGTGATCTGTGTGAGCAACAAACTCATGTTATACTAAGGCCATTCTTAGTATATTTCTTTTGCTCTAATGTCCCTCATGCAATTATGATTTAACTGTGATTCAGGCAGACTGCATTAACTCGTCATTTTCTGTGGGCAGATTTTTTTTCAGTCTGTTTGCCAAGTGTCTCAGCAGCAGGACATAGTAAGGTTCTCCTTCTGTTTGTTCATAAACATTCTTGCCTGATAACGTAACAGAAGGTCCTGCTAGCTTTTCTGGCCTTGTTCTTACTGTAATTCTACCTGATTTCATCTCAAGGAACACAGAAGCATCCAGATCTCCCCCACATACTTCAAAATGTCCAAAGATCATAATTTTTTCTGTCCCTGGAACTAAATACATTTTCTTTTCACCAAATGGTGTTGCAAGTACTGCAGATAAAATGAAGGCTAGAAGAACAGCTAAGATGGAATGAAGAAGAAAAATAATACAAAATTAAATTTATTACTCATTTTCCTTAGGAAAACTTTTTATACTTTATAAAAGGCTGCAGGTCTGTTCTGCCTGAGGCCAGGTACAGGTTGTTATGATGCTTCAGTTACTCAAAAAAGACCATGTTTTATTCATGTTTCCACACTTCTCTTGCAGCAAGGATTCTAGAAGGTCTGTAGGGAATTGATGCATGTCAAGCAGAAAGCTTGAGAGCAGCAATACTTGCAAGACCCACTGATTTGAGGTGAATATTTTAACTGTAATCAATCAGAAATGGTCTTTAGATTGTTTTTTATCTGTCTCAAGGCCTTAGGAGATGGGCAAAGAGGATATTCCCATTAAGGGGACTAAGACTTTGAGTTTTTCTGTGGTTTAACTAGGAAAGAAGCTACCATCACTCTCACTTTGCCACATGCTACCTTTTTGCCAATGAGGATAATTTTTCAACAGGTAGTTAAAATTTCAAAGTCTCAATCACTGTAATGGGCCCAGGACTTTGGTTTGAGTTTCAGGAACATCCAAGATGTTCAAGGAGTGCAATGAGAGATCTTTGATCACAGATAATCTTCAATATTAGCTACCAACTGGCAAGTGCATCAGATGATTTCTTTTCTGTTTTGGCTTTTACATTTTATTAATTGATTCCTGTTTATATCTCACCATTCCTTTCATTCTGCTCTTGTCATTTATCAGAATTGCTACTAGAAAATACAGTCATAAGGAAAAAGTAGGAGAAGTCTATTAAGACTAGTTGGAGAAGACTATTAAGCCTACCTTTTAAATCTGAAGCATAGGTATACTAGCAATATACTTGAAGACTGCAGTGGATTTGAATTTTATTTGCTGCATTTATTCTTTGTCATTTATAAGCACATGTAATATCTAAGAAATATAAAACCTAAGTGTACAAGACAGTAAATAAAACCAGAACTTGTCAAGAACACTCCTTAGGATTTTACAATCAAATTAAATCTAGTCACATCATGTGTATCCAACTGGCAGTAAAAAAAGACTAGGGAAAGAAGATGAGGGAAGTCATAATAGATAGACTGTTTTAGCCACTGATTGAGAAATGCAGAGCTTAAGGTTTTTGACTTAGAATATTAAAGAATGTGGATGAAGATGCCTCTCTTGAAAATACACATTTTGCCGTAAGTAACAGTTTCTTTCAGGGAGTTTGTTAGATGAAGGGTCTTTGAAAAAGGACATGCTGTTGAGTATAGAGCCATATCTGAGGAGGCCATTACTGCCTACCGCACATACAGCATGAAGGAACAGCTGGAAGTGATGTAAACAGGAGCTGAGAGACCTCACATTCCAACTATGTTTTCTTAGAATGTCAGCGGGCATCAGGCCAGTGGACAAGATGAAAAGAGCAGAGGACCAGCGAGGCCACCTCACCTGTGGTGGTGGTTGTGCTACAGCTATCCCTGGGAGAACCTGACAGGTATCTGAAAGGGAGGTGTCACCAAGTCTTCCAGCAGTGCTTCTGTGACTGGAACAGAGTGTGACTATGCATAAAGACTTTTGAGGTTGTGGACTAAAGAGACGTGATTATGATGCGATGTGTGAAGACAGTAATGTATAGACAGAATTCTGGTCTGACAGCATGAGGAGCCCCTGGAAGCAGGTAACAAAGATTGAGATTCCCTCTGGAATGAGAGACTTTATCTTCTCACTATTTTTTGTATTTGCTTAATATTTTGCATGTATAGAGAAACTGTGTCTAGTCTTAATAACGGATTAGTTTTCATTAGAAGTGTTAAATGAGCTTGTATTGAACAACTGATTAAAAAGAACGTTTGACGGAGACAAGTTACTTAGACACAGACCCAATTTTAATTTAGCCTGCAACTAGTTGTCCTTATTAGTACAAAATATCAAATTAGGGATTTGTTTACCTTCATCAAGATGTTTATGGAAACTTGATTATAAAGGGTGGTTGCAAAATGCAAATATTAATTTTGAAATCTCATAACGTGAATCTAATATATTCTGAATTATTCAGTAGGATACTGCAGTATTCGTAGATAGTATTTAAATTATTAACACCATGGTTTTCCATTTCACAGGCAAGACATGTTTTACAGGAACGTTCTCATTTAGTGATCAGACTGAATCCATTTGTTAAGAATTTCAATCAGTACAATGTAGTACAGTGTATCCTACAGACAAAAAAAAAAAGTTATCTACAGAGGCATAAATCCACAATTTATAGTGAATTTCTATTTCACATAGAAAACAAGCACTACTTCTGCCACTGTATTTTTTCCTCGTAATCTTTCTTTTCTCTAGTTTGTTAGTGGCCATTTCTCCAAACATTTTATTGATATAGCACCATAAATGCACATGGTGCTTTACAAAAAAGCACACCAGGTCCTGTGCTGAAGTATGTAACATTCCGCCAAAAGAAATAGGAGCAGTGTTTTCCATCTCAAACTCCACGTATTTGTCCGCCTACCTCTGTTTACTTATTGAATTTACCACACACGTTTTTAATTCTTGTATGACTGCAGTATCTGACTAGCTTACAAATGGATTGAATTTTACATCTCTGTGTCACGGTAGAGCCAGAATAGATCAGGGCTGTAACTGTAGCAATGATCAGCATTGGACAATATGCCAGCTTGATCTCAGTGTGCAGAGATGAGTATTTCATCTCGCTTTTCACAGCTAATTCCACTTCTATGCCCTTCTTCACTGTCTAGGAAATTCCCTCCAAGAATCCTCGGCATTGGAGTCTGTATTTACTATCTGGGCTGCAAAGTTATACAGGTTCTGGAGTACAAGTTTTCTGCCATAGACCTGAGTCCCAAACAATTTATTGCTGTGAAGCACAGAGCACTATAATAATGCGCAAGGCTAACCCACAGAGAGGTGAGCGCTGCTGGAATACCCTGAGATTATATATAACTCAAGCGGCATCAGCAAGAAGGCTTTATACCCTGCCACTATTTCTGACCACTGTACTGTTACCACATTTCTTCCATCAGAATCCAGTTCGGGAATGTGTCCTGAAGTAACTTGATGAGAATTATGGCTTCAACTGCGTAAGTGACAGAAAGTCCTCTGGATCTGACAGCTCCCGGGAAATCTGAAGAAAATTCAGTTTCAACGTCACTTACCCTTCTGTTAAGTGTTTCACACTGTAAGATCCGCCCTCTGTGTGTTGTCAGCTGCCTGCTTGGAAATGATGGATATAAGATCAGAAGTTAAGGCTCTGGTTCTGAAAATATTTCCTGATCCGGGTATTTCCACTGCAGTCATTCCTGAGGATTTACTGGTCAGGCATTGGTAGGCCCACAGCCTGAGATTTTTCTTAGAGGTTGCACTTCCCGCTTCAGGGGTACGTTATATTTGAGAGAGCAAAGCAAAGAAGCCTCTACTGCTGTTGCCCTTCAGGGTCTTAGAGGAGGCCTTAATCTCCTAATATTAACAGTTCATAGTACTGAATTCTTTTGAAAACTCTGATTTATGCCCATTACTGCGTCTTTAACAAAATTAAACCTATTGTGGCAAGTAGGATGGTGCACAAATAAATAAATAAATAACTCCTAGCAGCTGTGAACTTAGTGCTTGCCAGAACTGTATATAGCACTTCCCAGAGACCACTGGGAAGTTGTAGAGGAAAAGCAGTTTTAAAATAACATTTTTAAGTACAAGTTTTAAGCCAACTGATAATTTAGAATGTATCTACATCTGTGAATTTGTTTAAGTGGAAAAAATGTGGAATAAATGGAATATTGACATCAAGCAAATATTTAAAGGGATAGATCAGAAATATATTCTTCTTCCACAGTATCCAGCTTCTGAGCACTACAGATTTGGGGAAGTGATTGAGACATCATCCTGCCTCTTGAAATTTCATACAAACTTATTTCTATCCCACTCCTTATTTATAACCTGAAGGATTGTGAGTTGAAGGACTATGAGTCTTGCTGAAGCAAGAGGAAATGTTGACTCTTAAATATCTTGTACTTGAACTTTCTAACTAAGTGGTAAACACACCATTCAAAGTACATTATTTCCCACTGCAACAACCATTTTATAGCTATCTTTTTTTTTTTTTTTTTTTTTTTTTTTTAAGAAAAGGCTCATTGTTTAGTGGTTCCCATTGTTACCCTAGTGACTGGACTTCCAAGAACTTTGTGCCTGATATATGTAGCTTTTGTGAAATTCTGGCTCAATTGTGGAAGCTAAACATTTTGAAAATGTGTCCTTCATTTAAATCTTTCAACTTGGCTTATAATGGAACATGTAATTGTAAGAGGGATACAGATTTCTTCAGCGAAACAGTGATGATTTGAATACCTCTTCCCCACCCTTACAATCTACTTCATAGGACAAGCTACAGGGCA
Organism: Nothocercus julius; assembly: GCA_013398735.1. Lineage (NCBI taxonomy): Eukaryota > Metazoa > Chordata > Aves > Tinamiformes > Tinamidae > Nothocercus > Nothocercus julius. The sequence continues at coordinate 2,061,566 of VZSV01000104.1, forward strand.
ACCGTGCACTTTGGAAGGCTTTGCTGAAGGGCCGCAGCTGAGCTGTGCAATGACTTCCTCCTGCGTGGCTCCCTCCCTGGATGGGTGCCTTGTGCCCGAGTGCTTGGTTTCAGCCAACCTTGGGCATGCGCCTGGAGATCTGTTTTGCATTGCTACATGAGAAATATCCATGTAAGTAACTCACAGCTTTGGAAGTGCCTGTTCCATGTCTTCTCACTCATACATTTGTGATGATGTCAAAGGATTCCCTGTTTCACTACTGTTTTTGAAATATGCAGGATTTTGAATTTTCTGAAGTGTATACAACTTCCATGCAGACTTTTGTACGATAATTCCAGTGTATGTAGAGTAAACAATTGAATTTCAAGCCTTATCTGATGACAACTCAGAGGCATTCTAGCCATCCATTCTTAGTTGCTGTTGAACTAGGTTGCCATGCTCGTTTAGACTGAGTGGAATAGCTGTTTTCAATTTAATATGAGCATTCCCTCCTTTCAAGAAAGTACAGTAACATTCTGTTAAAAATGATGATCTGTTTCTTTCTGCATGAGTGTATCAGCTTTCTGTATCAGAAAGCATGAAGATCCTCATGAAATCTTCTCTAGGCCTGAGTTTAGCTGATGATGAAAGCTCAAATATTAATGGCTGACATGAAAGCAAAAGCATGGGCTGAGTACTAAGAATGCAGAACTGTTCATGTTTCAAAACACTGGCAATTCTGAATTATGAGCGCAAATTTTGAGTTCCAAACCTTAACATTAAAGTTCTAATTTTTAAAATCCGGACCACTGAACTTTGAGGAGCAGTACACAAGATGTTTATGGAATGCCAAAACATTAAAGCAGTCTGAGATTTCATTAAAGAGAAAAATATTTCTAAATTAAACTACTAACTTTCATATATGAAATCTGCAATCCTTATGATATATAACTATAAATATACAAATATTAATAAAGGATGCTTGTGAAGATTTAAAGAAAAAATGCAGGCGTGACAGTACAAGAAATCAGTGACTAGACAGAGGATATCAAGATGATGCATAAAGATACAGGAGTTCTTAGAAAGGGCTAAAAGTAACAGGTCAGATGATTTCCTATTTTCTGATTTTCTTGGGAGCATATAAATTAATCAAAACACAAAACTTATTTTAATTCATTGTGTCAAATTATGCTGCAAGTTATAATTATGCAGTTCCTGATTATAATTATACAGCTCCAAAGAATATTTGGATATGATGAAGAATGGAATTGACCTGTAGTTTCTGATTTAAGTCTTGTTTTTATTATAAGGGAAAGCATGGGGTCTGAATTCATTGTTGTACTGCTCATCAGAGAAACTATATCTGTGCTTTTTATTAGCACTGTAGACCATCAGTTATTCTGCACACTCTGTTATGTGTAGCAGTCATTGCTTAGTGACTAGTTACACTGATGATTCCTGTGGTATTTGAAAACCTGATTGCTTTGTTCATTGTTTCCACGAAATGTGAATAAGCTTGTGTGCAGACTATATGATGACACTGCGTACCTTATGATGTAAACTTTTATCAGTACGGTTCACAATTGCTTCAAGGCCAAGTCAAGGTCATGCTGTAAATATGTCACTTCAAACAGAAATACTTATCATTATTTATTTTGTATATGCCACATACTTCACTGAGAGACAATTTTAGAATGTGTTGAAGTCTTTAAAAAATAATTTATTTTTTGGCACCAATCAGGTAGTATTTTTATCATGTGCAAGAGATCTTTTAGGCAGAAGAAAACTGTAATTAATAAAGTTAAACAGATTAAAAATTATTATTTTTTAAATATAGTATTATGTATAAGTAGATATATATATATAGTAATATTTCAGCTTTTATTAGGCTTGAAGCAACTGTAGAATATATCCCTAGATATATGAGACTCTTTTTCTCCTGCTATCTCACAGTGTTATGACATATCTGACTGTACATCTGTCCTTGGTTTATCAGTGTATATTCCTCATCTCTCTCTCTAGTTCAGTATTTATGTGTGTAATTTATATGTGGGGAGCGAGGGGGAGGCAGCACTTTTCCATGAAAAGCTGTGATGATTGATGGGAATTTGAGAGAGAGGAGCAGGAATTCATCATTCATATAGTGGGCAATGTCCAGGTAAGAAAACAAAAGGTACCTGCACGGAGGATTGGTGACATTGTGCTTTCTCACATATGTTACTTGCTTCTGTTGTTGTTTTTTTCTCCTTATTCTTTTTCGCACAAGATGTTGGGGGGGGAAGGGAGGGGGCGGGACTTGAATCAAGCGCCCTACACTATTGCTATTATAGTATGAAGGCAAGATAAGTAACAGAACTCTGGTCTAATTTCTGAAGAACCAGATTTGTCATTTCTTTGTGAATTTGTCATTTCTTTGTGTCATTTCTTAGTGAATTTCTTTTTGTGAATTTCGTTCTGAAGAATGAATCTTCAGAATCACAGACTGGTTGAGGTTGGAAGGGCCCTCTAGAGACCATCCAGTCCAGCCCCCTGCTCCAGCAGGGACACCCAGAGCACGGGGCACAGGGCGGCAGCCAGGCGGGTTTGAAGATCTCCAGAGCAGGAGCCTGCACAGCCTCTCTGGGCAGCCTGTGCCAGGGCTCTGGCACCCGCACAGGAAGGAAGCTCTGCCTCACATGGAGGTGGAACTGCCTGTGCTTCAACTTGCACCCATTACCCCTTGTCCTGTCACTGGCCACCACCAAGAAGAGTTTGGCCCCATCCTCTTTACATTCTCCCCTTGGGTACTTGTACATATTGGTCACATCCCCTTTCAGTCTTATCTTCCCCAGGCTTAACAGGCCCAGCTTACTTAGTCCTTCCTCGTAAGATAGATGCTGCAGGCTCTTAATACTGAAAGTCTTCTGACCAGTCCTCAGGGCTTCAGTGCACATTTTACCTTTTCTGTCACAAACAAAAGGCAATTTATTATGCCGTAACTGAGTATTATAAACTCCATATTTACTCAGCATTGGTTTTAGACAATTAGCCTGGTTTAGGCTTGCATGTTTGGCCTTGAGTTCTGTTTACATTCCCTTCAGAGATCCAAGTAATTTATTGAGTCAGGTCATTGACTTGGGCCTGTAAAAGGAAGGCTGAGAGCAGACTGATACATCTGTGTACAGACAAAGTACTGGGATGAAAGCATTGTCAGTCATGGCTTTCCACCTGTCTCTGAATAGGAGAAATTCAGCTTTGTGCTAGGTCCTGATACACCCTACTCTGTGGACTGAAGCAAAGGATGGGCCTGGGGCAGATCCTCCTCTCCCCTCCTTCCAACCCATGAACATGAATTTCACTTACAGTGATTGGGAACTCACAAGGACTGAGATAGTGAGCACTGACATCATTCATTTTCTGATGTAAGCTGAAAACCAGCATGTCTCCCATGTTAAACAAGGAAAGAAAAGTATCTATTTCCAATGAATGTGAGCTTGAATCAAATGTCTTGAGTAAAATAATCAAAGAAAAGGCAAGATTCTTCTGCATTTAAAGAAAGGAATTAGGAGAAATTAGTCAGAGATTTCTGATCCGCTTTGTATTCTGATATTCTTTTTCTTCTTCTTTCAGGAATTGACATTCACTCACACGTTTATACAAATGGAAACATGACATTCATGAGTCACTGATCTTAACGTGGGATTAGGAACAAAAAACTATGCTTCTTGACACCTACCTTCAGGTAATAAAACATACTAGCCAATCTGGATAGTTTTACTTGCCTTTGAACAAGTGCTAATAGGGTAAAAGATAATGCATAATCTAATGAAGCAAATATATGGAAAGGTATTTGTGGAGAAACACAGATCACAAATCATATACTCGTTCGGAATTGCAGTGTAATACCAAAGGCCTAGCCAGTGGGCTGCAGCTCAAACTATAGCATGTGCCTTATTTTGGAAAATACAAAAACATATGACTGCTGGAAGGACACATGCAGAACAGAAAATACTCTTGTATCCAGTCTGTTCAAGGAAGAATGTTTACAAGACTCTTTCAGGAGGACCAGAAAAACAGGGCTCCTTCATCCACTATCTCCTCTGCCTACGGAATGTAGTGCCTTCTCTCTGTGGTCATGCATGAGAGCACTGTGTGGGCTTAGCTAGCAATTTTCTTTCTTCCTTAATGGTCATAGCTTCTTTGCAAATTCACTTCCAAGACCCACTTCTTGTGCAGTCACTGGTTCTGCATTAGCTTTGGGTGGCAGGAACAAAGTGGAAGAAACAGATGAAACTCTCTACGTCTTTCTATTCTTTGCTCAGTGAAACTGCACTGTTACTGGGATCTTGAATCTTATGGCTATACCTACGTGCGTATGAGTGGTCTCAGAAAGAACCGTCAACACCGTCATTAGGACTGACTTTTCCTTTCAATCCACATGACTGGTGCACAGGTTGCCTACAGGCTGCCATGGACTGCCCATCTGCTGCAAGGCTATGTACAAAGATGTCCGGCTACTGGACGTGTGTGGGCATGTGGTGTCCTCCGCAGAGCGGCCTCTGGCTGCAGCTGGGGATGTATTTTGAAGCTTGCTGTCTGTATGGACTGTGTGTTTGGTCTTGAAACTCAACTTGCGGCATCGTTTACAAATGCTGTACAGATATGTCTTTTGTGCCTCTAGACGGAGGGGAAAGACTTCAGCCACAGGACAGAAAAAATCTGCTTTGCACACAGTTGTATTTTATATAAACATATAAATATGGACAGGATTTCACTGGAGACTAACATGTTCTTGGTGAAGGATACTTCAAAACTTGCAGAAGTTGTTTTCTGTTCTTGTAAGTGATAGAATGGAAGAAATAGGAATCTAATATGAAAAGGCAATATGATCACAGTTGTTTAAGATTATCTGCAGATCTTTTGTGGTACAGAAATACATTATTTATACTTCCTTTTTGTTTTCCTCCTGTTTTGTTTCAGTGTTCTTAACTGACTCTATCTTGGCCCAAGATCAGTGTTTCTAGTACATCCAGAATTATATATTTGAGGAATTTAAGTACTAAAGATGTACAATTTGTTCTTTATAATTTGGCTGCTCTTATTATCTTCACTTGTAAACCCAGATAAATAAAAGAACACATGCCTGGCTGAAATACACCACCCTTGCAGTTCTGCCTAATTGCTTCCTCATTGCAGTTCTCTCTCAACCCTTTCCCTTCCAGTTTTGTTTCAAGACTGTGAAGACATATATACTTGACTTCATATTTGGTAGATTATTGAAGGCAACTTCTAGTTAAACTTGGAGACCACTTTGAGGGCTGATGAAACAATTGCCATCCAGTTTTCTGTATGATGCCAAGCCAAAGCTTTGCCTAAATAAATCATGTTTCGATTAAGCATTTGCCTAATTTTTATATGGCACACATCTGATAAGTCAGCAGAAGAAAAATGATTTGATGCATTTTAAATTAACGTTCACAAAGTGCTTGGAACAGGGAACCAGGGAATGATTTGTTTTAGCTCAAGTGGCAGGCTTATGCAGGTAGGCTGGCATGCTTGTCAGAGAAAGAAAATGCAGAACCGGCAGTTACAGGCACCACCAGAAGTAGGCTATGCCAGCAGTGGGGCTATTTTTGTTTGGAGATATATGGTAACTGTCAAACTCTTCCAAGAAATGTGAGTCATGTTGTTGGCTCGCAGAGAACATGGTCAATTGGTTTCTTACAGTCTTTAATTATTAATTTTTACTCCAAAGCTTAGAAACTTGAACACTTTGCTTATATATTAACTTTTTTTTTTTTTTTTTCATGTGGTAAATAATAAATATCCTATCCATGTTTGAAGGACAATGAAACACATTTGTTTGCTCTATAGCAAGAGTTCAAGAACTCACATTTTGACCATTCCAAGAGAACTTTGTGTGGATGGTAGCTCCTAAAATCAGCACAGACTATCCAGTTTTATCTGAAAGCTGCTTTTTAAAACATAAAAATTCAAGGAAGTTTTACAGGAGGATGCTAACCTTTAGCCTATGTTTACATTAGAAGCTTTACTGGAATAGAGAGTTTTAAGTCTGTATAGTAGCACTAGAGCTATAAAGGCAAAGATTTGCACTATATACTTACTGTAAAGCTAGTGTAGCCTCCCTCTTACCTGGCCTCAGGGGAACAAGCTAGTCTGGAGAAAAAAATGTAGTTTTTCCTGTAAGACCTTTTGTCATTGTAGCTGTTTTGGGCAGGGCTCAGACCTTCACACTCTTCCTGGTCAAATTCTCTGTAGCATAAACCTACATGAATATTGAGTTTTACTTGTAATATCTGTACTTGAAGGGTATTTGCCAGTATCGTAGCTACCTGAGAGCTGTTCCTCCTGGTTTCCTGAGAAAAAACGGGCTTGATCCTTGCTTACGATCTTGAACAAAACACTTTGATTCAACTAAAGGCAATTTGAGCTCAAGATCGTAAGCTGATTCATGTTCTTAACACCTTTATCTAGTTTATCCCATTTTTTTTCTAGAAGATTTCTACCACAGATTAGATCATTTTGTGCAGAGGAACTGCCTACAATATTTCATGAATATTATATGATTCATCATTTGTTTGCTATTGCATTGGTTGCTAAACATTTGCCTGCTGGAAGGATCCCTTTGCTAACTACTTCCACTTCATCACTAACTAGCCATGGCACACACCAATTTATGTGATATTCTGCTTGTGGTGAGTTCTGAATCATGGTAAGTTACAGAGGCGGAGAAATCTAGGTTAGGAGCTGAAATAAAGCTATTTGGGATCAAGAAAAAGGCAACCTCTGAAGGACGCTGGTGGAAGTGAGAGGCAGAGACTCCTGGAAGCACATCCCAGGGCTCTGATAAATGCCACATCCACGGCAAGCTAGCTACACTTATCCTAGTGAACAGGGCCAGGCTCGTGGTTCAGGTGCTGGCCTGCAGTTACCTTTTCCATCTTCTCTGCTAGTTAGCTACTAGCAGAATAGCTCTTGAGGAGGAGTAAATTTCTTGAGGAGAACATTCCTTGGCACAGCTTGGGCTTTGGCTGATGTTGTCTTTCCTAGACGATTTCTGGGTACTGTTCAGGGATAGCAATCCAGGAATTGTTCCAGGAGCACAGCATGGATGAGACCAGCCTGTTTAGAGAGTGAGGACAAAGGAGAGGAAGAGAGCTGGGTCCATTCATTTTCTAATTTATGGATAGTCAGAACTATCTTTGTCTAAGAAAAACAGGAGCACAGGCCTTTTACTGCCTTAAGGACTATATTTGCTAGTAATGTTTGATTTCTCCTGAGCTCTGACGATTGGAGGGATTTTTATATTCATTGTTGCAACTTTCACACTCACTGCACATGCCATCAGTGTGGCTGTTAGGATTATGCAGTGTAGATCTGGCCTAGGTGGAACTGTAGTCTTGCACTTTTTGTTCAGATGTCATGGATAAATGTGCTGGCAGCATTAGCTGGGCAGCTTGCAAAGCGGGCCTGCTTGGCACCTGCTGGAGCCAGTTTTGCACAGAAGTACCTGCAAGCCATTGCCAGTGTGGCAGAGGTATCTGTGGGCTCCTGAGCCCTGCCAACAGCAAGTAGCAAAAGCTGGTTTGTCACAGCAACAGCCAGGCTCCACACACAGTGAACCCCTGCTAAAAGGTGCAAAACTACATAAGACATTTCCTGCAGGCCTCATCCCCATGTCTCCATCTTCCTCCTCACCTGTGTGTATATCAACAGTGCCTGTAGCACTTACCTGGCACCCGTGTCCCAGATCTTCTCATGACTTATAGCTCTTCTGCAGACCCTAATGGAGACCTCTGAAATGTGGAGGTGTGGAGTGCTGGGGTGCAGGTCAGGAGCCCACTCTGTGAGGAAGTCTTGCTCCCCATAGGCCATGGCTGCCTGCACCCTAAATTACTGGAGAGAGGCCTCACACTGCCTCTAGTCTAACCTGCAAATGCTAGACTCACGGCATGGTTGGCTGGAGACTGGAAAGCGAGAGTGATCCCCGTCCACAGTCTTCCGAAGCCGTGCTGAGCCTTCTCACCTCCTGACATCTCACTTCTCTCACCAGCCACTCATGGAATCCTCTCTATCTGTACCCAAGCAGCGTAAGTCGGTTATTACAGTATACACTTTATTTTGTTCTTATTCTGGAGGCAGCAAAACTCAGTCTTGTCTATTCTGCTGAAAAACTGAACCAGCTCTGGTACCTTAAAAAAGCTGGGAGCCGTGGATAATGTAGCACGCTTTGGATTTCACACTTTGGGTTATCTACAATGTCACGCATTTTACTTACTGATTAGCAAAATTTTGTTAAGAATATATATTAAAATCAAAGTGACATGGAAAGAGAGTTTAAACCTGGTTAGAAGGTCTTATTTCTTTGTAGGAAGTGCTGACTTCATAGCATAGTTCATGTTGGACAAGATCTGTGAATGTTGTCTAATTCATCATCTTACTCAAAGCAAGGTAGATCAGGCCGCTCAGTGCCTGGACCAGCAGAGGACAAGGAAACTCCAAGGAAGGAGATTCCACATCTTCTCAGGGCACCTGTTCCAGTGCTTAACCACTCTTATGATGAACTCTCTTTCCTTTATATCTGGTTAGATCTTATGCTACAAGTCGAGACTTCACTTCATGGTGCATCTCTGAGAAAGTCTATCCTCACATTCTCTGTAATACATTTTATTGCAATGGTGGGCTTTTATGATACAGTACATGACTAGTCTTGTTTAATCTACTTGTTTTCAGGATACAGGTTCTGAGCTGTGCAGCTTCAGCTACATGTTTGTCTAATGTGGCAGTAGTTTCTATATAGTCTTTGCAGTGGAATGGTTCGCAAAATTGCAGTTCAACAGAACTCATTTTTGCTTGTGCTGTCTTCAATCTTAACCAATTTAGGTAATAAATGCTTAGATCAGAAGCATGTTTTAAGTCATTCCAGTGATATCTGATGAGTATTTCTATATGGCAAATGCTGTCTAATGGATGCAGTAGTGAGATTGCTTACTTTAACTGACTGAAATATTATTTTAAGGTGATAATGTGCTGCAGAATAGTCCCTAGCTCAGCACCCATTTGTTATGCACCTTCATGCTCTTTCCAGTTGTATTCTCTGTGCTGTTAAGGCTCAGTAAGATTTCAAGAGTAAATCTGGACAGGATCTAGGAAATAACTTTGTTCAGCACTCTCCTTCCAAAATCTAGTGGATACAGTACATCTATAAGACCTCTTATTCCTTATGATATTGTCTAATTTCCTTATGGAAAATGTAAGGCTGAAAAGGCAACATTGGACAAAATGCCAAATTTCTTGTGTCAGACCTCTAGAATGCAAAGAATTTGGAATGTGTTTTCCTTGTATAAGTTCATATTCACTGTTCAAAAGAAAAGCATCAGAAAGGGGAGGCTGCTTGTGGTGTCCTGGGGCTGTTATATCTCCTTTATCCAATATCTACTGAGGGAGATTATGACTGGATTGCATACTCTTGTAAAAGTCATTTTAGTTCCCTTTCAGAGAGAGAGGTGGAAGGTAAGGGGAGAAAAGAGAGTCAGAGAAAGGGAGTCAGTCCTCTTACCAAGTGAAATTACTAGTCCACTGACAATTCCACTGTCTTTCCATTAGAGCAAAACAAAGCAAGGCAGAGTTTCGTCTAGTTTAATATCTTGGGATTTGTTAGCACTGCGGCAATCCCACAGAAACTTACATTAGTGATAGGTGAATAGTGATGCCAAGAAGGAAGTTCGGCTGTACATGACACATTGGACTCATCTGCCCATTACTGTACTTGGCTGCTCCTAGCAGTCTTCAGTGATCTCTGTTGCATGTTGCTTTTATTGGGGTTAGGAGAATATATGACAATGTTGCAGTCTTTTCTAGTATTTTAGGAATTTCTATTACTTCTCCATGAGAAAGGATTTGCTTCAGCGTCTGTATGCAATGATGAGAACTTCCGTGGAGATTCATTCTATTATATAAATAAAATATTTTTAAAATCTTGTAAAATTCTGAAATGCCGTTCAGCCAACATGACTTCTACATTTATTAATATACGTTGCTGTAAATGGAAGTGAAGAAGGATAGAAGGGAAAAATATTGTGATAATTAATCTGCCAATTAAATTACATCCATGGTTCTGATAATGATGGAAAGTTGAGGTGAACAGTCTTTATAGATTCTTCTGAAAATCCTTAATTCTTTACTCTAGCAAGCTGAAACTGTCTAAGAGCATGACTGACATTTACAAACAGCAAATAATATGATTTCAAAATACAGTCTCCAAGGAGAAGTGCATACTTGGATTAATAAGATATTATAATTCTTTCCCAGTGGTTCTGTGTTTTGGCAGGAAATCTCCTTGGATATTACTAACCAGCAACTGTGGAAGAGCTTGAACAGCTGAAGAGGGAAAGTCTGAAGTGATTTTTACATGTAGATGTAAGTCGCTCTTCTGTTTTAAACTACTGAGATCTAAAACATCATGGTAACAGATGTTCTCCTTTGAAGCTGAACATTTCAGAAAGGAAATCTTTCTGTCTCTCTCTGTATGTCTATCATGATATGTACAATACAGAAATATATTTTGTCATCCTGAGAAATGTTTTCACTTGCAGTAAAATGCTGATTTCCTAATAGGAAATTTAATACTATTAACAGAGTCAATAACCTTCTTGTGCCTGGCCGGAAAAATTACATAAGGACCTATATGTCTGATAGACTAAAGATCCATTTTTTTTCTTGAATTTTGGTATCCGTAATTATTACTCTTTAGAAGCAGAGTGGGTACTGGGGATTAATTTTTACATGACAACCAGGGTTTTCCAAAATGTGGGCCAAGCTAAAAGGGGCAGAGAAAATGGATGCTGGAAGATAGATACATTAAATAATCAAGGTTTCAACTTGGGGTGTGTTGCGGGAGAAATTTTCCCCCAAAGCTTTCAAAGGTTCAAAATGTATTTGCTTTTCATTATTTGAGAAGATGACCTCTATTTTGATGACACATAGTGCATTTCTTTAATAAGTGAGCTGCCTTCATTTATCATCAGCATCTAAAACAATTCTCTTCTTCTACTGCCAAATCAAACATATTTTGTGTAGGATCAGATAAAAATTCACTGAGTTTCCCAAAAAAGTTTCTACTCCCCTCAGGTGAAGTAAGTTTAGAGTGGATATTTTAATGCCAATGCCTGGTACTAGCCTTTAGTAGTGCTTAAAAATGGTAAGTGATTAAACCTATCACAAGATGAAGTTTCTCACTTGCCATTTTAGAAATTAATCAGAAACATTAATCAGAATCATGATCTTAATTTTCTCAGTTTATTCTACTCTCTTGAGAGCAGAGCTTGTGTTTCCTAAAGACGGAAAAAGAACCTGGACATAATAATCCCAAAGCACACACAGATTCATTATTTTTTGGCAAAATGGTTGCTTAAAAAAGGAGTTTTATTTTATATGTTAAAAAATATAAAAATTCAGTGTACTTGATAAGAATGACAAATTCTTAAAACTGAGAGTTGGGAAAATTAACTTCATATAGTGACATGAAAAACAGATGTGAACTGTCACAGATTTTTATCTTATTTACACTCATCGCAGCATTCATCGGTGAGAACTATCCAAGCAGAGTGAGATATTTTCAAGGAGTCCCCATAGGTAGCATTGTTTACTGTTCCCATTTTCAACCAAAGTATTTAAATGATGGGCGGATTCTCAAGAAGTGCCTATCTAGGAGGTACCTTAGATAAGTTGCATACTTTGAGGCATTTTTTTCTTGTTAACAGAACAATGAGTTCAAGTTTTGTGTCTGTGAATATAGAGAAGCAAAAAGAAGCCAGAAACTTCCATGAAGTAACTTCTCTCTTTCTTTCTTTCTTTCTTTCTTTCTTTCTTTCTTTCTTTCTTTCTTTCTTTCTTTCTTTCTGTCTGTCTGTCTGTCTGTCTGTCTGTCTGTCTGTCTGTCTGTCTCGCTCTACATGCCTCCTAGGCATGGTTGTCATGTATTTGCTTCCTTTTTCCTTTCCCCTCTTCTGTTTAGGCACTTCCAAATCTCCACAACTTCTAGTAATCATTGCTTCCCCACTACATTTGCAGTCATTCTCCTGAAATTACAGTGGATCACAGTAGTCCAGTGGATCATGCCATGCTAGTTTATGGATTCAGTGGTAACATTTCCTCCTATGGTATTTATAGCAGAGATGTGCTGTGTGGTGACTTCTCTTTTGTTTATGTGGAAGGAAGGGTACTTACCTATCAATTTTTAGCAGATCTATGACAAAAGGCCCCTTCTAATCCTTCCATCATAAAGTTAAAGAGACATGGAACCTAGTGTATTAGAGCAGGCTAATAGTCCTCTATGTCTTTTTGTCTCTTTTGGCACTAAAACACTTCCACTGGAGACTGAGGTCCCCATCTCTTTCCCAGTCATCCCAAGTTTAACTGTCTCTGAGACATTGCAGTAGGAGTCTTTCAGTGTCATGTGTCCCAATACATTCTCCTCCACTCCTATGATAATCCCTTTCTGAAAGATGCCCACATTTTTAATCCTGGAAGGCAGCCCACTGCATCTGCTCTGGGAACAGACTCATGATTTTTTTTTTAAGGAGTCATATAAATCTGCTTCTTCTGCTCTTAGTATGAAATTCCTCCCCTGCGTGTTCTTCCTTCTGTTTGCAGATCTTTCTGGTTTTGGTCTTCTCTTTCATGATTTTCTGTCTATCATTCTTATGCCACCTTCAGTTTCTTCCTTTCCTATTTTCATTGTTTCTTCCTGTCTTCTTGGAAATGAACTGCTTCTTAGTTCTCATTTTTTGCTTCTGCCCATCTCTCCATAGTGCAGCCAGTCTCTTCCTGAACAACAGTTTTCCTTTGATAGCTTTCTTCCTATCTTTTCTCTGTATTTATATTCTTCCAGTGGTAATCCTTCTAGTCCAAGGTATTATAGCAGGTATCCCTCAATCTTGGATTATACTCACTTTTTCTGCTCCACTGTGATGAGAAGTGCCTATTAAATGCCAGTATTCTGTCAAACAGCCTCTAAGCCATAGATCTCATCATTTGTTAGCAGACTGAATCAGGTAAAACCATTCACAGAAATAGCTTGTGTCAGGCACCTCTACAAAGATAACGTATATCCTACTGCCTCTGCACCTTCTCATTTTTGTCATGCTAATCTTCAGGTCATCTGCAGTTCTGTTGCTCTGTGTTCTGTCACTGCCAGATTCTTTCTTTTGATTGGCCTTGAAAAAGAAAGGACAAAATCCCTGCAACCTTTCTTTTATGCTCTTTTCTTTACTAGCTACACATTTCAGAAAATGGAGAATAATGTCATAGTTATGAAAGTTAGGATCCTTTCCTCATGCATAGTGAAAGTGGTTGAACCCCTGCTTTAAATGCAAAATTTAACTCCAGCTTAAGTGTGGAAACTCAAGCCCTGTAATTAGTTGGCAACTTTTGTAAAACTAAAAGCTATGTAAAACTAAAGTGTGAGATTATATGCAAATGTCAATTATTAGAATCTTATTCAATATTATACTGTAGGGGGACAAAAAGGAAAGGATGAATGCAGGAGGTTCCTCAGGAAGCTAGTTCTGATCGTCATAACTCCCTTGCTAGGAAAGCTTATCATCTCTCAGGACACTGCTGTTAGAGTTGGAAGTAGTTTTGGAGAAGCAGCAGTTTTGATCATCATCCATGTCTGAATGTTGTCAAATGCAAACGCTTGCATTGAATAAATCCACTAGACTTAGAGGTGTATGAAGCAGCTAGTCTAAGATTTTCAAGGTCTGACTCCATCCATTTATGCATCAAATAGAACTTAGATTTTGGGAAGACACATCCATGACTATCATCGAACTGTAGCCCCCAGTCACAGGGCACTGCTTATTCCATGCAGAATTGGAATGGTAGAAGTTGCGTATCAGGCTGGCAAGAAACTGATGTTCCAGAAACAGTGCTTTCACCCTGCGGTTATATATATAGGTCTGGTTTGGTGAAAATCAAAGGACCAGATTTTCATATATTTCCCATGATTTGAATGATAATTTCAGGAGTCAGTCAAAATGCTGGAACTTAACATTAAACCAGATGATACAAAAAGCTCACTCTTAGGAGACAACTGAAGTCTCTTTTTCTTTGCATTTCATTCCCATTAAGTGTTGGAATTCACCTACATGATTCATTTTAAATGACTAATTCTAAAAATGCATAGGAATAAAAACAGTGCTTGTAACAAGTGCATTTCTTAAACTGTATTTTGTCCATCAACCAACACAATTTTTCAGATTCCCCTTATTAAACCTGTCTATTGCTTTGGACATACTCTTTTGCTTTTTCAATTCTGTTGCAGTGAGATATGAAGCCCTCTTTGTAGGAAGTATAGCATTTGCACTTTTATGTCTGACTATAGAAAGTTTTAGCACCCTGTTTTGCCTTCTACTGAGCAATCTGCTTCCTCTGCTGCAAGGAGCTCTGTAGCAGCTTTGTATTTGACCTTTTAGGTAGTGCAGGATACCCATGCCAATTAGAAGTGCTCCTAAGGACAGCGCTTTGTATGGCCCTTTAAACTGTAAATTAATTCTGCTTCTTGAATCATCATTAAAACATCTTCTGAAGATTCTTTCACTGATGAGAGAGGGGGTGTGCATTTGCTGGTGAGTAATCAGTATGACAGGGTCTCTGAGCCAGTAGAGCTGTTCTGTGGGAAGGAGAAAAAGTGTTGCAGAAGGAGGTGCTGACCTGGGTGACTATCCACTATCCACAATTTTCAGATCATATTTTCCAGCATATCACGTGCTTGCCTCTTCCTTTCCTTTCCTAGCCTTTCCTTCCCTAGCCTTTCCTTCCCCTTTGTCCAGGAGAAAAATTCAGACATTTTCTGCACTACCATGCAAGGAATTTTGCATTTATTCTCTTCTCTCCCATGATCTTCTTTCTTTGGAAGACAGTTTTGAGGGGAATTTGGAGGGAGAACTGCTTTAGAGCAAGGTGCTACTTGGCATGGGCACTGATGACAGAACAAGGTATTTCAGTGAGGATTTTGGTTTATTCAAACACAAGATCTTAAATCCTGTACAGAATGATTCATGGATGCTACAGATAGAAAAGTCATCTGGTTCATCCTTCTGAGAGCACAGGGCTATTCTGCTGGACATATGTTTCTAATGTTTTGTCTAACCTATTTTTATAGGCCAGGTGAGGTGTCATGGGTTTTACACCATCCCCAAAGGAACAATATTCTACAGCTACTCAAATTTCAATACTGGGAAATTTTTTGCTTGTTTGTTTGTTTGTTTGTTTTTACTATTGATTTCCCTTTTCTTAATTTTGTTTCATTATCTTTGCTTATGTCTTCTAAACAGTTCCTCCCAGCATTTGTATATAAGTTCTTCAGCTATCTTTTTGCACCCGACAGATCACAGTATTTTAGACATGGCTTATAGTTGAAACCTGTCTTTATTTTTGCCTGACATGTTGCCTTATAAAACCTTCTGTTTATTATCTTATAATCTAATCATTTTTTTTGTGTGTTTTCAGACCAGAGAATTTAGGAAATACCATCCATATTTGAGAACTGCATGAGGCAAAAATACTCTTGTTCCCTCACGTTCCACAAGACAGTCATTCATTTGAAGTTTTGCATGGCCATGTGTGGGAGCAAGGCCATGAAATTTGTCAGGAAAGGTGGGAGCTGGGTGCTGAGCCCCTCTGCCTGGCAGCCACGCTAGATGAGGAGACAGCAAGTGGCCTGACCCTGCGGCAAAGATCTGGGGAACGAGTACCAGGAAAGCAGGAAGGGGAGAGAGGAAGAGATGGGTCGTGGAGATAAGGGGAAATAAAAGCCAGGGGATGGTAATCATCAACAGGGCGAAAGAATATGTAGACAAGAGCGTAAAAGGCTAGCTAGGAGAAAGAGAAGCTGGAGCAGGGAATGGGGGAAAATAAGAGCAGTTGCAAAAAAACGTATAGACTAGACACAGGAGTCTGTAAACATATGATCCTCTTCAGGACATGGCATAGGATAACCGTTAGAAAGTTCTTCTCTTTTATACTGTTTTGCTAGTTGTTTTTATTGCTTTACATGGTAAAGCAGCTCTGTCCTTATCTCTTAGCTCATGTCTTTTGTTCTCCTGACCATCTTTCTTCACATGGGCAGTTCCCCGTTCTTCTCTTCTTCTGGTTCCCTATGACGAATAGTCATCTGTATCTGTCTCTTGTACACTGGTATCACCTCTCCCCTAGCTTGTGGTTCTTTTCCTTTCCACTGCAGAAAATTGTTTATGTCAACACATTTATGGCTGCATCTTTTTATTAGGCATTGCAAAGTGCAGTAAAAGGTCTAGAATGACTGATTTGTGTGTAGTAATAGGAATGACTGTTGTTATTTCAAGAACTGTAAGCACAGAATCTCTCAACACAATTCTCATTTTGGCTATGGCTATTTCAGCATGACATTTAATTTTGGTTTTGATTTCGGTTGCATCAAAATGTTATCAAAATATAAAAAAATAGTCCTCTTGACTGAAGTGAGATGAAACAAAAATGAACATTGCAGTTATGCTTTAAAAGAAAATAATATTTTAAGTGGTAGTACCCTATTTTTAAGAAGGGGTTAGCAAGGCCAGTGTTTTATCTCCAGTGATTTTCTTTCCGTAGAGACTAAAAAGTACTGCCAGATTTCAAGGGTAAAGTTGTGAGTTATAGTACTGGAGTTTCTTACAGTAGTTTGAACATTTCAATGCCAGTCATAAAACAGCATAAAAATCCATTAGCTTACTGGTGCCTGTGCTATGAGAATTAAAGCTGCTTTTTAAGATCATGACTTGAGAACTGAGATCGCTGTAAAGTCAGCTGTTGTGTCATAAAGAAACCTTTTACTGTTAAGAGGGGATGTTTAAGTTACTGCACTAGAAATGTCAAATAGGGAAATGCACTGGATGTTTTGGAATTGGTTAATGGTTTATCGTCTGATTAATTCAGAGTATATGATTTTATTCATGTTTGATTTTGTGTGAAAGAATTCTCTTCTCTCATTCCTTTGAAAGTAATCATTTCAAGGAGCAAATATTGCTACATCACCACTGAGAGAAAAAAGCAGTTGCTACTGGTTACCCTGTTCCCAAATCCAAACTATTGTATTTCCTTGGGAATTACTTTTTTTTCTTTTGAATATAATCCTTTATTTGCAATCTTCTAAATGAATGAACAGAAGGCCTCTCATTTGCAGAAAGCATTGTGTTTAACCAGCTGTGTTTCAGGATTTGATGTGCCAGGATTTATTTTCACTTAGATAGTTGTGATGTTATCAAATATAAATGATTCATCAGAAAGTTCTGTGCTCTAGTGGGAAAGCATATCTTGAATCCTTTAAAATATCTGAGATAATTTCAAAAATATGAGTATACAGTCAGCTGTCTTTGTGAGTTTCTTCGCTGTTGCATTAGATTGTTTAGTTACATTAGTAGTGAAGTGGTAAATGAAAAAAGTGAGATGTATTCATTGTTTGGTGTATATGAGAACTAGATAAACTTGTTCTTGCTGAAATTAGAAGCAGATAAACTCTCTTGACCTCCGTTTACCCTCAACTGCATCACATGCTCACAAACACACACTGTACTCTTTCATTTACTGAGGCAATCTAGTATTTGAGTATGCATATACAAACAAATAGAAACATTTACTTGCAGACAGAAATAAGCAGGTAATCCCTTTTTCCTCATGCAGCCCAGCAATATCTGTGGCATGGAAGTGACAGCCCTTCTGGTTTTGAGTCAGTGATGTGGGTGGAGTGCTGAAAGCTGCGTCCTGAAAAATGAACTGGAGAGGGTATACAAGTGAATTGCTCATTCCTGTGGGCACAAAGATCCTGAGGAAAGGTTCTAGCTTCTTGAAGCAAACTCTCCTTGATGTACCTCCTGTATAGAGTACATGAAAACCACCATCTAATCCTAATTACACAGACTGAGTCACTGCAACTGCACACTTACTCACAGCTTTTATGACTTCTTTCCCAGTTCTCCCTACTTGTATCTTGCCTGAAGTACATGACAAGCTTCTCTGTTAAGGGACTGTCTGCTGCCCTATATTATTTAAGCAACTAGCACATTAGGGCTTGGTATGATTTGGGACATCAATCAGCATTGAGATGCGGACTACATTGATAAACTAAAGACACTGATTATAAGGAAAGGAGTCCTCATGAAGGGAGCCCCAGTAAAGGAATATGCTACTGCCAACATCTCTGCACTGCAGTAGAGATAGTGTCATGTTCTTCAACCTGGATGCACTCTCATTCCCTTGGAAGGACAGTAGAACAGTGAACTGCAAAAGATTAGGTGCCTGCATTGGAACTTGAGGAAAAAGAAGGCATTCAGGTTGAAAACTGCAGTTAAGTTGGTCTGTAGGAGCCATTGATTGGAGCAGGACTCTAGCAGTTTACCTCTATCCAGATGTACGTAGGTAAGAATCTGAGATTTGTCAGGATAGAGGAACTTAGTGCCTATCTTCCATTAACAACTCATTTTGATTTTTCAGTGAACTGATCTTCTTAATATCCATGAGATCCTACTCCCAGGAATGTCACAGCACAAAGTTTACCTACACAGATCAGTGCCCAAAAATGATTAGCCTAAAAGAGAGTAATATATATAAAAGCTGTCGTTGCATGATTCTTATCCACAGCTGCCCAGAAATTCAATCTGAAAAGAGACAAAAATGGACACCCCTTAACTGAAATACTGTATTCAGTGAAATTGTTTTGGAAATGCTTAACATTGGTGTGATTGCTTACAATATTCATTTTGAGCCTGTTCTCTTTAGGAGCAATGCAAGAACAGGGTGTAAAGCAGAGTTGTGGATACTGTGCCACTGAACCCAAACAGAATTTTGGACTTTCTGTTGAAAGTGCTAATCAAGCTCTTGTGATGAACTGAACAAATCTGGGTATTTAGCAAATGACTTAATACATAATCAGGATGTGGATAAGCCAGACCATCTAACAACTGACTGATACGCCGGCAAGTAATATTTCTGATGCCTGTTATCTCAGGTTTCTTGCCATATTCTCCAGCTGCTACTTTAAAAATCTTGCTTGTGTTATTACCAAACTGCATATTTTAAAAAGCCATCATGAAAAAGCTGACTGATTAAAAGCAAGTTACTCATCAAACTCACTACAATTTTCATGAATATCTGTCTCATAACTGCCGGAAGAATTATTTTGCTATAGTGGCATTTCCATTAAATCTTCTATTTTTGTTTCTCTTTATTATGGATGTTTAATAAGCCTCATCATTACGACTATTTCTCCAAGGATTAGTTGTCTTACAAATGTATCCATACATCTTTTGATTTTTCCAATCAAATTCATTTGAGGGAGGAGGCCTGACTGAAAACTGTGCTTGAGTCTGTCAAGTTTCCCCTTTAAAACTCCTGTTTGATTTCTCACATGATGCTTGGAGTTGCACTTTCTGTCACCAGTGAAACCTCTCTTTTGGACCTGCTCCACTGTCCCAGTAGTAATTTAAGCAAACTTCAATTCTATCCTTTCCTGATTATATTGGCATCGTTTAGTGTCTTCAGAGCAGGCTGCATTTGACGCTTCCTTAGCTGAGTTATTGCTGTTTGTTCAGCTCATAGATTGCAGTGGTTTAAGGTGTTTCTACAGAGCTTGAATTAGAAAGTTTCAATATTCCTTCCATTGAGTTCAGTCCTTTTCCTGACTAGTGCTGAAGCTAGTGCAATGGTATAGTAGGAATTATACATTCAGGCTTTCAGTTTTGTTTTTAGCTTCTTTTTCTAACCATCTTTAGATAAATTCTCATCACTCTTCTGTTTACCCGGTGAGGAAAAACATCACCATTTTTAGCTATGAATACTATTAAATATCTCTAAACTGTTCTTTTTTTTTTTTTTCTTTACCTTCTGTGGCACTGTTTTGTCATTTAGAAAAGTATATACACTTTGCTTTAAGAATGTTCGTTGCTAATTTAAGGCTTTAAGAATGTTCTTTGCAAATTTAAGCACGTACTCTAGACAAATTCTTAGGCATGTCTTGGAGAAAATGTCAGAGTTTCAGGAGACACTGGTTTGCCTCTTGACAAAAGCTTTATCATGAGTGTAGGCAGCACTTCCATTGAAGACCATCCTCTCTCATTTGCTTTACTGCTACATTTCTGAGGACGTTTGACATACACTGTGCAATTGCAGCTTAGTAGTACTTCTGTTTATATGATTGCCACCATACAGCACACCAGTGGCATCAGGTTGACCAGAGCTTGGAGGTGTTGAGTGTAGGTAAATTTAGAAGTTTGCCATCAGCTAGAGATCATGATGAAAATCTGATAGCTCTGAGAGAGAGAATTGTGGTACAAGGGTCAGCAAAAAGGAAAGAGAAGGTGAGAGAGTATGGCTTAAGAGATCTGGATGTTGAAACTGCTTCTACTAGAGAAAATAAAACTTTTAAACAAGACAGCTAAGACAAAAAAAAATCTAAGGTATCTCCATGAATGACAAGAACAATTTCAATCTCAGCTGCTTTCTTACAACATCTTTCTCTTTAACCAGCCGTGGATGAAACAACCAGCAGCTTCACAGACAAAAATGATCTTTCACAAAGATGCAAGAATTTCACCCTTCTGCCACTGTTTGAGGTAGATAAAATATGTGCCATGAACACATTTTATCAAGCAAAGAACAAAGCTAGGAGTGAGAAAAGAGGTCAGTGTAATTCATTCTCTCTAAATGCATTGTTGTTTCATTTCTGTCCTTTCTGTTCTGCATAACTAAGGTTATGAAAAAGCGCTCCATAGTTCTGATAGAAAGAATGCTGCAGTGTTGATTTGTGCATCCAAAATTTTCAGGTTTATTCTTTTGGATGAAATACAGAACATATATCTTTATGTCATCCCTGCCATGTGAACTGAGGAAAGTTCAATCCTGTGATTGAAAGTACCTGCTAAAACCAGAATTACAAAAAATATTATTCTTTTTTTCTTGAAAGTTAACAGCTAATGAAGTTCATGGGCAGAAAATATTCTTGCTAGAGCTCCAGAAGAAGTTCTTCATAATATCAGTAATGTGTGGGGTTTTTTAAACATAAAATAATTTTTTAGAACAACAGCATATATAAAATGAAACTGGTTTCAGCTCAAAAGTAGCAGTCTTATGTTTCAAATAAAAATAATAGTATTTCCAGTGAAGAATTGCCTTTCAGCAATTGCCAACAGCTTCAGGGGTGTTACCAAACACTGAGATGGGAAGTATATTCATTATCAGTTTCACCAAGACTGGAGACTCTATAAGTGATCACAGTAAATTAAGATCCTATTTTTTTTTTTTTATTAAAATTGTTGAGCAGCAGATAAGAGGCTTATCAGCAAACAAGTATAATCTGACTTCTATTTTAGCACAGAGCTGGGACAGAGCATTTGGAGTGAGCTCCCTTTTTAATAAGTTCCGTAATCTTGTTCCAACTTCTTTTTAGCATTTTCAGCACACCAGTCTGTTGATATGCAATATTATTTCCCAATTGTGGTTCTTCTCACTTTGGAGAAATACGATATTTAGAAGCAAGCATACACAGTCAAGGAAGACTGCTATCATTGGAGTTCAAATTGTTGAATAAATATGATTTACTCTAGACTTCTGGCACTTCTCTCAAAATCAACTGGAATATAAAGTAATGATGTACTTCTTTATTATTTTCCATACACCGTTATTAGCTATACGGTGTATGGAAGACTTGCATTTTATTATAAAACTCCACATGAACAGCCAAGACATGAAAAAGTTCAACAACCTATGCCAGTGATGTGAAGAACACCAACTATTCTTTCTGGAAAAAATAGCATTGCCTACCTCTGTTATGGCTAGCAAACTCTAAGTCCAGAAGTAAAATTACCATTTTCCAAGCAGCAGGGCTAGTCACAACAGAAGCCGTAATAACAACTGTGGAACAGTTTTCAGTTCTAAACCAGACCCTTTCTAGATTACTAAAGAAAACAGACAGAAATTAATATCCCCATAGAAACTAGAAATCCCTTGGTCATAAAGTGAATCTACGATTTCCCATGAAACGAATCTGTGCGTACAAGTGACAGTTAGCTTGTCTTTTGTAATCAAGCTAACAAAAATATGAGAAAAGCCATCTGCCACCACTGCTTAGCTGCTTCCATCTGGGATCCCTGACAGCCAGAGTTCGGAACAGAGAAAGACTCATTTGATGTCTTTTTTTCTTTCTGTTTATCTATACATACGCACAAACATATATGTGTGCATATCTTTAAAGAAAAAACATGTCCAAGTGACCTGTTTCTGTGTCTTTCTGTGGTCTGAACTCTGTGTATTCATTCTCCATGTGCTGGATCTCCCTTGTGTCCAGCAAACCTGCTCCTCTTTCCTTCTCATTTCTGACAGGTTGTGGGCCATAGTGAAAATGCCCTAGAATAGCATAGGTCTTTGCACTCAAATGGGTGTTAGAATAAGTGGGCATTTTGCAAAACCATGCTACCATCTTTTAATTCTGAATATATTTTCCTTAATCATGCAGTCTTCTCTGTCAGAACTCATTACTTGTGCAGATGTACCAGAAAAGCTATGGAGGCAAAGTAAGAAAATAGTAATAAGAACAGTAGGTGACTCTGGCAAATAAAAAATATATTCTGACCCTATTCATTTCAAGTCATACTAAGGTAGTGGTGTCAGGGTCATCAGAAGCGCTTTTGAGTGTCTGGCACTGGAAACTTTCCACATTGTTACTCATGCATTCCTTCAGGTTACTTAACAAAAACGATACAAAATGAAAACAGTGCACAACTTTAATCCACCTGGTGGCATGTCTGGTTCCTGTGATCTCACCACTGATCACACCATTTCTTTATCCGCTGAAGGGCACTGGAGTTGATAAACTCTAGAACTTTCAAAGCTCTAGTAGAGCCCTGGCTGTGGCTTCTCATTGGCCCTTGCTCTTATCTCAGATGGTTATAAATTGGAAGTATACTCCAGTGACCATATTGCAACAAATGCAGAACTGGTGGAAGAGAGAAAACAGTCAGCTGTGATATCCAGGAATAAAGTTAAATGCTTTGATAAAGCTCCAGTAAGTATTAATGCATGTTGTCTTTGCAGTACAAATCACTGTGATTAGTTTATGTCGATATTGTTTTCTGAATTCACTTCCTTCGGAAAATAATTGTGCAGTATTGTGATTTCGATCATTTCTTGCGATTAGTACTCATAAATACTCTTTGACAGGGACCTTCTACAACATTTGAGGTCTGCTTGATGGATTAAGTAGGGATATACTTAGAGGATATTCAGCCAGAGCTTTCATAGCCTCTGCACCTTTCCAGGTGACTCATTTCTAAAACAAAAATGCCGAAAATTTTCTTTTACTGAAATTGCTGAAGTTTTTCTTTCTCTACAGAGAGTTATTCCTTTAACATTGCTTTAAAATGATTCAAAACCACAACCACTCCATGACAGACATGAACAATATACCAAGGACAATATGGAAGAGTAAAGCTGGTCCTTACTCATCTAAATAAAGAGGTGATGGAGACTGAGAGAACCTTATGGTCATTTGTATTTTTAGTATTTTGGAGGTGTACAAGCAGATACTTAAAGAAATACTTTAGATAATTGGGATGATAAAATTTACTATCATTATTTGGCAGATAGCATAAAAAATATATATACTTAAAGAGATCATTAACTGTGAAAAATGGGGGCATCCCTTTCACTGTTTATTTGTTCTTATATAATGCCAAAAAATATATATTAGACATTAAATTGAACTAGAACTATTCAGAGTAGGAACACCAGAGAATGTAGTAACTTTCAGTCATATGGAAATTCAGAGAATTTCTATGCCTTTTTGTAAAACTTGTATGGCTCTTTCTGGTGTTTTCTTTCTTTCTTTCTTTCTTATATTTTTTCCTTTCTCTTTTTCTTATTTTTTCTTCTTCTCTTTCTTTCTTGTGTAGGGAATCTATTTCTATATGAAAGATAATAATTGCTGCTCATAAAGGGAACAGAGACTCCCAAATTTAAACTCAGGGCTTCCTTTCTTCAGAGAAACAAGTTTACCAAACCTCAGACTAATTTCATCATATCTCAGTTCGCTCTTTCATGCTGTTAATGCTGCTTTTATGGCTTTACTAAGATGGATCTGTTCAATCCAAGCGTGCAATTCGTGAAACATTTTTAATAAATAGAACACCAGTGTGAAGAAAACAGAGATGTTTCTCAGTGGTTTGATCTTTCCAAATGAGTCCCCAAATGCAAGTAACCTGCTGCTGAAAAGGAAGTGATACCCAGTGTCTTAGAACACTAAAATAAACAAAACTCTTCTGCCTGGCAAGTGTTTACTAAAATCCCTCTCATTCACAACTTCCCCATGATCCTTTAACAATGACACAGGGACCATTTTGTCTGGAATGAATTTTGCTTGTGACTTACAACTTGTTCCGGGTCTAAATCTATTCAGATCAACTAACAAGCAGCTATGGCATCATAACGTTGTTTCAGAGCCAGCCGTGGGCATAGGCAAAAAACGCCCAAGAGCAGACAACTGTTGTGGGGAGACAGAATGCCCCTGGTCCTGCTGTTTAGTCCATGCCAGGGCTCTGGGAGGACCGGCACCCACTGCTGCTCTGCAGAGGTGTGCGATGGCGCTGCCGCCGGCACCGGCCCCCCTTCCAAGGCAAGGCAACAGAGCTCTCCTGCTCCCATCCCCATAGCCAGGGAATCTGGGATTTGGCTGGACCCCAGCTCTGCCCCACGGTCGGTTGGAAAAGTCCGGTTGTGTGACACTGCTGAGAGTCTTCTTTTATCCTGGAATTTGTGTCGGAATACAGGAGGTTTTGGAGAATCTGCCTACACTCCTAAATTAAACTGAGTTAGAATGAAGTAGCATGAAACAAATTATACTTAGCCATATTTAGGTGGCAAGGCACCCACGGGGACCCTTGGGGGTCTTGGAGCTACAGGAAAAAGTGGCAAAAAGTATATTTAGATATTAAACAATAACTCTTAATAACCTTGTAAGTAGATATAGTCAGAGTGAGACTGAAAGGGAGAAGAAAATAAGTTAAAATAATTATAAAATACAGTCCTTGGAATAATTACATTCCAAAAGGAGAGCATTCTTTCTTACTAGCTCTCTGACTTTTAGTAGGAGTTTTGTGATACTTCATATTTTTCTTACAGTGCCAGTTACTGTTAACGTTAAGTAACGTAATGTATAAGGAAGCAGGTATGGAGGGCATATAAATAGAGTGCATGAGTAAAGTTTAGAAATAGTTAATATATTTATTATCTGAAAAAAAAGAGCCTTCCGTGAAATAATATTTTATTTTCCTAGGGAATCCAAGTTTTCAGTTTACTAGTCAAAACTGAAATAGAGCTTTTTTATTATTCATATTTCAGAATGAAACACTGCTGTCTGTGGAGAGCCACTGAGAAAGCGCCAACTAGAGAAAATAATGGAAAACTCTCCTAGTCCTTACAGTATTTCATTCACACAGGACATACAATCAGATGACAAATTAATTTACCATCAAGAACAAGAGCCATTTTATTTCAGCTTATTTTTCATTGTTCTTCTCACGCTTACCATGAGATAGTTACCACATACTTCTGGGACAGAACAGTCTTTCTGGGATATTTCCAACTGAGGTCAGTGCAGTAACACCAGAAGTGTTACTGTTTTTATCTGATTAAGAACATTTCTTTTCTATAACAGTAACAAATCATTTATTAGATTTATTTGGCATGAACTGCCTAACATGAGGAGCAAGATTTTGCCTTGCAATTGAAGCCTTCAGCTTATACTGACTGTGAGCAGGAGTACATAACATCTACTGTTTGTAAGGAGGTGGTCTCTGCCTTTGTACTATCTGCCCTCTTTCAGCAAGATGCCCCATTTTGCAATAATAACATCAGGACAACATTAGACAGTTTAAAAGATTAAATTATTTGTTGTTTTATGCAGTGTTTCTCAGTGCCATAATTCAAAGCACTGATGCACTGGTAAGCAATAAGCTAATGTAATTTTCAGAAATGTAAACTGCAGTACCTTCCCTTGTGATTCACCTTAGAACCATGGTTCCTTTTTCACATTAGCAAGTACTTAATAAATGAGAACATTCTCTCATTGAACCAGATGTTGCTGTAACTCTTTATAGCATCATGAATAAGCATTCAGGATTTCACTTAAAAGGTTCTAATTATTCCATCTGCACTTACACTTATATAACCTTCATTTGTAATTAAAATCTCTTTTTGTATTAATTGCGGACTTGGTTTTCTTAACTGGTGACATCAATGTAAATGTCATTTTATACGCTCATAGCCACCTGTTGTTTTAACTACACGTGTATAAATGACCAGACACTGCAAATCAGCAGCAGTTGTGTTAATTTCTCTGTTGTATTTTTTCTTCAGGTAATCCCAAGAGGACCTTGGGCAAAAATCTCTGTGACTTCATTTTCTGTATTCTGATAATATGTTTGCTTTCGCAGGCTTCACTGTATTAGGGGATTGGTTTTGATGCAAATTCAGCAAAAACAATTCAGAGTGGGAAAAGTGTATGCCTAGTGTATTCAACCATATTTTCTGTATCCCTTCAAGAAAAAAAAAAAAGTGTAATCTAGTTTTAGAATAATGCCGCAGACTGTAAATTAGCTGGTTAGACATTCCTGTGAAAGGTACAGTCATTTCAGCTAATCCACTATCTGCAAGGTTACATTTACAATTGGTAACATAATGAATGCAGAATGTGTTACTTTACCATTACATTACTTTTACATTTCCTTGATGCCAGTGCTGAATAAAGGAATTCTGATGTCATTAGACACCTTGGATGAACGGGTCAAGTGTCTGATAAGGCCATCCAGAGAGACCTAGACAGGAGGGAGAGTCTGGCAGAGAGGAACCTTCAGCAAGGACAAGTGCAGGGTCCTGCACGTGGGGAGGAATAACCCCAGGCACCAGGACACATTAGGGGTTGACCTGCTGGAAAGCAGCTCCGCAGAGAGGGATTTGGGAGTCCTGGGTGACACCAAGTTACCCACGAGGCAGCAATGTGCCCTTGTGGCCAAGAAGGCCAATGGGCTCCTGGCTGCATGAG
>VZSV01000104.1:2111603-2140927 GCA_013398735.1 Nothocercus julius
TGAATCTCACAGAAGGTGAGTAAGAGTTGGCAGTTCTGCAGTGTTTCAATATTTAAAGCTTAATGGAACATCCTCCAGTAAAAATTCATGATAGTGATGCTGGATTCAAGGTTCTGTTGCCTAAGCTGACGTCCTGCTCTGTCACTAATCCCACAGCAATATAAAACTCTTTCCAAAGAAATTGTTTTCCACTGAAAACTGGATCTGGCAGTGCCACGTTAGTATTGCACATAAGAGCACAAATTAGCAATACATTTTGCAGACCACTGCTCCCTTTCTCCTTAGATACTTTTTATGAACTGTGAGAAAAAAATCAACCAACATCACTAGAATAGTTCAAGCAAATAATTGGTGTTACACTCCTTGGCTTGCCTTCATTATGTCACATAGAGTAAGCTGTATAAGTAGGTATTTGACAAGTTTTGCAACCCTGGTCTTTGGAAGTCTAGTGCTCTTGTGTGATCTCTTACTGTTTCAGGGGTGTCACATACAGTAACGAAATAAGGTGCAATGGGAGCTTGTTGGCAGAGGATAATTACTGTTTGCAGCAAAGGTTGGTAAAGAACCACAAGATGAATCCTCAGTACAAGTGCTGTGTACAGAATAGTAAATGATATATTTGTATCTGCTGGAGAGAAAACTGAATGGCAAAAGTTTGTCATTTTGCAATCACAGTAAAAGGGGTTAGCTAACTGCAGAAAAGATTTCAATGAACTGATGAAACTTAGTCTTGATTGTGCTGTGTATGAACCTTGCACTCAGTCCTGCGTAAGTGTCTAGTCCAGATCTAGCAATGTACCGCTGTTGTCCTTTGTGCAATATTTTTCATTTTTAGGACCTTTCGTTGCCTTCCCTCACCATAATATTGTAACATTTTCCTGTTAACACTCACAGATCAAATTTTGCATTTTTACAGTCTTGGATGTCCCTTTTCTGAGCTGTCAGAAAAATGTACCTGAAAATGCCTGGAGGTGGGAAATGCAAGTGATATTTTTTGATTGATCTTTTCTTTTGGTGGATTTGGTGGTATTTTCAGTCTTGGAATAGTGCTAGTGGGCCTAAGGGGTCACAGATCCGGTGTGATTTCTCCCTCCTGAGCTACAAGTGCAGGGAGCAGAATGGACAACATGAGATTTATTTTGCAAAGCAGCAGTTGGCTTGACTCCTGCAATCTAACACACTGCTGGGCCCATGACTAGAAAGAGATTGACTGTGCTGTTATTAACTCCTGTCAGCTGCCCCTCTCTGCCAAAAGCCAGTGGGAGTGGGACGCCCAGATAACCGGATCCCCTGTCTGCTGGACTTCGGAGGGCAGGCTTCCAGCGAGTGAATTAACACACAGCTAAGGTTTCAGGTAAGCAAGTCTGTTCCAATAGCAATTTTGGCTGCATGAAGCATTGCAATTGTACTTCTGAAAAGGGCATGTAGGACTCTAGGAGCTCATCTATAGGCACAGTTCCTTTGGCCATGCAAATTTGTCTGTGGAGTTTCAGAATTAGCACCTCCAGCAGGTGGACTTAAAGGGAATATTGTTTCCAGAACAAAGATTAAGGCGTCCAACACAATTGCCAGTATGGCTGCTTGCTTATGGTAACCTCGCTCCTTGACCCTTTATATGATTTGAATTAAGAATCCAGTTGTTTATTTTGCCTGAGAAAGTAAGGTGCAAATACAGCACTCCACAATGTTATATTCATTGCAGCCAATTTCAGTCACTTATCAAAAGGTCAGTGAAAACTGACATGTGCTTTTCTGGAAATCAAATGTTCAGGATCTGAGCACAGAGGCCTTTTGTGAGCATACGGAAAGAGGCACAGAGAGCTGGCTTCTGCATGCCCAACATACCAACGAGACCCTCATTTCACAGTCCTCCTCTAATAAGCAGGAATACTCGTATTTATGACCACTTATGTGTTTAATTGAATCCTTCATATCAGTGGCTTTCATTAATACACAGGAACTGCAGTCAGGCCAGGATAAGCCACATTCACTGTGCACACAGAGCAACTTAATGAAGAAAAGCATGCACATTTTAATTCTTAGAAGTATTTCTGCATCATATGTGGGCGAGGCATTCACTTTGCACTGTTTTGTTTTTTTTTTTCACATAGATCTGAACCTACTTTTACCTTCTTGATGTTAATCCTTTTGGGAACACTGAGATCCTGTTGTCAAAATCTCTGGCTAGTTTTGCTAGCACAGTAGAGAAATTAGGTTTCTCTTATCTTAATTTCTCCCCCGTTACCTTTGGTTTTAGATGCTCTTGAAATGATAGATCTATCTGAATTTTGATATACAGTGGTCTGAGGTTAAGGTGGTGTAAGAATTCTAATTTAACCTAGATGTTCAAATCCCTTTGTAGACAGAAAGGCTAAAGAGTGAAATATTTCTATATTAAAATTAAAGCCAGTTTGGGGTTAATTAGTTGGTGGTCTGCAATAATTCTGCTGATTAGATCTTACTCTTCAGGAAGGTATTTTTATCACTTCAGTTTTGAAATTTCCCTTCAAGGGAAACTTTGTTTCCCTTCAAGGTCTTCAGTGAATTGAGAGCTTAGTCTTCAGTGTTGTTCGGGGAACAACTTCAATTTCTCAGAGAACATTGAAAACAAAAAGCTCCCCACTAACAGCATTGACCCTAAAGAAGCCTTATGATTTCATTTCGGAAAGTATGTCAGATTCTGCAGCCATTGCTCAGCATGTTACTCCATCCATACTCAGGCTTCAGTGTTTCTCCCCTTTGGCATTGTTTCCTTCTTTCCATAAATAATATGCAGAAACTGCAGAGGCAAACCTGCACAATTACCAAGAAGCCTATTGCATTAAATTATGAAAATAAAACTTGAAAATAAAAAAGAATCCTCTAAAAAGTACAGTATATAATGAGCATATACACACATGATAGCTGTAACTCTCATGCTCCTATGTCACAGTGAGATAGATTATCAGATTCTGCATTGCAGTATGATTTTGTCTCCCAATCTTATATCAAATGAAGACTATTGTACATCCAAGTACATTGTATAATAAGGCTGCCACTGAACTGGAATGAGGGCAAGCTGCCATGGTTTATTAATGCTGCTGCTGAAACTGAAATAGAAGTATAAAAGCCAAATTCTGCCCTGTGTGTTCAGCCTGCCCGGAGAACCTGCATGCCAGAAGGGACATTGAGCCTGGGGACTCTGCTGCTGGAAGGGTGTCTAAGTCTTTCCTCCTTCTCCAGAGGACGCTGTGGCAGAAGCATGAGGAGCAAAGCTGCAGAATACAGAAAGGAAAGGCCTGTTTCGACTTTTCAGCAGGGCCATGGTCCCTGGTGGTGCAAGACTGCAAATGGCTCGTGCTGCCATAGGCCCATGTGGTTTCCTTCAGTGTTCGGTGTATCTTGTTTAATGTTGTTAGGGCCAGATCAGCATCAGCCTCGCAGGTAAGAGCCCCACGCATTCCCATGCAGGCACGTCAGCTCCGTGTCACTGCAGCACCGCCGGAGTGGGGCTTGTCACAGCCCCAGACCAGTTGTTGGCAGAAAGAGCCTCTGCATGGTTTTGTATGTGTGAGATAAAGTTCACCATGCAAGTCTAAAATATACTGCAGTGACAGCTTTAGCAAAATAAAGAGCAAAAACGGGGATCTGCTTTCAATTACGCTTGCGCAGCAATTTCCTCTCTCTTCCAGGGTTTGCCTGGATACAGCTGGAACGAGGATCTGACTCTCAGATCCATGCTGTGGAAGGTTTGCAGCTCTGCACTTTAAAGCAGAAGTTAGATAATGTTTCTGTTACTTATTACTTATAATTAAATAGTATCTATCCCAAGTACTGTTTTAATACTTCACCAGGCAAATGCTAACATTTGATGGCTTTACAATCTGAATAAGTGCTCTTCCAACCAAGAATTGTTTTTCTCAAGCTAAGCACAACAGAGGCCTAGAAGAGCAAATGTAAAAAGTTTACAGAAAAACAAAAACAAAAACAAAAAAAAACCCACTCCCTGAAGGTTACTTTAAAGGCCTTATATGTGTGCTCAATATGATCAGTAAGAATATATAGCTGGACCAAATCCTCCTCCCATGGAATTCAATGTCCATTATGCTGGAAATAGGGGATAGAACTATGATTTTTATCAGGACAACTTTATGACTGTTTACTTGATAAAAGTGCACATCAAACAAATTTTTCAAGGCATCCAACACTCAGTTCTCCCTTTCGTTATGTCCTTTAGCCCAGTTTCCATTTTAATGATACCTCCTAGGTAGGGTTTGGCAAGATGAAAGCAGTAGTATATGCACAAAGAAGAAAAAAATTAGCAAACGTACATTACATCAGAAAAGCTGCAGAGCTAAAGATGCTAGCTGGAAGGTTCTTTGCAAGTACTGCAGAACTCTATTGACTCAAGTAAGGACAGAGATGGATATGATAACACGGAAATAGAAACTGATACTTTTTTATAGACAGAAGATTTAAAACAGTTTGGGGTGTTTTTTTTCAATGTTGCCTGATAAGTTGTACAGTTTTGAGGGCTTTGGCTTCTTTGACAACTGCAATAGCAAATCAAGTAAATAACAAAAAACACTTTGCTGTAAAATTATGCAATGTTCCCATTTCCATGATTTTGAATGAGGAATGTCTATCAGGTTTCTTTCATTAATATAATCTGTAAATGACTTTTCTGCTTGCATTCTTTTTAAAGAATGAAGTGATCGCAATTGGATGTACATTACAGTGGCTATGTTGTGACTCACAGTGATAAAGATCATCAACTATTTACATTTATTTTTCACATTGTATGAAACAAAAAAGACATTTATTCATTACTATTAAATACACTCGTTATCTAATATTCTGTATCAGTCCAGCTCACCATGACACGCCCTTAATATCCTAAAGCAAATGCTTAAACCCAACGTGTCTCCAGTATCTCCAGTGCACGAAGACTACGAAGTCTCTGTGTAGGCGCCATCCTGCACCAGCAGCTCCCCTGCACGTTTGGCAGCACTACGAGAGAAGCAGCACACATCAGGCCAGAAGTCTCCTTTGGATATCTGAACATAATTTTATGTAGAAAAACAAAAGCTTTCTGTTGTACCTGTGTATTTAATGGACTTGATTCTTCCTGAATTTGAACTATGCCTTTTCATTTATACTTACTTCTGTGTATTGCCAGAGTGGGAAGTATCCTGGAAATCTACTCTGCCTCAGGAATGGAGGTGACGCTGAGGATTCAGCACAAGGCTTCATTTAAC
The DNA here is from genome assembly GCA_013398735.1 of Nothocercus julius. Taxonomy (NCBI): domain Eukaryota; kingdom Metazoa; phylum Chordata; class Aves; order Tinamiformes; family Tinamidae; genus Nothocercus; species Nothocercus julius. The sequence continues at coordinate 2,116,841 of VZSV01000104.1, forward strand.
AAAAATCACATGATATCAGTGAGTTATATCTTTTATTAAACATAACCGCTAATTTTCCTAGGGGCAATACTAGCACTGAGCTTAAATTCTTATTCCCTTCTACATTATATAAATTACTGGCATTCGACAGCAGTCTGGTTTCCTGATGGAGAATATTAAACTGTGATAACTAATGTTTCAGCTTAGGCGCTTGTCTTCTCATGAAGCTGTTTTGTTCTCCCAAGAGTGTTTAAACAAAGGAAGCTCAAGAAGTTTAAGCAGAGGTACTGTGCCAATTCTCTGTGCTAACTGCTGGGACTGAGTTGACAGGACCCTGCCCACAGATGCCTAGCAACATGCACCCTATATGCTACTGCTCTCATTAAGGTTGTCATGGGCTTAATTGTGCCTCCAAAGCAAAGTAACTCTATTTGTTCAAATCGTAGGGTTCACAGAATTCAGGCATTTCCACACAGCCCCAGGTAATTACTTTGGCAGCAGCAGCATGACTCGCACCAGGCTAACGCTGTTCTTTTGGGAATTTGGTGGAAAACTTAGTAGGTGAAGGATTTTCTTGATGCCAAGCCATTACATTTGTTAGAAATTGACAAGACAAGATTTTTTGGCTTACATATAATGCTTATAATATGTTTATGCCTATAACAATAGGTAAATACCTATTTATGTATTTATATACTAGTATATAATACACCCTAAACAGGAAACACCCTAAATTGGAAAGGTCATCATCAGATGGATGTCAGATTCATGGTCAGTGTCTGCCTAACAATGATGCCTAGGCTGACACAGTGTTGTTACCATGTGAAAATAATAGGGAGCTTTTGGATAGGAGGGGCTGTTGCAAAGCCAGCGTAATTATACACATCAGTAGAAATCACGACATGGTGCATTACTGTAGTGTAGTGAACTCAAGAGAAAAATGCTTCTTTTTCAAGTTAGTGCATTTAGCGAAATAGATTATAGTGATAATTTTGAGCTAGAAAATATAATGCATGGCTATTTTGCTTCAATGTAAACAGTGCTGAGCTAACCACGTAAAACGGTCTATCTGCAAATGTAACAGTTGGATGCTGCCATAAAACTTATGATGAACACATGATATGGTCTAAAAAATAGGAGTTTGGCATGGCTGTGTAAGGTGCAAATGGCTAAGTTACCACGGACATAGTCCGACGATTAGACACATGATGACCTAATGCATTTTTTTATTAAAAATTGGCACTTCCAATCTTTGCTTTCAGCCTACTCCTGAATTTCAGAAAGGTATAAACTGCATCTCCTGGTGCTGTAGAGACTCAGCGTGTCACATGAGGACTTAGTGTTTGGAGTGTTTCCCCTGGGAGAAATGGACTCAGTGAGAGCCCATTACGTGGGGTGGCCTCAGGAATGTGCTGAGCGCGTATGTCCACCAGCAGCCTTCACCATGTGTTTTTGAACTGTTTGGGCAACCAGTCAGCCCTGCAAGACACGAGCAGTGTTTGCTGGTAGCACAGGGAGCTGCAACTCCTGCCGCTGGCTTTTCCCGTGGTGAGGTTGTTTGCCAGCAGGCATTGGCCCTGAATTGAGTCTGGTCACTTCACTATTTCTGTGTCACCTAGTGCCAATGGGAAGGTCCATGTCTGCCAACATCTGCTGCAATGATTTTTGTCTTGGTTAAAAAAGAAAACATAAGTATCAGAGATACTTATGCCAGTATACTCATTAATTGCTACTACAAGACAGGGTATATATGTTAGACTGGATTGTAAGTACTTTTCTCCTATCTTTAATTTATAATAGGGGCACAATTAGGAGTTAAATATTGAAAATAAAAAAAATGTTAACAGATAAAGATCAGAAATTCAGGTGTCCTGCAGACTCCTGCAAACACTTCTGCCTGGAAATTGTGCTTCTCCCTGCAAGATATTTCTGGGGATGATGCAAAGTGCTATGTGCAGCTTTCAGTGATTCTGTGGTGGAGCCTGGTGCCAAACACCTTTCCTCTTTAGGGTGTTCATCATAGGCATTATATAAAATATATATATAAGTTTTCACCTACTCTATGTTAGCTACAAAATTTTATCTTGTCTACCTAAGATTATCAGAGTCATCTGGAAAACATGGAGAATAACTGAGTGCTTTTTCATTTAGCAAAAATTAAGATTGCCCCTTAACACTTTGCTTTGCTTTTCCCCACGGCCTTCTCACTATTCTTGTTCCCTAATAGGTTTGCTTAGTTTAGCTTATATATATGTTTTTTTTCACTAGGATATCCAGTATCCTACAGAAAATAATAAATAGGAATGAAGGGTTGGATTCTTGCTGTTTCCTCCCACTTTCAGGAGTGGGAAGCCTATTTAAAATTTTGCATCTGTCGGGGATTTTACCCTCTCTCTTCCAAGAGAATATCCCAGCATTCATTCCTTATGAGTCAGGGAATATTTGTTTGGTTCATGCAAAGAAGAAGCAAGAAAGGTTGAGGGATACTGACTTTAGGTTCGTTCTAAGTCTGGGGGTTATAGGATGTTTGTTGGAAGCCTAAGGTTGATCAGTGCATGGAAGTCAGTGGGATACTGAAGTAGTATGTGCTTGCAAGCTGAAAAAATGTGCCCTGATAGGTCAGCATCCCCAAACATGCTGTAGCAGGCTCATTGAGACATTTTATGGGAAGGCAATACCAGAAAATCTGGGTCTCCCATATCCTAACTCACCATTCCAGCCATGTGGCTGTGCCCTCTTTCACTGTGGAGCTAATGATGAAAATAAGTGTATGGGGCTTTTTTGCTTTTTTGTTTTGCTTGGACTGGAAATACTGAAAGTTCTTCCTAAGTTAAGGAGCAAGAGTGTCAGGATGGTGAAATGGCACATTTTGGTGAATCAGCTCTTGCAGGGGCTGTGCCGAGATGAAGTCATGAGGTCTCTCAGCTTGGTCTCCACAGGTGTCTCCTTCCAAAGGCCAAGACGAGGAGGTGGCACTACAGGGGCCTTCATCCGCTCTCCCTATGGCTCAGCCAGCAGATCAGACTTGGAGGCAGGAGGGAGGTGACCTGCTGCTCACGGTGCTTTTCCACAGGCACCTTGTGCCTTTCTAGAGCAAATGTGCTCCTGCCTGCTGGTCACCGGAGGAGCTCGCGTGCCATAGTGTCCCTTACTCAAGTCAAACCAGTCTGGCAAGAGCTCCTGCACGTGGACGGGTGCTGTAGAGTGAGCACTTTTTAACGCTACAACCCAAGGCAGGTCCTGGAGTTAGGACGATCCCATGTAAACCTTGAGGTCTTCTGAAATGGTTTTACTCTTCCCCGCTCCCTTTCTGCTGCCTCTCCTCCCTCCACCACACCTTCTGCACACCTGGCTGCTAAAACCAGACACACGTAGGTGCAGATATGTTTAATGCTGTCTAGACAAGTACCCTATTAAGCTGGGCTGGGGCAGCGGTTTCCATAGTGATGAACAAATAAGGTTTTGCAGCCGAAAAGGAGGTTGTGGGATATACATACTTTCTTCACGATATAATGGTGGAGATGTCAGAGTGAATTTACAGTGTGAGAGCTACAGTGTTAATAGAAGAGCAATAAATAGAAACTTATATAGTAGGTTAAGAACTAGACTTCTAGTTTCACAACAAGGGTGAAAACTGTAAGTTTTGAAATAATAGCCCTCAAAATGCTTCTAAATGCAAAGAGGAAGAAGACGTATATTTGTAGTAATTCTGTTTCTGATTGTTTACCATGAAGCATGGAAATAATAATGAAAATAAGCATGATGTAAAACCTTATCTCATGAGCTGCTTTTATTTTTATATCTGAAGTTTACTCTGAAGTTTTAACTTGACAGGTAGTAGTTTTTCACTTTTAGGGTTAACCAGAAAGAAAATTTCCATTTTCACACCATTTTTGACTAGAAGTGCAATGGAATTGCTGGGGCCAGCTCAAAAAGAAACCCCTGGAACACAGACGTACCTGAAGAACCTTCCCGCCTCTCCCCGCAACGTGTAACGCAGATACAAGCGCATCCCTCCTTCCTCCTGGAAGGAGCTGGGCGGCAGCAGGCAGCGTGCGGGGTGCCTGGGGGGAGCCTCCAAGGAGCGTGTGGTGCCTCCTGGCCAGGCCAGCAGCCCCCACGGCGGCCGTGCTGGGGACGCGGCACCGCTGCGGCCACCCACCGCTCGCGTCCCCTTCCTGCCCGGATGGTGGTAGCGAGGGGCCCGCTGCAAGCCCCGCTTCAGCCGTAAAGGAAACCAAGTGAGACTCAGGAGCCCTTAGCACAGCGTGTTTGCCATACAGCTGCTTTTATTTTCATCTGTAATTCCCAAAATTTCCTTCATTGAAGGAATACTACAACAAAATTGTGCTCAGAGGTAACACAGCAGAGAAATAGTGTTTCAGATGATATTATGAAATGTTCATGGTTTTCTTTTCCCTTGAACCCTCTCTCTTTTGCATAATTTTCCTATTACAGTTTTATGCAGCTGAGCTGCATCTTTTGATGTATATGTTAATATACACAAGAATGCCTGCGAGCTGTAAGATATGAAGGAAATATTTTTCCTGAAAGAACAAGTTCAGACAAATTTGATCTTAGTCCCAAATATTTCATCTATAGATTGGCACTCGTCCCATTTTGAGGTAATTATAATTCCTCCTTTCCCGCATTCACGGGAATGAGAAGAGCTTTTCTGTTGACCTCAGGGGCACGTAGATGTGGGCCCACAGACTTCAGAGGACGAAACACAAACACATCTCCGAAATGTCAGGCCAGTGTATCTCGAGTTCCTCTTACCTGAGGAGTCTTTGCCTGACCTCAATTTCATGAACTGGTCGGCTGTATTTGCTTCAAAGGGAGATGAGGTAGGCAAGCATTTCAGAGAATTCACTTCAAACAGGGAATGATTGGATGATGTCACTTGAAAGCTCCTGGAAACAACATGGCAATTAAATAGATTGGGCTAAACCTCTCAATCTTAGTGAAATATTGTTAAATATTTCAAAGTCAACAGGTTAAAATTAGAAAACAAAAAAAGTACATTTGAATAAAATGCCTGTTTTTTCTACCCCAATGCTACTTTCAGTATTTTTTTTAATGGAGGAGTTACTTGATTGTTGCTGGGGATGAAACACCTAGTAGTACCGATTACTGTTTCTACGCCTTTCTCTTGTTAACTTTTGTGCAAGCGCCAAAGTTAGCTATTTTTTGGCTACAGTTAAGGAGGTTTGTAGGCAGACTGAGGTGTGCAGGAATCACTACGACTTACAGTAGCAAAAGCAGCATTTTTGCCAGTGTAACCAAAAGCCTAGGTCCCAATGAATTACAACTTGTATCCTTGAATGTGTTTTGTGACAGGATAATTATATCTATAAAAATTCTTGTGTTGCAAGAGCTGTGTTGGTTAGGTGTGTATGTTTTCCTGGCTCTTTACCAACATACTTGTGTGGATAAAACTTGCCGGTGTGGCCCATAACTCAACGGTGAAATACTTACAGAGGGAACTGAGATTGAGCATGCCTACTCAGGTATGCTGCTATAAGGTTAGCTGAAGTGCACACTTGCAGCACATTTTCCTTAGGAATATGTTAAATAAATGTTTGTCAGTGTTTCTGCTAGAATGTAAATGCCCAGTTAACTAACTTTGTAATGTGTGTAGACATCTTTTTATCTTACTGAAGAAGTATCCATCTTTTCTGCAAGAATCATCCTCCAAAATACTGCAAAATCTTCTGCTATGACTTCCAATAAGAGTCCTTGTGGGAAGATTATCTCCATTATCATGAAGAATGAACATGGTGAGGGGTTCACAATTATGTATTTACAGTATATATCAAAACCTCATTTTTGAGGCCTCAGAGACTGATTTTTAAAGTTGTTCACAAACCCCTTTTGTGCAAAATGAGAAATAAAGTCTATTTAAAGGCTTCAGTTTTGACCTATACTCAAATAAGTGCTACTACCTTATGCATACCTCATGCGTTAAGAATGTTAGCAAATTTGAACATATTTTGGCACGTTAGTATTTTGAATATATTTGATTTGTCAGTATATTTACATTCATGTATTTCTCTTAGTATTTACAAATGTACATTTACTGAAGTACATTTGATTTATCAGTGTACTTGACTTGAATCATTTTTCTTTGGTTTCTAAGATTCAGGTTCTCACTTATTATAGTCTGAACTTTCTATACAGGCTCAAACCTTTTCTCAGCAAAAGTGGAAATAAAGCCTCGTGTTTTGATTACCTAAACCTAATACAGTTCTAAAAAGAGTTATATAATTATATACCTGAACAGCTGTTTTATTTCACAGGCGTTATGTAAAACAACAGTTGCTTGATCATGACAAAAGAAAAAGTCTTTCTTCGAAAACTTACGGAAAAAGGAATCATTTTTTTTCCGAGTCCACATTTTATTTTGAGGTTTTGCACCTTTCTGGATAACCCATTTTGGAAGTAAGCTGGATTTAAGCTTTGGATTAGGCCCAGCATGAGATGTAACTGAATAGTACCACAATTTCACAGATCATCTTTATTTATATACATAGATCAGTACAAATACTAGTGGGGATGGAGAGGAACCTATAGTTCTTGTGTATTTCTGCAGGACATTTTGCTCTATCCCAACACTAGTACCAGTACCAAAAATAGTACGTAATAAATTCTGAAGACAAGTTTTTCTGGGTTGTTTCCTTTAGCACTTACTTGTTTTTGGAAGAAAAGAAAGGAAACAGAAATGTTCTCCAGGGAAACAGAAGCACAATATAAAGGAACATATAAAAAAATAAATGGTGGCTTCCTAAAAACTCATGTGCCTTGTTTCAAATAGACTTCTTTTCTTCACCACCTCTTGGCTCTTTGAGTCTAATGCTCAGGGCTTCTCTCTATCATCTTTGGGGGTTCTGCAAGGCATAACCCAGAATGAGTGTTGGAGGCACTGATATATTGTGAAAAATTATCCTTTATTTCTGAAGGCAAGGCAGTCCATGAAATAATTGATGCCCCAGAAATAATATTCTTTCCCTTGTGATCTTTCTCCCCACATTCAAATCTCGCTCTCAGTTGTTAAATAAGAAATAGAGAAATAATTAATGTTCCAGTTTCTTGAAAAGTTTATGACAAAAGAAGGAAAAGAGAAACTGGGAGAAGAAGGAGCAGAGGAACATGACAGAGAAATTTCTGGGTTATCCAGTCCAGGCAATTCTTGTGACAGGTACTACAACACATAATCAGTTTGAGAAACCCTCCAAGAACAACATTCTCTCTTAAATGAGAATGTGGTCTCCTTTATGCCCACCTCACCTTCTCCCTCCCCTGCTGTGGGAGTAATTGTTTGAGAATGTTGTGTTTATTACTAGCATGTTTCTGGCTATCTGTTCCTCAGCTTGCCTTTCACCATTCCAGGGAGTATCATAAACAGACAAGCTCTGAGCAGGTCTTCTCCACTACAATGAAAATACCATCCTTTAATGCAAACGGACAGCTCTGTCCCTCTTGTCTCTGCAGCCTTGATCTCCAGTGGTTGGTCATTCTGCATAGGAGCTTTCCCATCAGTAGCTGCTCTTCTCAGCCACCGCAGTGAGTTCTTCCCAACACCACGCAGCAAGTAGCCTGCAGAAACAGCCCTGTTAGTTGTCTTTCTCTCCTACCTGCTTTGAGATGGCAAATGCTGGTTGTGTGGTTAGCAACAGTTTTTGTGCGAGCTGATTTTTTTCTTTAACCTAAGGAAGCTTCCAAAAGATTTATTTCCCCTTCTGCTCAAAAGACTAGGGTCTGCCTGTCCTAGAGACCAACCTTCTTGTACTTCACAGAGCAGCACAGATAACTGGAAGTGCTGATACTGACAGAAAAAAAGTGCTTCAGAAGCTTGCAAATCACATAGCTTTGAGGTAATACAATGTGATGAAGAGCTTGCTAGCAAAATTTATGAAAAGGTTGACAAAATATTCTTTTTTGATCACCAGATGATAGAAGTGTGAGTTCTATAGCTGCTAGCATATTGGAGTTACGGTTCTGCCACTGTTTGTTTCCTTTGCCCACTGTAAAATGGATATGACTTATGGTTGAATAAAGAATCAAGAAAGAAGCTGGGGCCAGACTTTTCACAGTAGTGCATGGGCAGAGTATGGGAGACAACGGCATGAGCTGAAATGAGAGGTTCACACCAGCTTAAAGGAAAAACTTTTACCCCACCAGAATAGTCCAAGAGTGGCACAGGTTGTACAGAGAGGCTGTGCTGTCACTGTCCATAGCTGGAGGATTTCAAGACCTGACTAGACAAAGCCATAAGCAAACTGTTCCAACCTCAGAGCTGTGAGCCTGGGGCTGGACTGGAGACCCCTGAGGTCCGGAATTGGTTTGTGATGCTGTGATCTGAAATGAAATAACCAGATTGCCTACCATAATTTCATGGCTATGAAATAATGTCCAGCAAACAGAGCTCCCCTCCCAGTCATTTGGGAAGCATTTAAGTGGATGTGCCTCACACCATGCTGTGATGGACACGCTGTGCAGGTGCTATGCAGCTGTTCAGTGAAGCAGTTTGAACGGTATGATCATTCTGCTGTGAAAATACAGACAGCCTGTTTGTGGATATTTCTGCCCCGGGAGCAGAGCACAAACATACATTGGTCATCTTACCTACAAGAATCATGAAGATAAAGGAAAGTTTCTCAATTAATCAGATCTTGTAGAAATTCGTATTCTTGACACATAACATGGAAGAAATAAAGAAACAAATTCAGAGCACTGAATCTTAAAAGCAGAGAATCCCAGAAGTCACTCTTGGCCAGAGGTGAGGTGCTGTGATAAGCACTGAAGCTTTCAGTCCTTTTACAGCCCAGCTTGAAACAAAGTTGTAGTCTTCCAGTCTTCAAAAATGATAAAGAGGTGCATAAGTGCACTAAAGTGACTATTCTGGGTAAGGTAGTCTCTTGGCTCATGAATACAGTAAAGCATTTTAAGTTACCATGGCTACCTTAGAATTCCAGCTATAGTTGTAGATCCAGTAAAATCCTGGGGCTATGAACCATTTTGAGCTGAGAATAATAAGCCCTTCATTAGTTGAGGAGGTATATATCATTCTCCCTATCAGATTGCATCAATTCCATTATATTTTACATAGGGTGAGTTTGAGTGATGTAGCTGAGTACCTGTCACTCTCAGGCAGTCAGGAAGTGGAGACACTGTGAACTGTTTCGCTGAGGATGAGACTAGGGGCTGAAGTTTGCTCATGAATTCCTACTGAGTTCAGCTGGTGCTGAATCAAGTTGCCAAGGAAGAGTATAATCAGAATGAGAATTCCTAGGAAAAAACACCCAGCATCTTTTCCCCAGATATGCATTTGTCCAGAGTAAATGAAGAGGACAGCAGGGAGAGTGCATCTGAGACTAATCAGTCCATCTGAGCTACATGAACTGTGACACATCTTGGGCAAACTAGGCTCCTACCAGGTGGCACCTTATTCACTTACAACCTGTAAGAGTTGGAGATAAATGGCTGGGAGAAAAATGGAGATGGAGAAAAATCAGACGGAAAATTTAAGTATTCATTTTGTTTGTTTGAAAACAAAAGTATTAAGATATTCTTTACTATTTTTACATTTTTATTTTTTTAGATGCAGAATGTTTCAAATCAATATGGATGATTTTTTTTTAAATAGACAGTTTTGCAAAACAACTTCTAAAAATATTACCCAGAACCTCTGAACAATCCTGAAAAGAATCAGTTTCCCCCAATAACAATACTTTAATGACTCCTGTAATGATACTTTTACTACTTGCAAGTTGATCTTAGAAAATCCAAAGACAGAGACTAATTTTTAACTTGGGTTTTAGAGTAATTGACTGATCATTTTTATACTGATAGGTCTATATGTTCCTTATGTTCCTTTTGAAACTATGATTTAACACACAGCATTTTCTAGGTCGTCCTAAATACATTTAAGGGAAAAGGCATAGTTGTTAAGCAAAGAATCACAGAATCACAGACTGCTTAAGGTTGGAAGGGCCCTCTAGAGATCATCCAGTCCAACCCCCTGCTCCAGCAGGGACACCCAGAGCACGGGGCACAGGGCGGCAGCCAGGCGGGTTTGAAGATCTCCAGAGCAGGAGCCTCCACAGCCTCTCTGGGCAGCCTGTGCCAGGGCTCTGGCACCCGCACAGCAAAGAAGCTCTGCCTCACATGGACATGGAACTGCCTGTGCTTCAACTTGCACCCGTTACCCCTTGTCCTGTCACTGGCCACCACCGAGAAGACTTTGGTCCCATCCCCTTTACATTCTCCCCTCAGGTATTTGTACATGTTGTCTGTCTTCTCTTCTCTAGGCTGAACAGGCCTAGTCTTTCCTCACACAATAGATGCTACAGTCCATTAATCATATTTGTTGCTCTCCGCTGGACCCACTCTAGCAGCTCCACGTCCCTCTTGTCCTGGGGAGCCCAGAACTGCCCCAGTACTCCAGGTGGGGCCTCCCCAGAGCTGAGCAGAGGGGCAGGATCCCCTCCCTCCACCTGCTGCCAACGCTGCTCCTCATGCAGCCAGGAGCCCTTTGGCCTTCTTGGCCACGAGGGCACATTGCTGCCTCGTGGGTAACTTGTTGTCACCCAGGACTCCCAAATCCCTCTCTGCGGAGCTGCTTTCCAGCAGGTCAACCCCTAATGTGTCCTGGTGCCTGGGGCTATTCCTCCCCACGTGCAGGACCCTGCACTTGTCCCTGTTGAACCTCACGAGGTTCCTCTCTGCCCAATTCTCCAACCTGTCCAGGTCCCTCTGAATGGCAGCACAGCCCTCAGAGGGTCGGCCACTCCACCCAGTTTGGTATCGTCCACAACCTTGCTGAGGGTGCCCTCTGTGCCCTCGTCCAAGTCATTGATGAACCAGTTGAACAGCCCTGTGCCCAGTACTGACCCCTACTGACCACTGGCCACTCAGCCCCACTTATCACCACCTTCTGGGCTCTGCCATCCAGCCAGTCCTCAATTCACCTCACTGTCCACTTGTCCAGCCCACACTTCCAGTGCTTTCCTAGGAGAATGTTATGGGAGACTGCGTCGAAAGCTTTGCTGAAGTCAAGGCAGACAACATCCACAGCTCTCCCACCATCCATCCAGCCAGTCATCCCATCGTAGAAGACTCTCAAGTTCCCCAAACACGACTTTTGCTTGGTGAATCCATGCTCACTACTCCTGATCACCTTCTTTTCCTTGACAAAACACACAAAATGAGATTTTAATCTATACAATCTATACTTTTTTTTTTTATATATCAGCATTGTAAATTGCTGTAGTGTGGTAGTACAAAGGTTGAATTTTGCCATTAGTCATTTCAGGGCAACAGCCTGTGATGATCTAAATTTGGGATTATGTCTTCTCCATAGGATCAAGCAGCAGAAACTCAATAGTGATGGGGAGCACTTACTTAAAAACACGAACAGTAAAAGTAGAAGGAAAGCACACAATAGTTTGAATGTATTTTGCCTATTGAAAACTTGAGGCGCAATTCCTTTATTGTGTCCATTGTGCCCCACATCATTTTATGATATGTTGTGAAGGAACAGAAAAGGAGAATGGGACAGTGAGGACCCATTCTGAAAGACAGGACAAGTGCAGAAGGAGGATGACTTCATGTTTCTCCATATTGCTGTTAAGAGTAGCACAGTACTGCTCTGAAGGGACCTTCTCAATTTCTCTGCATCTCTTGGTCCACCATCTCTTTACTATATAAGGAAATGAGAATGTCACTTATTCTGACAATATTGCAGGGATTAAGTGATATAGATATCTATCTATTATGAACTAAGCTTGATCCACCTAATCTTTCACACACAGGCATTAACCATGTGTCAGGTGGTTAAATGCAAGCAGAGTATCGTGGTGAACACCTCCATAACCTATAGTTAAATATTGGATTTTGCTGCTTGGTTGAACTTTTTCCCTTCTCTCTTCATACTCTTGACTCTCAGATTTCCTTTTATGCCCCAGGAATATAAAATTTCCTTTGAAATACAGCATTTTGGCCTTGAACATGACCAAATGCAGATGAACACTTAATTCCTTATAGTTCAAGCAAAGAAAGACTTGCACATTCTTATTGACTGATTTGCAGACCTGTACTGAAGCAAAAGTGCCAGACGTTTCCTGAATAAATGGAATAAATATCTAGACCAGTTTTCAGGTGAAATAGAAAAATATCCAATTAAATTATCATAAAACATATAAGAGGTATTGAAACAATCCACATTATTAAAATAGCAGTTCCTCAAAATCATCTCTGTATCCTACCTTGATGCAATATAGTATTGCCTGATGCCATAAATGTGACTGAATGTCACTCTTCAAATATCAGCTTTGCCTGTTCACATCAGCAGTCACCATTAAAGGCCTTGAACCAAAATTCTTCAGATTCAGTTCTATTGCATCAATGTTTTCTAAGAAGATCAACCTGACTGATTTGGAATCCTTTTCAAAGTATTTCCATAGTAGGTTTAGTCACCATATGCTTTCTTTGAAGAAAATAATAAAAGTGCACCATTAGACAACACAAAGCAAAACATGCTACTCTGAGGGACAGATTCTGTCATTTTCATTTCACAGATACTATAATGACATTACTATAGTAGGAAGAGCAATAAAAAATGAGTACAGTGCTTTACTAGTACTGCACTTTTACAATAAATTGTACATCCACATTACCAATATAACTACAGTGAAAAATGAGATGTTTCTTTATGTGATAAGAAAAGCTTAGTCTTCCTGTTGCTTCTGATATTGTCTACATTTTAGGGGCAATGAAAAGTGCATCAGATAAAAAATTTTTTTGACAGTGCAAAGTCAGATTTTAAAAGAGAAGCAAACAAAAATCAGCAGATAATAAAAAGATATGACCAAGTCCTTACTGAATAGCTAGGTCAGCATTAAGTTAGTGGACTTCTCAAAATTATATATGGTCCTAAAATCAATAAAAGGTTGGGCACAAAATCAGTTGGCACATCATGGACAAGAAAAAAATTATAGATTGATTTAATGTAGAGAAATATAACAGCATCAGAAAACTGCTTATGATCAACTATCTAAACCTTCCACACTGCATAGGCTGTAGAATGCAAGTTCTTCTATACAAATGCCATATTTCCATTCATCACTAAATCTTTGGACTATAGTAACTCATAGTCCCAATGCTGTTCCTCAGTGCTGAGACTGGACTTGATGAGCTGCTCTGCGTTGAGGGAGAATGGCCTTTCCAGTCATGTAGAAGTAAGCAGTGCTTCTTTCACTCCTCCAGTTTTCTTTACATCTTCTCCAACCAAAAAGACAGGACAGGTGAGTGAAAACAACACCTTCACTTTTTTCCCTTTTCTCTTTGTGTTTATACTTCTATGTGTTTTCCTTTGTGTTTATTCTTCTGTGAGACACTTGCTGTCTTCTGGTAGGCATTATGAATATGGCAGTCCCACCACACGACCCTGGTCAACAGTGCCTGTTCCCACAAGTGTTTTTAGAGTAGATGGTGAGCTCAGTTTGTCTTAGCCCTCTGAGATGAAGTCTCGTACATCACAGAATCACAGAATCACAGAATGGTTGAGGCTGGAAGGGACCTCTAGAGATCATCTAGTCCAACCCCCCACGTCAGTCCACAATACTAGTTCAAAAGGAATACAGTCCAGCTGCTTGGATCCCAGCATCTTCCTTGAGATTCCCTTGGATAGGGTTTAGACAGCCAGTGACTTTCGTCGAAGTGACTTACACCCACTGCAGTACCTACTGCTCTGTCAACTTGAGTTATAATGCAGAGGAATGATGAAGAGCAGTAGTTGATCATTCTGCTTTGCTCATGTGTCCCCTTCATTAAGCACTGCTCCCTGCAAACTTCAATAGCAGCTCATTTAAGTTTAATTCTAGATATGACTTTTTTTGGATTTGTATTAAGCAGTGAAAGGCCAAGATCCACATCTCCTTTCAGTATACACCAATGTACTTATGCACCAGTGTATTTTGACACCAGTTACCTGGCACTTCATCCAGTGAGTACGGACCATGCGACTTTGAATTTCTTTCCCTTTCTAACCAAAACAGCATGCACGCCAAGTCAAATGCTGAACAGAAGTCATGGCATCAACTTTATTTCCTTTATCAGACCAACTTGTAGTGTCAGTCAAAAAACTGTATCAAATTGCCATGTGCAAGATAACAGTTTACCTCTTTGATAGTGTTAATAGGCCTTGAAGTGAGTGTCAGTCAGGTCTCCTCTAGAAATCCATTAAGTGGCCAACAAATTAGAATGAAGAACTTAAATCCTTTATTAGGCACAGCCAGGTCAAGATGTGACCCAATTTTCAAAGACAGAGAAAAATCTTTCCTATTAATTAAGTCAAGAGAGAGAGTATGTGTTCACTGTCCTTACAAATCAACTCACTGTGTAGGTGTATAACTTCAGGCACTTAGTCTCTGGAAATCTTGGTTCCAATGGTTACTTGCTCTGAGAAAATTGCTTTTTTAATCTAATCAACTGTTCCCATGTTGGCCTCTTAGTAGAGAAGTTTGTTCAGCTCTCCACAGATCTTCAAGGAGAGGCTTGCAGCAGCCCCATCCCTTATGTCTGGCAGCCTTGTCTCTCCCTCTTTAAAGACCTCTGTGCTTCATGTGTCTCAATGGCCCCCTTAGGAGTCATAATGGGAATCAGGAAAGGGCCAGAGACAGCATGGAAAAGTTCACAGTGGCCGACTTCTGCCCTTAATTGCCAGCTTGTGTTTCTATGGCTCTGCCTTTGTTTTTAAAAATAAAAGTTATGATTAATCTAGCCATTTACAAAACCACAGAATTGAAGGGAACCACAGTTTCATGGAGTCTACAGCCTGCTGCAGTGAACCTTTCAGCTGAGATTAGAAATCTTTTTCCATTACAAGTCTGATGTTGACACAACTTCTTTTAAAAAACTCCCTTCTGCCTGCTTCTCTGGCCCAAGATGCTTTTACCCATGAAAATTTTGAAATTAATTTGACAAGATGTTTTTAAGATTTAGGACTTTGAAAGAAAATCTGTTTTTCATCTGGGAGAAAGTTGAATATTTTTGAAATTGTTTTCTAAAGCATTTATAGTTTTCCTTTTTTTTTTTTTTTTATTAGGTCTTCATAAAAATATTATCCGGAATAACTTTTAAATTCTTGTGTCCTTCCCTATGGACTCTGGTGACAGTTATGATCTCAGAGTGTAAGTTTAAGCAAAATGCAAATTTCTTGATATGATCACAGAGTGTTTACAAAGTCGACAGAGCACTTGTCAAACATGTTATGGATGAATGATAGAAAGAGGCCAAAGTAGAAAGTTTAATATCATCTAAGGCACTAATAGATCCAACATTTAACTTGAAACTTTCCTACTGCCTGTCAAATGTTTCTTCACCATTCTAATTCTATTCTTTTGCATTTCTAGCCTTACCTTTCTCACTTTCTCATAAAGTTTTTTTTTTTTTTTTGACTTTTTTTAAAGACAGAAATTGCTCAGTTATGTAATGTTTCTTTAGTGGCATATAATGAGCTCTGAGCATTCATCAAAATTTAGAGTCCTGTATACAACAGTTCTGTAAATTGTTGGAGTACACTGGCCCAGTAAAAAAAAAAAAAAAGGGAAGATGACGAGCCAGACTCAGTGCCAGATACAAAGAAACAAAACTTCCACCACCAAAAACGTCTTGAAATGTGAATAGCAAATAACCATAGCCATCTGCAGAGATAATACTCTGGACCATCACACACAGTCACCCAAATATACCTGCTCTTCTAGCCCCCTGTACCTTCTCAGTGCTCTTTTCCCCTAGTCCTCCATAGCCTTCATGGTCTCAGTACTACATTTTCAGCTAAGCATTTCAAGAGAAGGAAGTGCAAGAGGTTCAGTTTTAAGAAGAATTAACTATGATTATCCTTGATAAAAAAATGCAGTTAAAGATAAGCCATGAGACTGAAGGAGGCAGCATTCTGTAGGTTTATGGCTATGTTTTTGGAGTCATCACAGTCTCTTTGTCTCAAAAGTCCATATCCCCCAGGATTACCTCTGACAAGTGGCAAAGCCCATGTGTACGAAAGGCATTAGGACCAGGGCAAGCATGTAGGATATTCTTCCTGAGTACCCTTCCAGGATACAACCATTTATGAATGTGGTAAGGATACAGACAGATACCAAGAGAACGTAGATTCTGGTGAGGACTCTGATGAGGATTCCACACTGAGGTGTGTTTTCTGAAAACAAATACAATATCACTGAAGTTCCTCCTACCACTCTGGAATCTAATGAACATATAATGGTGTCTTCCTTCTCCAATAATACATGACATAGCCAAGCAAAAGAAAATATTAAAGAAAGAACATTTGGCAGATGCCAGGTGGGGTCATTAGCTGCCCAGGGCTAGAATCTCATTTTCATTAATCACTGTAAAATATGGCCTAACTGAACAGCAAGGTCTGATCTGGTGAATTCAAAGCTTCCTAAGCATTTTATTATTAGGAATTTCTTTCAGTTAAAAAGGCATCATTTCTTTTCAAGACACACTGGGATTGCCAAACCCCAGGCTTTACCAAAGTAGCAAAAAAGACAGCGTGAGTCTTGCAAAACGCACACACACACACAAAGATCTTCAAAGAAAAAGCTTTGGCTACCATTTCAAAAGGATCTTTTAAGTTTTCCTTTTAACTTTAATCTTTTAACTGCCTTTTCTTTTTTTTAAATTTATTTACTATTATGAAAAATACCAGCAAATAGAGAGAATCATTAGATGAATGATAATGGACTACAGCTCACTGTCTCCAGTATGAATGGGAGATGTGTTACTGGTGAACAGAGTCAGGACTCCTTCCTGCAGAGTAAAACAATATGGCTTTAAGTGAAGTACCCTGCAGGCATTTGAAACAGAAAAAAATTAAACTATGTTACAGTTTGCTGCAGAAGCCACAGTGTAGTGTAATGAGAAAAAAAGGTAACTAACTGTGGGGCAATCAAAGTCTCACTGTTTTCTACTGTAGTGTTCTTTCAGTTAAAGGGATTCTGTTTTGTTTTAAGCTTATGAAGCTAGCAAAAAAATCATTAATTCTATTCCACAACTTCCACAACTTTGTGTTTTCTTGAAACAAGGCCTGAAGTACTTTAAAAGAAATGTCATCACATATAATAAAGAATCAAGGGGGCCTTGAGTTCTAGAAATAGCACTTCTTCCTTAGATACAGTTGGCTGACTTTTTCTCCTTATATATTCCCTAAGCACAACTATTTATGTCTGTGTCTGTCCCAAACTGGGTTCCCATTTGTGATTACTTTTACAGATCCTTATTTCCTGGTTTGGTTGCAGAAATCTCAAGGCTATTTGTTTTCTAATACAATATCAATGCTGTTGGTGTAATACAGTATGCCTGGATCACGGAAGCTTCCACCATGAGGGGCAGGACTGAGCATGAGTATTTTTTGCGTTTAAAGTTGAAATAAATTGTTTCCTCGATGGAATATATTTACTTACATTACAGCTAGAAAAAAATCAAAGATATTTCAGATATTTGAAAAGTTGCTGACAGAATTGATTCAAATCAAGCTATTTTCTATTCCTGATTTTCAAGAACTGGAGAAATGGCTACTCACCCTCTGTTTCTGAGTTCTGTACAGTCAAGATGAAATTAATCTTAAACTTAGCTTTAACTTGGGCTTATCCCAGTCATGTGGTGAACAGCATAACATTATAGGTTCCAACTAAGCTGCTGAGAAAAATTGAACACATAGCTCACAATAGGAAAACTATAGTTTGCTTTTTTAATTAAATGAATTCTCATGCATTTAAATGAAGCATACCATGTTTATTTAATTGACTTTAATTGAAAGACTCATCTCTGGAACCATTTCTTGGAAGAACATTTAAGATACTGTCTTCTGTGAGACCATGAGTGTGAATAAATGCTACTTACAAAGTGAGGGTTACAGGGTTCAGTGTCAGCTCAAGTCTCTCATTAGACTGTGCAACTACATTAATACATATCAAAATGACATTCACAGAGTGTCAGTGTAAGTTAGGAAAGGCCTCATCATAATATGAAAAATGTACACACATGTACTGTGTACATGTGATGCTGCAACCTTTGGAATTGATTTAGTTGTTTTCTTATCAACAATGGATCCCATGATCTGCATTTTGACTTTTCTTCTGCAGGCTAAAAAGCTGTTGTCTCCCCTTTGTGTAATATTCAACCATTAGAGGACTAATGGTCTCTCTGTCATACAGCAGTGAAATCCAAGTGCTTTCAAGTGAGCATATACAAGACCCTTCTTTCAAAGTGATTTTCCCAGCATGCAAATACTGCTTGGAATATTTTGGCCAAACACAGTTTGTACAATTGGTACAACTGAAACATTTACTGATTTTGCAGGACAACACAATCTCAAAGTCAAGCCAAGTTCTACATAGTTAGCTATGCAATCCTTGGTTAGTGTGCAGAGATATGTTTCTTCAAAATGTAATCCACTGGCTGTGAGTATGTCTTATATCCACCATGTTTTATACCAAGCTGTAGATCAAGGAGGGACAGAACTAAAATGCTCCTCAAAGATAAACTACATAGACCAACAGGTTCTTTTAATGCTTTAATGAAAGTGTCAGCAGGTCCTAGGTTTTGTTACATGAATCACTCATCAACATAATTGTCAATATATGCATTTTGGGTCTGACTGTGCAGTAGATGAGAAACCCTAACTTCTTCTAAAATCAACAGCAGTTGTGTAGATTAGGTGTAATATCACACCCAGATTATCCACTTTTACTCAAGCATGAGAATTAGGACATACTCAGTGGATTTGTCAGAGAGTATATTAAAAATGAAAGCATGTTTTTCATACAGCACAAAACCAGATCTTCTGCCTCAACAAGAAGTTGTAAAGCAGTGAAAGTACAAAGGGGTTTAAAAAAAAATTAGCAGATTATTGGTCATTAAATATAATACTTCTGACACAATCAGAACAATAAATGTCTATATGGATTCTGAATATGGGATACATCGCTCTTCTATGTCTATTCCCTTTAATTTTCATGAACGTACACTGCTGTCCACTGCTCGAAACAGGACACTATAGGTATGTAGGGCTGTGGCTTCATGCAGTTTAGTAATTCTTGGGGTAGCAAACACTGGTTGGCATATCCTCTTTATACCAGTTATTTTCACATACCTTTTCACAGAATTGCTAAAGCTACAAAGCACAAATTACATTTGGAGTTTCATAGAGCTTTAATCGTTTAACCTCATTTTTGTAAGAGTCAGTCTGACATCTGCTATAATTTAAAAATGATTTGGGCTGCTGGAATTAGCCAGATCACAGAGGCAGTGTGTTTCAGGGGACCATCTCTTGAATTATGATTCAGAAAGAGCACATGCTAGGTAAGAGCTCCAGGCAAACTGTTTTTCTGCTGCTTGTGTCACTAGAGCAGCAAAGACTTTAACTAAAGTCTTTGACACTTGTTGTGACTATGGCTACTGTTTTCCAAGCGCACAACTGCAGATGCAGAATGAGCATCTTTTTCTTGCTTTCCATAGCAGTTCTCTTCCCATTTAATGTTGTTTTCTTGATCTGCACTAGCCTCACAATATCTTAAGGCTGCAATTTGCTGTACTTTGTCAGTCTTTCTTCTATCTCTACCCACAAATCATGATCAAATCCTACTGCTTCTTCTTCCACAATATTCTGAAACGATCGTCTGTTCCAGAAAAAAAATTTGCAAGCCCATAATGAACACTAAAATTTTTGGTTGGTGCACAATTTCACTTAACTCTGATGTGCTTAACCTTAGCAGTGTACTTCATTGAATACATGTAGGTAGCTTTGTAGGCATCTGTGAGGCTAATCTAACTATAGTGGCCTTGTCATGATCAATATTTATGACTTTCCCTCCTTTGGTGTATTCTTGAATACTTTTCTGTGTATTCTACATATCACTGTCAAGTATTCAGTGTTAGTCATTATTGCACAGGAACACAAATAGGTGAACCAATACTCTATTCTAGAAATGCCAGGAGCTTTAGTTTGCTAAAAGCAAACAAACTTACCATGGTTTGTATCCTGAGCTGGTAGTTCTTCCATGCAAACTGTCCTCTGCTAGAAGAGCACCAGTATTAAATCCTTATCATTTGGATTATTTAATGACAAATTAATCTTAATTGGAAAGCTGCCAGCTGGATAACTCAGTCCCATCAGTTATTTATGTACATCTCATTTTATTCAGTAATAAAAGTAAATGAAAACAAAGTTCTCATAGATTTGGAAATAAAGAGGAAGAAAAACACCTCTGAATCCAGCCCCCAGAAAACTAAAATGGAAACAGAGCCCATATTTTATGTCTTCTGAAAAACGAAAAGTGAGCTAATGGGTAGTCTTCCCCTCTCACTTCAATTAAGTTACCATAAAAACATCACGTACACGCGCTGACAAGTAGCTCATTACAGTGTCGGCCCCTTTATTGCTATGAAAAGCTGCTCAAGCTTTTAACCAGAGCTATGCACTTCCCCACTTTCTTCCTTCAGTTCATTTATGGATGAATAGAAATGAAGAGTAGAAAGTGTGTGAGAGGCAGAAGACAAGAAAGCAAAGCTGTCATTACATACCATGCCTCTATGCCTGTGCGGTGAGTTTCTGCTTTGAGATTGCCCCTGCTGCAGTGGACCCGACATTAATGGAAAGCTGCCTGTTAACCAAAGCTGCAAAGGTTTACCTACACTGGTTTTTGAATGGATATACTAAGAGCTACATGAATGACCTGACTCCAGAGCCAAAACTTTTCCTGCCTGCTTCCTCCAGCATTTCATGTGCCACCCCCACTTTCTTATTTCAGATGATCCAGGCCCATTTATGACCTGCACTAGCAGCTTTCCATTCATCCTGCTGCCCACTACGTTGCGTGTCAGGCTTGAACCAAACCACTCTTTCCAGACTAGAATCTCACTACTTTGTTGTGCTGCATGCAATACTGGGATCAGATGGCTGAAGGATGGAAGTGAGAAGATGAGTGGGAACCATGGCCCATAGCGTATCAAGCAGCTTCTCTGCTCGCTGTCAGCACTGTGAAGGGCAACTTGTGAGTGATTCTCTGGCAACTATTTTGTGCCTATTCATTTCAAGCTATGAAGTTTCTCAGCTGCTGATCTTTAAACAGCAAATCTTCATTATACATGTAACTTCTGCTGCTTTTACCTTCTCTCTGGCCACAAGGGCCTATTCTAATCTCTCTGCTTTGCCAGCCCAGTTTAGGCTATTTATATAATCATAATGCTTCGTAAATTGGGGCTTTGTCAATTTTAGGGTTTATACAACAGACCATAGAGAAAAGGGAAAAGGAATCAAAGGACATGGGCACAGAAAGGCATTATATGGGACAAGCTCTTCACCTCTACCTAAAATTGACCACAGAACAAAATCAGACTGGTTTAGGCAACCACAAGGGTATAAAAATTAGGCTTGGAGTTAAATGCAGTCTTCCTGGAAACAAGGGGACTATTTATTTATATGCCACATTTGTAATAATAAAGTTCTATATTAGTAATGAGAGACAAAAGAGGGAAGTCTGTCATTGGACTTGCAGGCAGAAATTTCCAGCTGCAGGTGAAAAAAGATTTTTACTTCCACACAACTTAGCAAACCTAATGCTTTTTACTTCTTTATCAAACACATGATCAGGTTTTTTTTTTTCTTTTTTCTTTTGGGGTGTTTCGTGATTTTCAGTAAAATGATTTTCCAAAGTATTTTCTGTTCAGTTTAACACTTGGCTCTTCTAGAACTGTTTTCTTAAACTCTCGTGGTTTCCATGTCATTGTTTGGGGTCAACATCCTCTTCAGGTATTACTCTTTTGTCTTGCAAAGCTTGAAGCTGTGATTACATTTCCAGAAGCAGGAATGGCAAAACCTCCCCTAGCCCATGTCAGGGCTGGACCAGCTCTCTCCAGGTCTTCTCCGATACTCACAGACTTTTGTCCTCCTATTCCAGTTTTGCCTTGGTTTCCTATTTTCCATGCAAAGCTGCTAATGCAAACTTGTTGAGGAAGTTCAAGACATTACAGCCAAACTAAACAGTGCAGACCTTCAGTAGAATTTAGCAACTTACCTACTCACCGGGAACACACAGGTAGGACTTCGCTGATATGGGCAACTACACACAGCACAGCAAACAAGTTTAAGGGGAATGAAACCAAGTCACTGGGAAGAAAGTGAAGACACTAGGGGCTCAGGTCTATGTCTGTCTGCAGCCACTCCTTCAAGCTCAAGTAAAGGACTTCAGTTCTCAGTGGGTTTTGGGATATGCAGTGCAAAAATGGCTACAGGAGCCAGGCACATAGGGTTTGAGGAAGCAGGAAAGGGTGAAAGATGCCAAAGGTTTCGCTGAGGGCTTATCATCTGTATGAGCTCATGCTTCTCCTCCCACTTGGAAAGGACACAACTTTCCAGGAAATCCCACATAACATCCAATATTCTTTATACTGGCATGTGCAGTCCACTTCAACACTGTCCACTTGATCTACTTATGGGTTTTGTTAATGCAAGCTTCCCATCACTCCCCTTAGTTATGTCCTTGGTATCTGGTTTTATCCCCCAGTGCTGATTCTCTGCCAGCAGTGATCCTGTGGATCTTTACGAGCTAGGAAACATATTGCCCCACGTCAGCAGATGCACCCAAGCCAAAGGGAACCATTGTTGCAATCTTAAAATGTGCTACCTGCACAGGTTTCAAGGGATGCTACGTGCACTGGGTCACCTAAAAGCCTGTTGTTTTGCAAAAGGTTGGAAGAATTCTCATTTACTATCCGGAGATAAAAGTTTACATTTGTAGCCTCTCATGTGATAGAGGCCTAACGTTTCACGAGCTCATCAATGATGAGCTGTGGTGGAGGCAGGAAGGAGAGCAGACACAAGCAGTAGTAACTATGTATTTCTGTGCAAGTGTTTTCCTTTGTGTAAATAAAAAAACCCCACTGTGCCTGAACTGCTCCCTCGAACTTGCTGCTGCATGTTTTGCATGCAGTCATCCTGCAGCAAAAGGCATGCTGCAAGCAAGCGGAGGATGACCCAAGGTGCCCCCGAGCCTGGGATCTGTGGCCAGACTCCTGAGGAAACCACAGCTGCCAGTCTGCGGGCTGGAGCACCAGAGGTGTCAGACGGTGCCGCTCCAGCCAGCCTGCCCGCGTCCTCTTGGGAAAGTCAGGGCCACGAGCGGGGGGAGTGGAAGAGGGCAAAGCCTGCGGGCTGTGCTCACCACAGCGCCTGCAGAGCTGCTGGCAAGGCTCTTGGGGCTGGCTGCGTGCCCAGAAAGCATACAAGTGGTAGAAGAGGTGTAAGCGAGGAGGGTGCGGAGAGCCCGAGCCAGCTGAGCAACCGCACGGCGCTGCCGGCCAGGTGGCTGGTGCCCAGCGCGCTGCGGTCTGCTTGGTAGTCTCCGAGGGGCCGTGCAGTTTGGGTGGACTTGATCAGACTCCACAGGGAATGAGCGGGTGCAAAAGACCCGAGAGCAGGAAAGAAGAGGTCCTAGTGTAGCCTGTGTCCAGCGGGAAGGCAGAATGTGGAGCTGAGCTTCTCTGCAAAGAGGCATTGAAGACCTCCTCTTCTGAGCTCGCAGGTTCGGAAGGAGCAAGAAAGAAAGGGTCTTAGGGGTGGCTGTGTCAGAAGCCCAGGCACACGTGCCAACCTTTGCCAGCAGGTGGTGTAAACCCAGCAGAAAGAAGTCTGGATGAACCGTATTCCCCAATTCCTTTTTTAGTAAGTTTTGTTCCAAGAAATGGAGTATTATCCTAGGTAGCAACAGGCCCCAAGTGGCTAGTCATCTGACCCCAACGCACTTAAAGCAAGAAACACTATCAGTGCTTATCATAAATTTAAATGTCCAGGGCTGAATGCGCCGCACATTTATCCCTTCCAGCTTCCTTACTCTCACTGAACCGGGAGGCTTCGAGAGCCTTCCTGGAGACCTGATGGCTGACCAGAGATGGGCAGAGGGGAGTGCGCGAGTCAATTACGCTCAAAAGATGGAAGTCCGGCGTAGCCCTGGAAATACAGCGTTGTACGGGCTGAGTTTGAATACGGGCGGCCTTGGCAAGCAAGGCCGGCTGCTCCAAGCCCAGGCC
>VZSV01000104.1:2158976-2212230 GCA_013398735.1 Nothocercus julius
TGCTAATCCTAAACAGGTTGGACTAAAGAAAGAATAAAATTAAATGAACAGATAAAAAAAACAAAAAAAAAACTTAATTTCAGATAAAAGACCTTTTCTTTCTCATGCAACCAGCAAGTATAAAAGGATATATTTATTAACGACAACATATTTCCAGACCTAGAAGGGTCATATGGGACTTTTTATCTTATGATTGTATGGCAGAATTTCAGGACTGAGATTGTTTTCACAGCTGAAAAGGAACTGCCCAACACAATGCTGTTGGACATTTGCCCAGCTCTTTGGTCTGTGTGGTGTGCCTGTTTGCATGTGCAAGTTTCTCGTTTTCCCCACATATCCTGTAACAATACACAAGTAGCAGCAAACTTAATCAACAAAAAAACAAAAATATTACTGCAACGATGGATTTTTCTGGAGACCTGTGAAGGAGCAAGTTTGTGCAGTCTGGAATTTAAACAATATCTCTTCATGCTGAAATTCTGTATTGGGCAAAATCTCCAGTGTGGCTCTTCTGCATGTGCCTTCACAGGCATCTCTGCTCAGTTTCTCTGTTTCTGGTACCCCTCAATGAGAGGGCACAGTTTGCCCCTAGAAAAGGAGTTCGGTCTGTGTTCAGCCTAAGAAATCCTCGTGGCCATGCACAGGGCAGAAGCTGTGGTTCATGAACCAGAAAGCAGAATTTTGCCTATAAATGCTGGCAAAGACAGTGGGAAAGTCATAGCATGGTTATAATCTCAGCACAAGCAAATGTAGCTAATATGGACACTGCAGTAAAAATCATGCCTCAGAAGATCCTCGAGAGGGAAAGACTCTGAAAACTGCACTTTCTTGGTAGTTGTGCCAGACTGCAGTGAGTTTATTTTGCAATTCAGAAATTCACAATTTTCTTGTCAAAAAAATGGAATTCAGAAAACTGACAGCTTCAATTTCTTAAACTTCAAAAAGAAGCAATCTTTGCTGAAAAAAAAAAACTAAGCACCAAAGCCAGTAAATTACCTTTATAATTCTGATCTCTTAAACACACAAAAACCCCCAGATTTTTTCAATTTTTTTTTATTACTGGTTAAATATATTATTATTATATTAAACATATTGCTAGTTTGTTTAAGATCCATTGTAACATATAATCATCAAAATATTTAAACATATGGCTATCTTTCAAACCTCCTGTTAATGCTTCAGCTGCAATGTATATTTAAGTGTTTTACTGAATAGACATAGACTTAAGCCAGTGAGCGCAATGTTTAAGCACAGTCAACAGCAGGCCATCTGAGATAGTTGGCTAACATGACACCATTTCTTTACTTGTCCAGAGACCATGATAATACAATACAATATATTTAAAGTATCAGTAGGAAAAGAATAAATGCTCTTTTCAGTGAGGTATTACAGAGAAGTCACTTATTAGTGTATGCCAGTTTCTTAATGGGTAAGGCATTTAAAAGATGGGAGGCTTAAGCTCTGAAAGGGCCTCTGTAACACTGAGACAGACTTCCATATCTAAGAGACCCTTCCCGTGGTGGAGGCCTGGAATTAAAAAAAAAAAAAAGGCAAAGTAATCCACTGGTAAAGTACCCCATTAATGGTTTGGTTGTCAGAACTGAGTTACATTTCTAAGAGGAGCTCAGTGCCTTCCTCAGACCCGTGCCTGTGAGCCGTACATCCCTGATGCCCTGCCTGCACGACATGTGCAGGACACACACGTGTCGTGTGTGCAGGACAGGCTGCAGTGAGCGGATTCAACTCAAATAAAGACATTTCCGCAGATGCTTTTTTAAACACCCTTTTCCTCTCCGCGGCATTAGTACAATTGCAGTGGACTGAGCCCTGTTTAGTAGGTGTTTACTGCTGAACTACTGTTAGAGAATTATAAAAGCTTTAGGATGTGAAACAGGAGGGTGGACTCCATCAAACAGTCTTTGCAGAAGTCCAGCTAATGCTGTTTTTCATCTCTGCAGGGATATCTTCCCATCTCAAAGGAAGTAAATCGCAAGAAGAAAAGTGAGGCTGAAGTGGCGCTCCTGACTCCAGTAAATGGCTATGGACACCATTTCACCAAAATCAATTACCTCTACTCTTTTTAATCATAATTCCTCCATTTGTATTACATATGGTGTATGGGTTTGATGAGGTCATGGTGTCATATATCGGGAATTGTTTCTATGTATATCATCAAGTGTAAGAAGAAACTATGGGACTCTGAGCCTTGCTTTAGAGAATAACAGTGGACAAATGTGTACCATAAAAATAGTTTTTAACATTCTGACTCAAGCAAAAGCTCTCAGAATTTCACACTGTGAATCCATGTTTACAAGCATTACAGGTGGGCCTTCAGGCCTGGTTCTACCACAGCAATATCTTCCACTACTCAAACTCCACTGCTCACATGCAACCGGTTAACTGCTCTCTCTCCATTTCCACCATCCCTGACTGCATCTTGCAGAGGCTGAGAGTCCCCCTTTTTTTTTTTCATTTAGATGTAACAAGCCTAGTAGTTTATTTTCATCAATTGTCTGTATATCTCTATATTTTATCCATGTACTCTTTTGATGTATAGAAGTAGTATGAAACTCATGGTTTCCTTGTGGCAAGTGATTGTGATGCTGCCACAGGATTTGAGACACTGATGAATGGTGCTATTTTGGACTTTAAATATGCTCCTTGGCAAGGTAGCTCTGATGGCGTTATTTTTTATTTTCATGTTCTGAGAAGGTGTTGTTACTTTTTTTTTCTGAATGTTATTCTTTAGACTGAACTGACTTGTTTACTTGTGTCTTCAGTGCAACTTTCTTATGCAGTGCTGTAGGTGAGTTACTACTTATAGTGTAAAGTGAGGAACTGATTCTCTATCAGGGTCCACTTACAAACATGCAGTTATAGTGGGAGCAATCACAAAACTGTAATTTACTTAAAATCTCCTTTCTGATTCCTATCCATCTAACTTGGAGAAAGACGAGCAATAATTTTCCACCAATCTTTCAAAGTCCCTTTGATTTTGCCTTTTTCTCTTTTTTTTTTTTTAAGATTTTTTTGAAAGAAGGGACAAGTTTTAATGTCCTCTTCAAATCTATAAAATAGGGGATATAGTCAGTAAAATACATTTCTAGAAGGAGACCTCCTCAAGGGGAAAGAGTACATTGCCACAATACTGTCAACATGTGGATTTTACATTTTTGTTTTTGCTCCCAGAGGATTAACAATACAAAACAATACAAAACACAAAACTAAACAGTATCATCTACTCATGGAATGTTGTTGTGTTAGACACAGTCTGAAAGCCCACCTTAATTTTTTATATAACTCTGTCTTTTAGCTCTTCCTTTTACAGGGCAGGCCTTGTTCTGAACTGTTTTAGCTTCTGACTGCTAAATATCAATGCATGCACTGTAGTTTCTAGTTTTCTTTCCTTTCTCCACCTTGTGTAACCCTTTTCTTGTACATTTCATTTTCCAATAGATTAGATACGTCTACTGTGCTGTACATAGAGCAAGAAATAATATTCAGCAGTTGTGGCATTTATGTATAGTTGCAGTTGTGTACTGCTGAAAATGCAGGCTTTTGTAACAATGTGATCTTTAATAATGCACTACAAGTACCCAATGTATTTTAGCTATTTCAGTAGGATTCGTTCAATAAATATGCAAGCTCTAAGGGTAGCCATGATGTCTCTGTTCCCTTATTGTAAGGAAAGGACTCCTTTATTGTATCATTACATCTGTTTTTTTTTATGTGACTTCTGAGTTTATTTATTTCAGAAATATCTGATGATGTAAAAGGTGATTCCTTTGGAATTGTTGTCTGCTAAACAATAGCTATTGTGATAACCTAAGTACCAGCTCTGGAGCTGAACAGTAATGTTTGCCAGACAATTATGGCCACGTACTTCTCTTTTAAGATTCCTGAGAGCCTGGATCAAGTGGGTGCTTGATGCCATTTTTTTGTAATTCCAGGAGGAGACCGGAGGTTTATATGCACGCTAAATAAGATACATTTCATTTGCAGTCTCTGGTAAAAGAAACTGCCTTAAGCAACCATTTTTCTAGCCTGTGTAAGTTAGTTTTATAGAACAGATACTCTCCTCTCCTAAAAGCAGTTTTACTCGGGGGGAGCGGAGGAAATAGTATCTGTATTTGTAAGGCTTATAATATGTATTGGGTTCAGTTTAGCATAGAACAAAAAAATAAGATCACTTTTTAAAAACTACCAATTAACACCAGATGCGGGTCTGCCCCTGATGTTTTCCAGTCGGAAGATGCAAGGAGTGGAGCTCCATAGGCCTCGACTGCCTATCCCACTATGTGAATTTGCCGAGGGATTGAGTTTGCCCTGCTGCCTTGGGCTGGGTCGTAGCACAGGCGGCCATGCACACAAGGCACCACCACTTGCTGACCCAAATGGCCACTGATTCAACTGCAGGAAAGACAGCAGGCTGCTGTGGATTCAAACTAGAGTTGGCTCTGTGGCCAGAAAGCAGTTTTATTTACACATGTACGCATATATAATACGTGTGTGTGTGTGTGTGTGTGTGTATGCGCACTACATAAACACAACAGAAATACAGATATGTATACATGGATTTTTAATGGTAAGAAACAGGACAGCACTCTCTGTTGACTGATTCTTTTTTTATTTTGTTTTTTAACCTGTGGATCACTGTCTTTGGGAAATAAGTGAATCACTTCCAAAAGAGCTATGAAAGGTGACTAAAAAGAAACTTAAAAGTCCTCTTAAAGCTTTGGGAAAATCTGAAAGGACTGCACACAGTCACTTCTGAACCTGTAACTGCTGAAGTAAGGACTGCTTGACGTTGGGCAATATTTTTTAATCTTCACAGCATCAATCCACGTTTTAATAAAGACATAAGGATCGGTGGATTAGGGTTGTCAATCAAACTACAGCAGAGCTGACAATGACTCTTGAGTACCACGGAGAACATGTTTTTTTGTTAATAATAAATGTGAGAGACTCTTTACTATATACATCTTTTCATATACTAACTTCCTAGAAACTGAAACTTGTCAAGGCTAGTTTTATACACAGGCTGGTTGAAAGAGACTTCCTAAATATGCAGAGCATATTTAGCCTATTACATCAACATTCAGCATTAAAAATTTTAACAAAAAGGAGCTCAGAACTGCTTGTATTATGGTTTAAATCACTGAAAAAATACTGAAAAAAAGAAGTATGGTTAACTATCAAATGAAGAAAACATTAACCCTTATAGCTTGGAGTTACACCACCAAGGACATTAGTTAACAAGATATTATTCAGTGGAAGTCAGCAAATGTATGGCTGCTTGGCTATAAAACTCAAACAAGTAGGCAGGTTTATTCTCCATTAAAAGCACCTTCCAAGGTTAAAGTTGTATTATCACATTACAAAATAAGAAATCAATAAACCAGAGAAGAAGTTCAAACCCCCAAAGCAAATTTAAACAGAATAAAAATGAGGCCATTTCTGTCTCAACATCATCAGGTTGTTGTGAAAAAAAAAGCAAACATGATACTGGAATAACCTGGAGCATAGCCAGGGAACCTAGTGAAGTAATAGTTTAGCTCTGCTCAGCGCTGGCATGTCTACAGCTGGAGTAAGACATCTTATTTGGGCATCCCTCTTCAGAGAGGATGTGCACCCAGCAGCGAGAGGCCAGGGAACGTAACAGAGCGACTGCAGAACGTGCGTTAGATGAGGAGCGACTGAAAGAATTGGGTCAGTTTAGTCCAAAGCGCAGATACTGAACTGCTCTTTACGGAGCCGGACAAGATAAAGCAGCCTTCAGCATCACGAAAGAGATTTAAGTAAAACTTAAAAGCTTAGAAAACAGTTTCTAAGGGAAGAATGCTGAATCCATGCTGAAGTGTACTGCTATGGGAAGACTGCGGGAAGTTCGTTTTCCATGATATCTAAGAACAGGTTGGCAAATAGCTGTTATTATTTGTATTACCTGTTATTCAGAGCCAGATGATCCTATCACGAAGTAATGATAGACTAGAACTGGAAATTTCTGCTGTGTTTTTTTAATGGCTTCCTAAAAACTTCTCTAGCAAATGCAGTGTGGGCCCATACATATCTCTCATCGCCCATATGAGAGTTGCTTTCCCCACTCACCTCTTTCTGATTCTGCAGACTGAGTCTAACAGGGGCCATAAGCAACGTGCTAAAGCACCAGCTGCCTTTCAGGTGTCCCCTCACTTCCCAATTTCCTAAGATTACTTTGAATTGTAGTGAAATAAGGCAATATAGGAACTCTGCAAGTAGGAACTTAAAGGACTCTGCTCCTGCAGGAATTAAAACATATGTGACTTACACTCCAGCTGAGAGCAAGGAGAGCATAGGAGGAAAAGAGAAGACTGTAGCAAAAACTTATGAGGCAGGGGGGATTCAGCAGCAGCCAGGATTTTCTGAGCTATAGCTGAGAAAAGAGTTTGGGGTTTGCAGACCCAAATATTCCAATTTGCAATAGATATATTTTTCTTTAGATTTTTTCTTTTTTTTTTTTTTTTTTCTGAAATAACCTACTGGGAATGCCCCAAAAGCAAACCTGACCTTAGGAGCCAGGCACTGGTAGCTGGGCCTCCCTGGGCTGGGGAGCAGGGCTGGGTACCAGCCAGCAGGACCCCGTCGCTGGCTGGGTGCCGAGGAGGAAAGGCCCACAATGATGCCTCAGCTGCCCAATATTTGGGCACTCGAATACTGCCTCTCTCTTCTGCAGAATAAAGCAAAGGCTACATTCTCCATTTATATTTTGCCTGGGATGTAAACATAACCTAAAATCCCCAGGTAACCTACTAGCATACTGGCAATCTACGCTGCCTACGCTGATTCATCTTGACAGTTTTGTGCGCGCGTTCGGCGTTTCGAGCTACCATCTGTCTGTCAGGGTACGGCCACAGCTCCAAGTGCTGTGTAGGCTGGTGTAAATTATCTCAGGAAGTAGTGTAAGTGCAAAATCAGGGCTGCTTAAAAAAAAATAAAATAAGCAAAAGGGTGCTCAAACTCTGCACATTCTTTTCCACTTTGCCCTTTCTGAGGTTGCCTTAGTGGCACCAACTTGATCCTTTTTGTCAATTTTTAACTTAAATTACCTTCAAAGCAGCTTAACCCTCTTCTTGCATTGCAGGTGCTAATTTGGGGTTTCCTTGTGGATTTAAAGACATCATCCTGTATGCCACTTGGTACAGGCTGCTTTTCAAAGCTCTCACTCCTTGTGACTCATCTAATATTTTCCAGCTGCCGATTCCAGAGGAAGAGATGTGACCCAGCAGCTGATGTTTTATATAAAGAAAGAGTATCCTGTTTGCAGAGCACTGTTTCAGATTCATGTTGCACGTGTCCAAAGTTAAACTCCATGAATCTGTCGAGACAGATAATTGTATTCTTGGGAAATCTACTTTATGTAACTCAGAAAAGATCCTGAAAGCCTCAAGAAGTCAGAGCAGTAAGGTCTTCTTTCTTCCAAGTCATACCTTCAAGATGAAAATGCTGAGCAGGTTTCTCATGTTGCATGTTCCCTTTTTGGATGTTCTCTTTTTGCAGGTATTCTCTCATGTTCTCTTTTTGCATGTATTCTTGTTTGTTTGTTTTTTTTTGCAGTCTCAGGTTCCCAGTTTATCTCAACAAATCACCATTAACAAATACTTAGAAATAACAAATTAACAAACACATAAAAATAACTTAGAATGCTCTTTGTGCCCTGATTTCTCCTTTCAGTGCCTCATCATCCCAAAAGTTGCATTTCCTATCTAAAAAATTCTCTCAGAATGTTTTAAGCACCCAATAAGATTCTCTATCGGCAGCCACTCAGAATTCACGACTGATCATTCAGCTTCCTATAGCAGAACGGCTGCAGAGCAGGCAGCAGAGCTTGCTAAGTTTAGGAGCACTTTGCCACAGGTTTCTTGCTCTATCTGGCTTTACGTTCCTGCCGGTTATGCAACCCACTGCCTCACTGACTGCACTGACAGCTGTGCGGCTGCTGCTAGGTCTGCTAGTGGGCTGTCAAAGCCGTCTTTCTCTGTAGGTTTGTTTCCCTTTGAGTCATTCTGGCTTGGTCACTTTTCCCTCACTACTGTTTGCTCGGCGGTGAGTTTCTGCCCATTACTCACTAGCTCGACTGTGTATCCCCGTCTGCTGAAGTCTACCGGGAGTCTTGGGAGACGTCCTGTCTCCAGAATCCAGCTCCACAGGCCTCCGTGAGCTGCTCAAAACCACCTGCATCCTTTCAGCAGTTCGCACCCCATTTGGTTTCTTTTTAAGCCCCCCAAATTCTCAAGCCTTCCTTGGCAGCACATGCAAGTTGGTGATACCGATCACAGAAAGTTTGGGGAAAACAGGGCTGTACGGGGCAAAACTTCTCCCAAGACAACCTCTCCACTCCCAGAAAATAAGGGGAGGGTATAATAGGATGCCTGAGCATTGCATTTGTAAATAAACAGCAGCAAGTTATCAGTAAGTTAGCTGTAGCAGCAGGAAACGTTCCTGCTGGATTCTGTAATGCTAGCCATGGCAGGAAATGATTATGTAAAATGCAGAATTGTTTGTATTTAAAAGTTCACTTTGATCAACAAAGTGAAAAGAGATCCATTTCATGTTTTTCACTGTGAAATGCAGCATTTGTTTTAGCAGGGAGCCCCACGTTAGCAGACTTGCAACTGGCTTCGCGTGGTGAAGCTCCCAGCATTGCCACTTCTCAACACGGCAGAGGAAAAGCCACGGTAGTCTCGCTGCAAGTTTCATTTACTGCCCATCTCTTTACCGAATGACCTGAATATCTTAACGCACAAGGGAGAAGCTGGACCCTGGCAGTGCTGTGAGCAGCCCCTTCATGTTCAAGCCCCTATGACACTTCTTCCCCTCTGCAACTCCCCTCAGGGACTGACATAGCATCTTCTAGCAGCAGGATTTCATGTCTAGCATCTGCCTAAGCCAAGTATCTGATAAAAATATATATTAAAAAACTCCAAGTGTATTTGTTCACATGAGAATATAGCACGCAATGTCCTAAGGCTGTGGAGAAATTTTTAAAGGAAATGAGAGGATCGGGGTCACCCCAGTCCTTGAAAAACAGACAGGCAAAGAACCGGGAAACAGGGAATGATCTCGTATGGCTATAAAGAAAGGGGACCTTAATTAAATTCTTTTCTATAATTTAATGTTATCTATCCCAATTTCCAGGAAATTAGGTGAAAGGAGAATCCAAGAACACTGTGTGCCTAAATTACCTGGCAAAACACCAGAGATTTTGAAACAGTAAGCCATGATTTTGATCTCACACAACTGTAAATCTTGAGTTATTCCACTGGAGATACTAGGCTGAGTAAATCAGATCAAAACTACATTTGCAGGGCTGATCCAGATCTTTTAGTGTAGGTGTAAATAGACATTTCACTTGAAATTCAGTAATACAGCTCTCACTAGACGTGATACTGTCATGTTGTCCCTAACTTTTCCCCTTTTTGTGAGCGTCTGAAAGGTAAACCTGAAGTTTTCTCTGCTTTGTCTGCAAGAGTACCACTTTAACCCATCCTTAACATGTTTCTGTTATTATCAGAGCCATGATTGGGGTTCGGGGGCTTCTTGGAGTGTTTACGTCTTCCAACAGCCCTCAGAAGACACCGTTCTCCCTCAGCAAATCCTATCAATGCACACTCAGGCAGGGGTAATTGTTGGACAGATACTGGCCTAGGAAATACGGTCCAGGGAAATGAGCAATAACACACATTTCCTGAAAACTCACTTCTTCTCTGGTTACTTTAACAGTCTTTACACTGCTCTAATTTACTTGAGGGATGAAGATGACCTGGGATCAGGGTCAAGAAATGGTCTTTCTTCTGCCGGTCCACAGCAAAGGCACAAGAGGAAAGCAACTCATTTCTCTCATGGTTAAATCCTGCCCAGGCTTGTGGCAAAGTTGGTACCCTTTAATCTACCCTTCTTCCTGTTGTACTTATAAACACAAATCTCAGGAATATGAACAACAATTGAAGCTCTGTATAACAAAAAAGTTGCTATTTCATTTGTGGGTGACACAGCAGTGTTGCACCCAGCAGCAGCTAAGTTTTGTTCATACTTTTGAAAATAATGCCATATATTTTTCCTTCAGATTGCTACATGTGAATCCATTTCAAAAAGCCTGGTCTGCCTTATATCTTCTGAAATTATGCATAAGGAGCTGAATCCCACACTCTCCATGTCTAGGACATAAAGATAACCACCCTCAAGACAACACAGCAATTTTAGGGGACTGGAATTATTTGACCGGTAAAAGACCACTTCTTTTTTGTCCTTTTTTTTTTTTTTTTTCCTGTATTCTTTTTCTTTTAGGAAATAACATACCATATTCTGTTTTGCTTTAAAACCTTAAAAACAATCAATAAAACAAAAAATCTTAAAAAAACCCTTAAAACCTTAAACTCCAGAAAATAGTAAGAAATGCAACAGATTAGAAATATCATGCAAATCAACAACAACAACAAAATTCCCCAGAGGCCTCAGAGGAAGAACAAACTATTGTGGATAGGAAGAAATGTTCATTTCAGAACATATGATTTCCATATTCTAAATTAATTCATAGAATAATAGCATTTATTCATTTTTGACATTGCAACAAATACAACTAGCTGTGCTGAGGGTGGTAGGTATATTTGAGTCAAAACACGTGCTTGAAATAAAACACAGCACTACATTTTATATCTGTAGTACTAACAGTCTTAAAGCAAACTACCCGAAGTAGAGATGGCAACAGCACACTCCTGCACTTTGGGAAATCCTTTCTGGGACAAAGCAAACAGCAAGGCAGAATTTTCCTGGATTATAAATAACTAGATTTGGCCTGGCTCTCATTTGGATTATGCAAGTTCAGTGTGGAAGAGTAAAGCGGATTAAGGGCCTCATGTCACCTATTTCTGAGCCAGCACTTTGCTTTTACAGTGCAGACATAACACAAAGGAACAGTACGGGAAAAGATGCTGTTTTTCTGGTAGTGTTCAGGCAGCCTCTGAAGCAAAAAATGTGAAAGTCACTAGAGACCTCACAAATTCCTATGCACTGCAAACAGTTCCTGGGCTACAGAACAGGTAATTTTTGATAATTTGGGATTTTATGGTATGCAAACTAGCATGCTCTGCACCCATATGCCAGGTGGTCAAAGCAACTCAAGGCAAAGCAACAGGTGCTTTTTATTTGTGCCTGAGAGAGTGGTGGCTTCTGAAATGGCTCTGAGTAGCAATCAACCTTTTACTGAGGTTATTTTAAAGGTGGGTATTTGTTGTTAACTGGTCTATGTTATTCGTATTTGATCTGACAGGTCTTGACTTGCATGCTGACTTTCAACTACCCAAAGTTATCCTAGTTCCATGCCTAGCTTGTGCCACAAACTGTTTTCCTGGCTTAATTATGGAAAGAATGATGTGAAACTTACAAAAAAGAAAACAAAGAGGAATTAGTAGATCATAAAAGCTATTTTATCCAATGAACTCTGCCTTTCTTATTTTCTGCCAGTTGCTAAAAACCTCTATTTTGTTTGCCACGAAGCAAAGCTACACTTCAGTCTCTTCCATCATGACAGGGAATGGGATGGGCCTCACGTTGCCAAGCTGAACTCTCATGTATGTCCAGCGTTGTGTTATTTCCTCAATTTATGGCTGTTTTTCCTAGCCCTCATAAAACGTAGCAGACTGAAAGACTAGCAGTGAATGAGTTACCTGTCCTGGGGTAATATGCAATCCACACAGCTCTCTGAGCATTGACAAAAATTATAAGGTGTCATCAAAGTAAGCAGCTGCAGTGCTACAGGTAAAATCCCTGAAGGAGAAGGTTAGTGGCTGCACTAGGAGAGCCATTCCCAATGCCGACACTCGTGCACTGTTTGCTCCAGGAGCACCCAAAGGACATGCTCCTGCTGTCACCTTGGCACTGGGAAGCAGAAAACCGCAAAGGAGCCCCAGGGCCCACTGTGGCAAAGGATCATTAGCACAAGCCGTGGGGCTGTGCATGGCAGACGCTCATTAATGCATCCTTGAGCATCCTCCCGCACTGCTCTGCCCCCACTGCACTTACTACCATTGATGCTGTCTGCACAGAAGGGAAGATCTTCAGAAAAGGAGTAACTGGTGACAATGTTCAGTCCCTGAGGTGGAGGCACACACACCAGCACCGCTATAGGAGGACATTCACAGAGCATTTTTTGCAGTTTTCTGAGAGCAAACTAACACTGAGCTTTAAAAATAGACCATAGGCCACAGCATGGGTCTAATAAATATGGAAAACCAAATAAGTTCACTAATTTCTTATGCAAACTAAGACACTCTGTGTCCTATTAAAAAAAGAAAAGAAAAAGAAAAAAGCATCTACAAGTTCAGTCTTGAGCCCTGCTTTCATGTACTCCAGATACATAACTCCCCTACCCTGCTTCAAGGCTCATTCAAGGCCATATCTTCTCTATAAAATACCACTTTCGCCCTTCACAGTGGTGCTATAGTGATTGTGAAACACAAAAACCATGGTGATGTGATTCATGTAAGTATAAGAGATCAGTACTACAGTTGCTGTTATTCCTTTCTTCACCTTATACTGCAATGGTTCATAAGACTGATACTTTTGATCTGTACAATTCTGAAATATCTGCTATAGTTAAGAGTACTTGCAATAGCCCATAGATTCTCTCTGAATTGTATTATTTTATTCTAGTGCTAACATTTTCTATGATTATCAATAGTTCTTCCTCCTCCCTATGGGTTCAACCCTGACATATTTATCAGGAATAACAATATGCTTGTTGTATACATTTTGTTAGGCTACATCAGGCTCCTCTAGTTAACTCTTAATCTAAATTCTCTATTCCTTGGCCATGTAAGGGGTTTAAGAAAAGGCTCATGAATTTCCAAGATATCCTTTTGAAAATCTGATCATAGCTTTTAATAACAATAATCACTATTGGTACTCAAAATTCACAGTAAAGACACTAATATAGCCATGTCATTCTGTGCCTTTGTTACACTCACCAGGAGACCTGCTTGCTAACAGAGTTAGAATATATTGTTATTTTTTGCTCTTAAGTGTGCAACTTGGCTCTTAATTTCATCTTATTTCTCCTAAACCATCCCTTAAAATAATTCAGATAGTTTGATCTTCCTCTAGGTGCAATGATGCCTTGCAATGGACCTTAGATTTCCAAACTCTCATCTGTGCTGAAATGTATTGTGCAGAGGTCTATACTTTAAGTCATACATAGCAGAAGTTTGCCTTAACCAATAAAATACATTTTTATAAATATCAGCAAAAAATTTTAAGGAAAGAAATGATTTTAGTTCCAATGAAAGAACTTACTGATATTATAACAAACTGTTTTTAAACTGCCAACAAAGATTCAAGGACAAATCATATCCAACAAATCTCATTTCCACTGCAATAAGGTAAAAGTAAAGTTCTTTGAATAAACAATGAAAACCATAAATCTTGCCTTTTGTTTTGTTTTTGACATAGGCTGATGTGATCTTTCCATAAGCAGACCAAGTAAATCAGGTCAAGATGAAACAGGTTAGGGTAAATACATACTGGAGAACCATACCAAGAGTGCTCAACCATTTACTGCAAAAAGACAAGGATGGACTGAGTTATGCCTTGGGCTTTGTGCAAACCAGTATTTTCAGCAACTGGGCTATTCGGATAGAGAGTAACCCTATTAAACTGTAGTCACCGAGTCAGTGAGACCGGAAGAGACATTGGAGAACAACCTTTAACACTT
Organism: Nothocercus julius; assembly: GCA_013398735.1. Taxonomy (NCBI): domain Eukaryota; kingdom Metazoa; phylum Chordata; class Aves; order Tinamiformes; family Tinamidae; genus Nothocercus; species Nothocercus julius. Next base: position 2,172,721 of record VZSV01000104.1, read on the forward strand.
AAGCTTGTTTGAAAAATTGGAGAAATTACATGTATATATATATAAATATATAAAACATATATTTTTCAGTAAGAATAATACATGCAGACAAAGTTAGTCAACTCTAGACATATTCAATTTTGGTGGCCCTTCTGTAGAAAAGGACTTGATGATCTCTAGAGCTAAGAGGAGTTAATCTGCTGTTGTTACTAAAAAAGCAAACACTGTACTGGAAAATATAAATAGAAGCATAACCTACAAGACTCACAAAGTGCTCATTCCACTCTAGTCAGCATTAGTGAAACCTCAGCTGGACCGCTGCATCCACTTTTGGGCAAGGCACTTCCTGCAAGATGGGGAGGAACTGGATGGGGTCCAGAGGAGAGCAGTGAGAATAGCCAGAGGTCTCAAAAATGTTCTCAGTGAGAAAAGACTGAAGAAATAGGGCTGCTTAGTTTAAATAAAAGAACACTGAGGTGACAACAATTTTAAATGTGCACAGGAGGCAGCTGCAAAGGGGAAGGAAATAAACTTCTTTCAAGCCCCATGAGGATTAAGAAAGGAAACAAAAGACCTAAATGCTAGCAGGGTCTTTAGCTTAGGAAGTCATTTTCTAATGGCCAGAATATTTCTGCACTACGTTGTGAAAAATCTCAGATTCAAGAAAAAATAGGCAAAATGCTCCCTTAGAAATAACAGATATGCAGGCAGTTTGTCCTGTTTTAGAAGAGTGAACCTCTGGGAGACTTTTCCAGACTAGATATTACCAAGAAATACATACATTTCATGTACAATAAACAAAAAAAAAAAAGAAAACAATGGATGAAAGCTGGATGGAATATTTTAGACCCTGCTGATAAATAAACTGAGAGAGGAATGAGGTCTTCAGGCCTCTATTCCACTTGACAGTAATTTAAAAGATTAAGTGAGAGGAAACTTAAAATGGCCAAAGAATTAAGGATCTCAGATTTCTGACGTTAATACCGTGATTTGCAACTGTTATGTCTCCTGGGATCCCAGCACCTACCCTGACATCACTGCACTTATTGGTCTCAAAGAATAGGCCAGGAGAAGGGGACACATAAATGAGAATGAAACATGGGTTGCATACCTTGCTTTCCATCCTTTGGGCAGCCTGTCCCTTAACGAGACAAGGTATTTGGATCCAGCTGTCACTCTGCTTGACACGTGCAGTGGGTACCAGAGAGGTCCCAGCAAGGGCTATGCAGAAGAGCAGCTGTCTGTCCTGCAGAGCACATGTCCCTCTGCTACCCCCTCTCTTGTCTCTCTCTTCCTCTCGCTCGTAGTTGGCTAGAAATGTGGTGTCCAGACGCAATGTGAGATATTTTTAATAACAGTTGAAAGGACAAATTTTGAGAGATTTTTCTTTATGTAAGTTGCTCTGTACCTAAATGGAAAAAGAGATGATGGGAATTCCATACTCTATTAACAATTCAAGGGCTTCAGTGCTTTCTACTTCAAATATTTTTACCACCTTCCTTCTCTTTCTGTACCTTTAAAACACTAAGTATTTTTAAGTGCAGTGTTTTCCAAGGGTCTAAGCAGACAAGTATATAAAACTTTGAACCATGACTGTTTGTTTGTCACACTGATAGGGCTGTGTTAAAAATATTAGTTCAGTGGCTGCATTTAACCTATCAAAGTTCACAGAACCGCACCAGAAGAGGCAGTTACAGTCTGCAATCTCTAGCCCAGATACCCCACAGCTTAATAAAATATGACGCAGTACCTGTAACAGGAGGAGGAACACAAGCAGTAAGTTTGGCAGGATCGAGCTTGCTACATCCAGTCTGTAGTATTTCCACAACCTACTGCTTTTATGTTATGTCAGTGATGACTATTTTTTCACTTTAGCCTGTTGCCTTAAGAGAGCAATTATTTAAATATAAGGAGATTAACTTCTTCTGAGACACCAACTCATACAGAGACGTCTTTCCCCTCCAAACTCTCCGACTCAAGCTCTGCCAAGCAGCGCAGCAGCTCCCGGCGGTCTCTCACCCGCCCTGCAGCCAAGACCACGGCAGCCTCGGCCCACGCGGGGAGCTCCCTGCCCCTCTCTTGGAGGTAGCTGAAATCTGGGCTTGGTAGGAATCACATTTAGTTGTTTTCAGTGGCATGTTGGCCTCTTGAGACTCTGCAAGAGCTCCCAGTGGAGACATGGGTTTGGCTTGGGCCCGTAAGGGAAGGAGCACCGTGCAGAGCTACCTGCTGTGGATTGCAGCTGTGAAAGGCACTGTGTACTTGCTCTTCCAGTTTCACGGCCTTACCAGCTACCAAAATCTTGTAAAACCCATTAAGAGTTTGATAGGCAAGATGCATGTAAATTATGTACAACAATTATTGTTCATTTGGAGCTGAAGCTCCTGACTTATTCTTAGCCTTTCCAAATGCTCCCAGGCTGGGTAGGCTGCTAAATGGAAACACACTGTTTTAACACAGGGGTTATAAATGTGCTATCTTTAAAGAAGGGGTGTGGGAGGATGTCTTTATCTGCATACCTGCATCTAACCGCAGAGAAAGGCACGTGCAGGCTAAGGACAATTTCTTTGGGTTCTACTGATAGTGTTCAAGCTGTTGAATGCTTTGTTGAAATACACTTCACTAGGCCACTCTGGTAGGATATTTGTCCAAAAGCAAATTTTGCTTTCATTTTAGCGTTCAGAACATGTCTCATTAATACAGCAATAAAACTTGCACTCTGCCATTAGCTTTGGCACATCAGGTGCTTATTATTATCTTATCATCTAGATCATTTTTTAAAATTCATATATAATTAAAACACAATTTATTACACTTCCTACTGCATATAGAGTTGCAATGAGTATGCATATAGTCTTTTCATTGCAGATAGAGTCTTTTTTCTCTCAGACGCGTTAATTCTTTCCTAACTCTGGATACTTGGCCCCTGGTTAAGGGGTCAATACTAAACCATGGATGTGAAATTTCACATTCAATCCTGAAATGTACTGAATTAAAAATGTTCTTATTCTAGTAGCGAGAGAGAAAAATCTTTTCTCACAGACTTGACACAAAGAATTTTTTTACGTGGGGAATTATCTGTGTTTTCTATATTACAAGAAAACACTCATACATCAGTTCATTAACTGTTTCTTGTTTTCTGAATTTTACAGAGTTTAGGGTTCTCTGCATGGATTTCTTTGTTTTAGACCCAACTCCGTTATTACTAAACCTCATTAAAGAAAGTTTTGTAAACATTCTGCTTCAGAGGTGAAGCCAAGAATTTAGGAAGGCTGAGAGAACCAACTTTTACACAGATAAGAGGACCACCATCAAACACCCCTCTTTAAATTTTAATATCACTTTGTCATTCAATAACTTTAGTTATTGGTGATAAAAGGGAAGATAATAAATGGAAAATATTTTTTCCTTACATTAGCCTGCCTTTGCATAGTTGGCAAATCCATTTTAATCTTCCCACTTTAACAGACAGTGTAGTCAGTTATATAGGCTTCAGCTCTGATTCAGCACACTTGCTTCATAGCAGCATGAAGCTAACTTAACTGCTTCTACTACTACGTAAATGTATTGCTAAAAATCAATTCATAATTATGAAGGGAATTTTCCAAATTCTCATAGGGTTCTCTTCATGAATGTTCTTAGAGTTTTAAGGTATTCCATCAGAATAAACTGCAACATAAGATAGGGTTAGGGCAGAAGATTTCCAATCAAGTATTTCGTTTGAACTGTACAGTAAGCACAACACTGTATTTTATCACAGATCTTTGGGCTAAATCGGAACTGAAAAGACCTGAACAAATGTATGACCGGTTTACTTTGCATGTGTTTTTATATAATGATTTAGCCAAAAGCAAACATTACAGGCTGTTTAGAATTTGTAAGGACAACTCTGAACTCTGCTTTTTCCCAGCAATTACTGTTAAATTACAAGAAAGGACAAAAACAAGTTTTATTTCCATTTTTACAGGCAAGACGGTATTGCCCTCGCTTCTTTGTTTAATGCTATGGGTGGTACAAGGAGCAGATCTAAGAGGTACAGATGAAGAATGTCTACAGCACGGACATTTAAGGGAGAAAATGAGCAAGGTAATCAGGAAGTAAATCTTCCCTAAGTTTCTAACAGGATTTTGGATGCTGCTGTTTGTATGTATATTATTTGCCTGGTGTTTCTAGATGTTTCCAATTAAATATGCAGTCACGCAGCCAGATGTGAAAGGCAAAGTTCTATTTTAACTAAAGTCATTGAGTGACATGCTCTTTCTTACTCCCCAGTTACATTTGTACAAGTAGAACATACCCATTTTTTTTCTCTGGAAATCCTTTATGAAACTATATTGATTTCAGGGCCACATCTGTGACAGTTAATAAATAAAAACAGGAGGTGAAAGAGAAGTAGCTCCTACTCAAGGATATGACAGTATGTGAAATTATTCCTTAAAGATATTATTCATATAGAATACTTTACTGCTAAAAGTAAGAAGTAAACATGAACATTACCGAATTAGTATTGTGAAAGCTGGTAGTAAGCACAATTTTAGAAAGATTTAGTTTCCCAGCAGCCTGGTTAGATGTTACGTTAAACTCAAAAAAAGAAGATGGATCCTAAAGATTGCTAATACACAGAGTCCACTGTGTAATCCCCTTACATCAGCAGCCCCTCAGGTGTTGAGTAAGCATATTTTCAACATGGGCCTGGTATACAGATGCTGGCAGCAGAAGTGGAACATTTTGAATGAAAAATCTAAAAAATGATGTCTTCAGGCTAGCTCTGAGCAGACTTTTTTTTTCTCTTTTGTGTTCAGACAGGAAATCACATTTCACTGAAACTTCCACCTTTGTTTTCAGGTATTTCATCCTTTTTATAAACTTTTCTTTTAATATTTGTTAGTTTATAATCAAGTGCATGATTTCTAACTAAAATCTCAATGCTGTCTAAAAGCACGAAGTGATTTTCTAATAAAGAGGCCATTAATTCTGAGATGTATATAAATGAAAAGCCCCAATAGTTATGTTTCCCAGCAATGCCTTTTTTTTTTTTTTAATCTAGAACCACTGCCAAATCTGATTCTTTTCTGCAAATCATAGAATTGTCTGGATTCTGCTGAGAAGAAATGGGGGTGTGTGTGGGGGGGAAGGTGGTAATGGAAAAGATGGAATCATGTCCAGTTTTGCAATCATATTTCTCAAACCTTGCCTCTGGGGAGTGTGTGAAGCAAAGACCTTTAACTGAGTGGCTTTACCACACATTGTCTTCACATTCATGCTCATTCATGTCTCCTCTGTTTTTTACTGTTAGCAATGACAACTTGAAGAGCAAGGGGGACATCACCTCCAGCTGGGTGATATATATTCTACGATACTTCTCTAATAGTTTGGAGATACAGATTTGTGCTTTGCTAGTGATATAAAGTTGAGTTAATGTAACAAGTTAGGTTTTTAGCCATGAATTTACTGACAGCCTATCCAGATTGAGTTCTCAGAAAGGCAGAGCCTACACTGGACTTCTGAAGTGAGTTAATCACTGGGACAAACTCAGAGTTTGTCTGCACTGAATTGCAAGAACTGCAGCCTTGTAATTCTGTTGAAGTGTGATGATGTAGAAGAGCAGTTAGCTTGCAAGAGACCTACTTTTTAGAATCAAAAAGCTATTTTTTTCTTTTGAAAAGGACAATTCACTAATTTCCTAGTAAATATCTTTAAGTTATCCATTCCAATCATAGTATTTCACCAGGTAAAATTTCAATTAATTTCCAAAATTTTTGCCAAAATACAAGGATAACACAGTCTGCATATATCCTTGTAGGGAATCTCTTTCCTCAACCCACAGATTTCCTAATTCTATACCAAATAGAAAAAAAAGACTGTTTGATGAAATCTAATACCCTCTTCCACAAAAAAAGAAAAAATACCATACATAGCATAGTATTTTTACTATGTATCCTAACTGCTTCTTTTCCTCTATACCAGACCTCATCCTCTTTGACTCAGATCTTTCTCCAGTCATTCAATTAATGCCAGTCTTCTCAGATTGGAACTCCAGTGTTCTGTGCAACTTGTAGGGCCGGAACCAGTAAGCAAGGAACAAGTTCAAAGCACACAAGGCAAAAAAGGCAGGAAGAAAACATTCAGAGAGAGGGAGATATCTGCCTTCCATCAAATGTGCCAGTGACAGAGTAAGCACTCCTTCAAGTCCTTTAACTTTGCTGGGACTGTTTATGTGAACAAATGCATGCATGCATTTGTGTTTTGGCGGGCTGAGATCAAAGAGTAGACCAAAGAAACAGGGGGAGGGAGTGGAGAGGTGGTCTGAAATTCTCGTTTTCATTTAGTTTAGTTGTTGCATCTGAGTTTATTCTGACTCAGTGCTGTGGTATCAATCTCTTCTTTGCGTGGGAAGGTTGAAGTAGGAAACATGTGTGCACGTGAGCGCGCACACACACATACAAAGTGCTCTATAGAATTCTAAACCACTTAACCCAATGATATAGTAAAAGGTACTTTACAAATAGCACAATGTCATGAATAGCTGAATAGCAATCTAAAAAGCAGCACTCTGTCTACCAAAGCTCATGCAAACCCATAGTGGTAAAGAAGCAGTGGTGTCCTTAATTGAGGAAGACCACACTGGAGCAATTCCTCTCTCTTTGTTCTTCCTCTGTTCCCGTTCTTGTAGGGGCTGTGACCATCTTTTATGTTTCTTTGCTAACCCTCACATTTTGATTATATATGCAATTTTTACATGTAGGATACATGTTTTTTGTTGTCCTTGTTGTACCTTAAAGCTGGTTTTACCCAGCACACATGGTTGTTCTCCTTTAGCAATCAAAAGCTCACCATGTATGATATGTGTTTCCATTTACCACCCTGTGCCTGTATTCTCAAGGCCTCTGCTACTGAGCTTAGAGCCTTTGCTCTTTGCAGTTTGGATATATTTAAGAGATTTTAAAGATCATTCTAGAGTACACATTTCCCAAATATATATATGAATGTGTGACATGTACTCCCCCGGACATGGTCATGCTACTCACTGTCTACAGTAGGCCTTCTTGTATGTCAGGGTACATGAATCCATCACAGAATCCCAGAATGGCTGAGGTTGGAAGGCACCTCCAGAGATCATCCAGTCCAGCCCCCTGCTCCAGCAGGGACACCCAGCGCACGGGGCACAGGGCGGCAGCCAGGCGGGTTTGAAGATCTCCAGAGCAGGAGCCTGCACAGCCTCTCTGGGCAGCCTGTGCCAGGGCTCTGGCACCCGCACAGCAAAGAAGCTCTGCCTCACATGGAGATGGAACTGCCTGTGTTTCAACTCATACCTATTACCCCTCGTCCTGTCACTGGCCACCACTGAGAAAAGTTTAGCCCCATCTTCTTGGCATTCTCCCATCAGGTATTTATACATATTGATCAGATCCCCTCTTCATCTTCTCTTCTCTAGGCTAAACAGGCCCAGTTCCCTTCGTCTTTCCTCATAAGAGAGTATGTGTCATCCGGGACCACATCTCACATCCCACCTGTAAGATCCACCACAAACGGAGCAGGGCTCAAGGGAAACAGAGCAGTACAGAAGACTGAGCAAGCTCCCATTCTCTCTGTGGAGATTTTTTCAGTTGCCTCTCATAGACGATCTTTGCCAAACAAGGTCCCTTCCCAATAGTGACTCATCTTAGGACATGTGCATTACGGTTTCACAGGTGTACCTCCCCATTCAAGCTCCCCAACTGATGCTGTCCCAGGAACAGGTTGCACCCAGGATGCTGTGCGCACTTGACGTCAGAAACAAGTGCCCTGCAAAGTTTCCCACATCATATCCCCTGCCTCATCAAGTAAGAGAAAAAATGATCAAAGCATTGGTATTTCAACTGCGCTGAGGCTGCAGCACACCTTCTACATGCACAGGATCTCCAGCTTATCCTACACCTCTTATGTCTCTTTGCAGTGCCAGGGCAGAGTCAAGCTCAACAGTACCTTCCAAACTTCTTCCTCCAGGGTCTCCCAGAGCTCAGCAGCCAGCGCGCAGCTGGGGCTGGGAGGTGGGATCACACCAGTGTTCTTTAGCCAGACCTCTATGAGAAGTGGGATACAACCTTCTTATGCAATAATAAATACTGTAAAACCCAGAACAAACTCTGCCTGACCTTCAACGACTTTCCAAGAAATAGTTTAAGTATTTTCCAAAAAGGCAACAGTTATGTAGGAAGTTGTCCAGCTTGGCAAGTGTATGATAAAAAGATGCCAAAATCCAATCTCATTTGCCAACATCAAGAGTATAATATCTCTTTGCAAGTTTCCATTTGGTAAATCAGAGATAAGAACTAGCCACTTTTCTTACATCATGAAGACAGTGCATCTGCAGTCATTCTAGCTAACCAGATTTATTTTGGTTGCTATGCTAAGCCTTACTTAAAACAGACCTTTTCATCAGACTTTCGATTCTACCTCAAATGGTGAAAATTCCTCTACCAGCTCCCACTAGTATAACCTGAAACAAAAACTAAACAAATGCCACAGGTTTTGAATAATGGCACTGTAAATATCACTTCAGCTATTGTCAGACATCTAGTAAGTCAGCTTTCAGGTTCACATGAGTTCAGGCTGAGGAACGGCCATTCCATGAGGAACGACTTAGCTGCAATGAAGAAGAGAGAGGTTTTGTTTTTCAGACCTCCCTAAGTTATGCTAGGAAAACAAAAGCAGAGGACTGCAAAAATATTTATTTTGGGGGCTAAAACCCACTTGCTCTCTTGATTCTACGAAGCAGGTATGCATGACTAATTCCAAGTTTTATTTGTTTTCAGGCCTTCCTACATAAAGAGTCATGCAAACTGATTTAAATAAAGTTACATTACAAGCAGAAAGCCTCAGTGCTTCAGGTTTTCCTGGTTAATAATGTTTTCTAAATGCGAAAATATCACAATTGTTTATGTGATCAAATACTTCATCTAAAAATAGGAGAGTAAGTTTTGCTATCAGGAAGAAAGAAATATTTTTAACCACTCAGAAAAAAAAAAAAAAAAGAGAGATGGTCACAAGCTATTTTAGATGTCTACAAGTGTTCTAAAGCACATGACACTTGCTTAAACTGCTTATTAGAAAATTAGGCCTGCTTTCATACCAAGTTATTAATCAGGCTCTGAACACCTTCCCTGCAAATGTCTGACAATTACTGGTTACTTCATATTCAATTGTATTAACTTGATACACAACTGGCAGATTTGGATCAGACAAAATATCAGATCAAAGAGAAGGACTAATTTCTTCAATGCTCCAAATGTCCTGGCTGCAACCCAGCAAAGAACTTACTCATGTAACTCTATTTAAAATAACCAGTTCCAGTGCAGACTGTTCAGATACAGCTGTGCTGTGTTTGCAAGAGAAAGTTGCTTGAGACAGTGCTGCCTATAGGCCAAAGAGAAAATACTTGAAACAGAAAAAAAAAAAAATCGATTTGAAATTTTGTTCCCCGTTTTAGTAAGCAGCCATCAGAAAAGAGCATTTACATCTATCACATTGTGAATTTCCTTACGTGTATGTTGTTTCTTGGTTGGAAATTATGTCTAGGAACAAAAGGAGGATTTTGACCTTCTGGCAGGGAACTCAGACAGTCTGGTTCGAGCATAAGCTGCAGATGTCCAGGAATCCTGGACAAATATCTTGCATGAACAAGCAAATCAAAACTGCACGTAGGAACTACTGCGCTTGTACTGTACAGACACTGCCCCAAGTGCCACAGACAGGCTGCTCGCACAAGCCTGTCACGTTTTGGGCACACTAGGTGCCCCAAAATTCTGTCATTTGTTTTCTCAGATTCAGAGGTGAACTTTATGTAACTGCAAGCATACAAACAGGAATGATAAAGTAATACACAATGAAAAGATACTACAACTGCAAAGTAATCTTACAAAAAAAAAATAAAAAATTTATGAACAATGCTTGCTGCTGCAATTTTTTTTATCTGCATTTGCTTCAACACACAACATCAGCAAAACAAAATAAATCTGTAATAAGCAAACAGTAAGGCAAGAAACATCAGTATTAGGAGTAGTCACTGTATTTAACCTGCATAGCAGAGAGACTATAGAAAGTAACATTCCACTATGTCATGCAGCCCACATTTACTCTCCAGGAGGAAAAGCAGAATCTGAAGTTAATGTACAATCAATTTTCCAGTTAGCACATGCAGCCTGACAAACAAGTCACAAAATAAGAACAGATTTGAGTTCCCCCATCCTCTGACTCCACTGTGTTGAATGTTTTACTAGTTGAATGTTTTACAGGGCCACTGTAGAAACTTCTCATACTGTCCTGCAAGGTCTGGTTTAAGCAGGACAAAAATCAGAAACATTAATCTAGAGCAAGTATTACATTCACTGGCCATAGCTTAAGCTATCTAACTTGAACCAGTCAGATGACAGCATTATCAAATTAATATTTTTTATGACTGCAGAAAACCGGATGTGTAAATAGCAATGTAGATGAGAGACAGCAAAATCTATATATTGGCTTAGTTGTCTATTGCCTTTTTTCGGCATTTCTCTAAACAGACAATTTTGATTGGTTTTGTAACGATTGTATAAAGTTTATGAAAGCAAACACAATATTATTACAGCAAGGAACTGGTGCAATTTGAAAATTTAAAGAAATATTCCATTGATTTCATATCTAAAGATCATGTTTTTAGATGTTATATACAGTGTGAAGTAGGAGACTTCTGAGAGACCCCACAAAAAAGGCTCAAAATCTGCCCCAAAACTTTTTAGGACAGGTACTTAAACAGCAAAAAATTAAAATTCCACTAATGTAAACAAACAAACAAAAAAACATTTTCAGTGTCAGTTCTGTCTAAGTTATGTTGTCCTTGAAATGACTTTATTTTCATTATTCTTAATCTATAGTAAAGAGCAGAATGCAGCACTTCTTTCCAGTTATGAAAAAAAAATCTGTTTCTCTTGTAAACACAATATTGCAAAATGGCAAATGTTATCTCAGTAGTATCTGGCTCAGAATCCACTAGAGGGTGACGAGAATATTTCTGTTTACTAACAAGGCAATGTTTGAATTGATTATCCAGTAACTTTGCTGATAAACCTGGGTCAAATGTAGGTTGATTTATTTCTTATCAGCTACTCACACTAAGAAATATCCCCAGTTTTAACCATGAGGTATTACTTAGGTCTTTACTTAAGCAAAACATTTTCAATCTTTCTGTGTCCTCTGTAAATTAGTATTTTACGTCGCCTTTTTTTAATATTCATAATTAAATATATGCCTCTCCGTGAGAACAGTGAGACCTCCAGGTACACATAAGCTTGCTTTGCAACAACACTCCAAAAAGCACCTCCAAAACAGGTCCTGTAAAACCCTGTCCAAACAGAAAAGCTCCAGGGGCTGTGGATGTGCTTCCTTCAAGCCAGTCTGGAGAGCATGAAGGGCATTTCAGAAAGCTAACTTGCCTCACTGGAGTGAATAAAGAGTTGTCCAACCAAAAATACTATAGTTTATACTCCCTAAGCCAGAACAGCAGGTGCTTAAGCCTCAGAAGAAAATTAATTGTCTCCTGAAAATAATTCTCATTCCTGAGAAGGCAACTGAAAATAATTTTTTTTTAGTTCCTTGAATGTCTGCAGTCAGGCTTTTGCACACTGCCTTGGATCCTCTCGCCTGGCAGACATGGAAGTTACTCTGGCTCTGGGTCAATTAAGCGGTATGGCATTGCCTGTTGCATAGTGCACTTGCCCCACGATGTGACTTGGGAGTTCTAGGCCTCAAGGTCCCAACTCTCTCACATTTACACTAAAAGAGATGCACTGAGTAAGGCTATTCCTTAGTATCTTGTTAAACCTGCATTCCTTCCTCCACTGTAGTCTAGAATTTCCACCAGGAGAGCAAGCAGAGAAAGAGAGCAGCCTACTGGTGGAAGCACTTCAGTGGAATTGAGGAGAGCCCGGGTCATCCCAGCACTCTTTAGGTATTTTTTGTTGGAGAGGTATGAGGCAAAAGCAACCCCAAGGACAGAGCTGCGTGAAGACAGTCTAACTTGAGCAAGTGAACCAGCTCTGAGTAGAGTACAGTTGTGCCACTATGAGAATTCTAGCATTCATATTCTTCACTATAGCAACAAGTTAGCCCTGCTAAATAGCTTTTTTTTGCAACCTGACCAAGCAGATGTCTGAATAGCTTTTTAAATCAATTTCTTGTACGCAAAATGGAAGTTGTGCAATGAGAAGTTTGGAATAATCATCAGATATTGGTCATATAAGAGAAACAATGATTGCAACTTCACTGTCCTGTTGCAGTGTGTTCACCTGGAGAGTGTCCCAGTCAGTATGTATTCTGGAGAGAGCTCCAGCATGGCCCAGCCTTTGCGATACTCTCAGGCCACTTTCCAAAGCAAGGTGGATAAGGCTTTTCCCTTTCCCAGCACCCTCAGGGACACCTCTACCAAATGATATCTCAGTGAGACAACTAGGCTGTGTGACACGAGGCAAGACAGAGGGCTGAATCCACATCGTGCTTACTGTTCAAAGCCTCAGCAACAACTTTAGATGAATAACATGAGCAGAACGGTATCTACCCTGTGGCTGTTGTCCACAGGCTAGGACAAAAGGCTGTCCTCACCGTTCTACTTGGTGAGGTTCTCAAAGTGCTGCTGAGCACTGTCCCCAGCCACCTTCTCACAGAAGAAGGCTGGGCCTGTAGGGGTGGATGCCTGTCTCTTCTCCTTATGAGGACTCCTAAACGTAGTTGCTGAGGAAGGCATGGGAAGGCTGATGCTCAGCTATCATGCCTGTGAGCCCTTCCTGCCTTTCTAGAGGATCTTGAAGATCACCGATAAGGATCTGTGATGGTTCTCTTCAAAAGGCTGCTTGATGGATAAGAAGTGCGTGATGCAGGTAAGTCAGAAGTAGGGGGAGTATGCTGAGAGCCTGGTGGGATAGCTGTGCTGTCTAAGAACAACCCATATGCACGGTATGGGTACAGTTGATCCCATTTGGGTGTCAGCTTCAAGGCCTACCATGCCCGTTTGGATAGAATATCCTCCTGGTTTGGGATTTATGAAGACAGCAGCTTTTGACCTCAGCAAAAGAGATTAGTCATGCTGAACACCAAACAAATGAGTCGAATTTCAACAGAGGGGACTCAAAAGCAGAATTGCAAAGAATAGTTTTTGAATTACTCCTAAATGTGAAAAAGAGAATTCTCCTTTGTACACCAGGTGAGGCATTATAAATCTGAAGTTCATAAACTGTTTGATATGGGTAAGGCACACCAGAACTGCAAAGAAAATACAAAGTTGAATCTGGAAGCCATATCAGTATGCTGCCATGCCTAAGCTCATTAGCATTCCCTGGAAGGCTCCTTAGCTCAGGATCAGAGTAAGGCTAACAAGATTATGTCCTTTCTAGGGCAGGATTACTTGGCAGCAGCTGAGGATTTTTTGCAGTGCTTTCTGCTCTGGCCACAGCACATACCCTCTCTCAAAATTATGATAGAGCACATAGAAACATCTCTGCCTCTGGTACCCAGCACCAGGATGTCAGCTGGGTTTCAGTCAGGTCAACTGGGTTTCAGTCATCAAGCTTGTACAAGACAAGAAACAAAGGAGCTTCCACTGAAGACAAATAAATTGCTCTTACGCTAACCAGAGTAAGCATTAATATGGAATAGATTCATGGTTCTTGTCAGAATTAACCACTGTGAAGATTATGTTGGGAACAAACTATTCTTATTTCCTATCTGTAAAATTGGATTTGTGAAGGTCCTACACATGTTTTTGAAGCTCCTAATGTGATCAAAGTCAAAGTCATCACTTCGCTTGGCAAGGTTTGTACTTCTTCATGCCTACCCAAGCTTTCTGCTAGTTAGAGGGAAGATTATTTACTGAAAATCAAAGATAGAGGCAAGGGAAAAATGGCACTAACTTACATAAAGCAAGTGCACCAAAGTGTTCCTGTCTTCAGGACAGAAAGGAAGAACAGGTGACAACTTACGTTACTACGAAGAAAGAACAGACCATCTGACTAGATACAAGCAAATTCGTTTTCACCATGAGTGAAAGTTCTGTCTCTAAGAGAGATTTGTTAGATTTGTCAAAATATTTGAACCTATGTGCTATCATTACACCTCCTGCAGACATGCAGGAGCAGTGAAGATGCTTATGGTATCTTTGGGATGATGATGTTGCCTAGGACCTTGATTTTTAGTGATGTACCTTTGCTCTCACTAATGTTGGCATAAGAACTTAATTATGTGTGGCACACCTTTCCACTGTCAAAATGGGTTTTGAGGAAGCAACATTAGTTAGCAGGGAGATTAAGAAAAATATCTAATGCAAGAAAAGGGAAGAAAGAAAATCAAGTTACAATGAGTCAGGACAAAATGTGCTCTCGGTCTACAACATCCCAGAATAGTTCTTTCATTCATTATCTATATAATAGTCTCAGTTTCGAGTACCTGGAATGGCGGGGTGCAAGTCTGTGGCTCTGTGGCTGAGGTATACATCTGTTTCAACATCATTTCTGGATATAATTATTGTGGATAAGATGGTCCTACTAGTTCTTGGGATGTTTCCCAAGAAACGAACATGTCACAGACTGGAACTTCTAAACTTGAACTTCTGTTCTAAAAGTCTATCCTCAAAAAACAAAGGTCATGTTTTGTGTGCATCCGTTCTGACGGTAGTTAATCTGAGATCTCCATTTTGTTGTGCCTTAAATTCCATTCAAATTCATCTTACTGCATTAAAAACAAACCCTTAATAAAAACAGTTTGAAATGGATAAAAGTAATTCACTTAAAACATCCTGAGTTGCTGCCCAAGGGTAAGTTTCCCTGTACATTGTCCCTGATTGACACTGGGCACAATGAAATGACTGAAAACAAATGGCTGACGTGCCCTCTAGTCTGGCCTGAACAGGGTAAAAAGATGCATTTTTTTTGAGGATTTGCTATGTTACACCTGAAGTTGGACTGTAATCATAGTTTAGATGAGAATGAGTCATATCAGGACTGGATGTTATCTACTTTGACTTCAGAAAGGTTTTTAGAGATTGCCTCCCATAACTTTGTCATAGGCAAGCTCTGCAAGAGTGAGTTAGATGAATGGATACTGAGGTGGTCTAAGAACTGGCTGAATGGCCAGAAGGATTGTGATCAGTGGCACAAAGTCTAGCTGGAGATCTGTAGCTAGTGATGTCCCTCAAAGTCAGTATTAGGTCCAGCCTTGTTTAACTTATTCATCAGTGACCTGGATGAGGGGACCAGACAGCACCCACAACAAGGTTGTGGATGATACAAAACTGGTCTGATATACCCAATGGCTGTGTTGCCATTGAGAGGAATGTGGACAAACTGGAGAAATGGGTGAAGAGGAATCTCAAGAAGTTAAACAAAGGCAAGTGCAGTGTCCTGCACCTCACAGGAATAACCCCATGCACCAGGAAAGGTTAGCGGTTGACCTGCTGGAAAGCAGGTGGAGAAGATTTTCCAGAGAGGTTGTGGTCTCCTACCTTGGAGATATTCAGAAGTTGTCTAGACACAGTCCTGGACAATGTGCTCCAAGTGAGCCTACTTGAGCAGGAGGTTTGGACTACATGATCTCCAGCAATTCCTTCTAACATCAGCCACTCCATGATTCTGTGATAATTCCATTCAAGATCAATAAAAAGCCAAATCAGAGGAGGGCATTAATGTCTAGAACTTATTTCAGAAGTAAAATTCTTCTCTAACAAGGACTGAGGAACCATGATGTCAGTTATTTCACTACTGATTCTAATCAACAAATTATATTGCTTCCATGGCAAGAACACAGTCCATCTCTCCCCAGCTGAACTGGGCCTCCAGATTCAGCTCCTTTCAAAGTGAACATGGCTTCCTTTAGACCATCAAAATAAAGAGAAATCTTCGAAGCAGAGAGAAGAAACAGATCTGTTCCTTCCCATCTTCACAATCTGCAAAGTATTCTAATCACAAGGGTAGACTGAAGCTTTCTTCAGTCTATTTTTTTTCCCCCGGCTGTACAGGTTTTGCGTTTTTTTTCTTTAGAGAGACTGTACAGCAGCAGCAAAAAGCACTCTTGCCAAAAGTTCCCATGACCTGGTAGTTTGGTCAGTCTTCTCGGGACAAGGTCTCCATCCCATCCATGCAAAACACAAAAAGAGGTACTAGCATCATTGTCCCAGCTAGAGTTATCCTGCACAGATGGAGAGATTTCCTTCTGGCTCTTGATACCCACAATGCAAGAGACACATGTAGGAAGCCCTGCATCAGGTAGATTAGATCACTCATTGGCCCTTCCTACATGGCAAGGCTCTAGTGCACCTGGCATTCCTGGCCTCCAAGTTCTCTAAGACTAAATTCCCTTGGAGATACTGACTCCAGCAGGGAAACCCTGTTCACCTGGCTGATTACCCCATGAGCTCTTCTTCTGTGGCTGCTTTGGCAACAGTGACCTCTTTTATTCCTAGTGGGATTTTAAATCTCTATCTCCTCTTCTCCTGCTGAGTCCCCAGTCTAGAATGGCTTTCTCATTCCAGGTCATACAGCAGCATCTACTGGCATTTCATAGACTTTATCTGTAAGCCATGAACACTTTTAGCCTTTAGATGTCCCCTGCATCCATCAGTCCAACACAGAAAACTCTATTATTTCCTCTTCTCAAACCAGTTAATGAGTAAATGATTTAATAATCCTTTTAAATTCCATCTAAGAGGTCCATCTGGCAACCCTTACAGTTTGCATAATGATCTACACAAAATTCCAAAAGTAATGAGATTAGGAGAATAGCCATTTAAAAGACATACTGTTAAGCACAACACCCCAAAATCCAGGCAGCATTTTCAATTCTGCAGTTATCGTAAGATTACTGTATTAGCAGTGGTTCTCTTGGAAGATACACTGGAGTCATGCATATGTTGACACACAAGGTATTGCATACACCTGCAGCCTAACCTGAAGCAGTGTCAGCAGCAGGGACTTCAGCACGGGCTAGCTACCCGTGCTTACGCAAGCTTCAGGCACACAAGTCTTTGCGTGATAGTTCTTCTCTTTAAAAGCATCAACACATCTAGATCACTGCCACCTTGGGTGTAACGCTGCATGCTGCACTCTCACCTGGCTACTGTTCAAGTGTGCTATAGGCATAGAAGACCCTTTGAATACTATGCTTGAGTGCTGTTGCCACATCATGTTAGCTCCATTTGGCACTTTCCAACAAGTTGCTGTTATATCCTCCTGCTGACTGTAAATTAATCCTTCAGTTTTGGTAGAGAAGTATCGGCTAATGCAAAATTAAAAAAAAAAAAAAAAAAAAGGAAAATAAATCTTGTAATTATTCATTTGAAAGCAGTAGTTAACCTGGCTGCAGAATAATAGGAATTCAGTAGCTAAGGGTATGGGAAAAGATTGCATCAACATCTCTCTTCTTAAGCTGCCCTGTGGACCTTTCCATCAAGAGTGGAAATACGCAGTGACCAGTAATTACCACAATGATATTTATTTTCCAAAACAACACATTTTTTTTTCAGATGAGATATATAACACAGTTGTTGGATTTGTAACTCTTTGGTGCTGCTAAGGGAAGTTCGAAGACCTTTAGTACAGTTACAAATTAATTATATCTATTAACTATAAATGAGTTATAACTAACTTCTCTGACATCTTGCAAAGTCATCTTAGGTGTCCTACAGCACCTGTTAGATAGAAAATTTCTTCAAAAATATTTGACAAGAGAAATATTGGGGGCAGGAGATGTGTGTGGATGGGCAAAGAGATGTTGGGTAAACTTAATGAGAAAAAAAAGAGCATGTACACAATGTGGAAGAAGGACCAGACCGCATGGGAAAATAGAGGAACATTGTCAGAGAATGCAGGGATGCAGTGAGGAAGGCCAAGGCCCATTTGGGGGCCTTGGAATTAGAGATAGCAAGAGATGTCAAGGACAGTGGGAAGGGCTTCTACAAATACATCAGCAAGAGGAAGACCAGGGAAAATGCTGGTCTGCTACTGAGTGGGGTGGGTGCCTTAGAGACAGAGGATGCAGAGCAGGCAGAGTTACTAAATGCCTTCTTTGCTTCTGCCTTTACTGCTAAGGCTGGTCCCCGTGAACTGCAGGGCCTGGAGACAAGAGAGAAAACCTGGAGAGAGGGGGACTTGCCACTGGTTGAGAAGGATTGGGTTAGGGATTATTTAGGCTAACTGACTGACCACCCATAAATCTATGGGCCCAGATGGGATGCACCCAAGAGTGCTGAAGGAACTGGTGAGGGTCATTGCTCAGCTGCTCTCCATCATCAAGAGGTCATGGAGAGTGGGGGAGGTGCCTGAGGACTGGAAGAAACCAACATCACTCCAGTCTTCAAAAAGGGCAACAGGGAGGACCCAGGAAACTACAGGCGCCTCACCTCTGTCCCTAGGAACCACCCTGACATCAGCTGGAAAGACAATATGGCCAGGCACAAACAGTCCTGGAGGTTTCTGCAGTGTGTTGATGATAACTTTTTCACACAAACTGTGGAGGAGCCAACGAGGAGAGGTGGGCTGCTGGACCTTGTACTAACAAATACCGAGGGAAGGGACTTGTTGGGGATGTGAAGGTGGGGGGTAGCCTCGGCTGCGGTGATCAAGACCTGGTTGAGTTTAGGATCCAATGAGGAGGATGCAGGGCTGTAAGTAGCCTTGCAACCACAGACTTCAGGAGGGCCAACTTTGGCCTCTTCAGAAACCTCCTCAGAAAAATCCCACGGGCTAGAACCCTAGTAGGAAGGGGAGACCCAAGAGAGCTGGTTAGTATTCAAGCAGCACTTCCTCCACGCTCAGGAGCAGTGCATCCCTGTGAGTAAGAAGTCAGGCGGGGGGGCAGGAGGCCTGTGTGGATGAGCAAGGAGCTGCTGGCAAAACTCAAACAGAAAAAAATTTATGTTATACAGAATTATACATTATACAGAAAGTGGGAAAAAGGACAGGCTTCTTGGGAGGAATATAGGAATGTTGTCAGGGAATGCAGGGATGTGAGAAGGAAAGCTAAGGCGCAATTGGAATTAAATCTGGCAAGAGATGTTAAAAATAACAAGAAGAGCTTTTTCAAATATATCAATGGCAAAAAGAAGATGAGGGAAAATGTGGGTCTGCTGGTGACCGGGATGGATGCCCTGATTACAAAAGACACAGAAAAAGCAGAGTTGCTGAATGCCTTCTTTGCTTCAGTGTTTACCAAGGGCAGCCCTCTGGAATCCCAGGCCCTAGGGACAAGAGAAGGTGCCTGGAGAGAGGATGACTTGCCCTGGGTAGAGGAAGATTGGGTCAGAGAGCACTTAGAGAAACATGACATCCACAAATCCATGGGCCCTGATGGGATGCACCCAAGAGTGCTGCGGGAGCTGGCGGATGTTATTGCTAAGCTGCTCTCCATCATCTTGGAAAGGTCCTGGAGAACAGGGGAGGTCCCAGAGGACTGGAAGAAAGCCAATGTCACGCCAGTCTTCAAAAAAGGCAAGAGGGAGGACCCAGGCAACTACAGGCCAGTGAGCCTCACCTCCATCCCCGGAAAAGTGATGGAACAGCTCATCCTGGCTGTTGTCTCCAAACATGTGGAGGACAAGAAGGTGCTCATGAGTAGTCAACATGGAATCAACAAGGGGAAATCATGCTTGCCTAACCTGATTGCCTTCTGTGATTCAATGACTGGCTGGATTGAGGAGGGGAGAGTGGTGGATGTCATCTATCTGAACTTCAGCAAGGCTTTTGACATTGTCCCTCACAGCATCCTCTTGGGCAAGCGCCAGGGACGGTGAGGTGGATTGAGAACTGGCTGGATGGCAGAGCCCAGAGGGTGGTGATCAGCGGTGCAGAGTCTAGTAGGAGGCCTGTGGTTAAGCGGTGTCCCCAAGGGTCAGTCCTTGGCCCAGTCCCGTTCAATTTATTCATCAATGACCTGGATGAAGGGATGGAGTGCTCCCTCAGCAAGTTTGCTGATCATACGAAATGGGGAGGAGTCACTGATACCCCAGAGGCCTGCGCTGCCATCCAGAGGGACCTGGACAGGCTGGACAACTGGGCGATGAGAAACCTTACGAAATTCAACAGGGGCAAGTTCAAGGTCCTGCACCTGGGAAAAGAAAAACCCCAGACACCAGTACAGGCTGGGGACTGACCTGCTGGAGAGCAGCTCTGCAGAGAGGGACCTGGGCGTCATGGTGGGTGACAAGTTGACCATGAGGCAGCAGTGCCCTCGTGGCCAAGAAGGCCAAGGGGATCCTGGGGTGCATTAGGAGGAGCGTCTGCAGCAGGTCGAGGGAGGGGATCCTGCCCCTCTACTCAGCCCTGGGGAGGCCACACCTGGAGTGCTGTGTCCAGTTCTGGGCTCCCCAGTACAAGGGGGATGTGGAGCTGCTGGAGAGAGTCCAGCGCAGGGCTACGAGGATCATCAGGGGCCTGGAACATCTGCCCTGTGAGGAAAGGCTGAGAGAGCTGGGCCTGTTCAGCCTGGAGAAGAGAAGACAGAGAGGGGATTTTATAAACATGTACAAATACCTGAGGGGAAAACGTAAAGAAGATGGGGCCAAACTCTTCTCGGTGGTGGCCAGCGATAGGATAGGGGTAATGGGTGCAAGTTGAAACACAGGCAGTTCCATCTCCATGTGAGGCAGAGCTTCTTTGCTGTGCGGGTGCCAGAGCCCTGGCACAGGCTGCCCAGAGAGGCTGTGCAGGCTCCTGCTCTGGAGATCTGGCTGTTACCTTGTGCCACATGCTCTAGGTGTCTCTGCTGGAGCGTGGGGGATCAACCAGATGATCTCTAGAGGTTCTGTCCAACCATTCTGTGATTCTTTGAAATATTTTTAGAGAAAGCAAAACAAACAAACAAACAAACAAACAAACAAACAAATACACAAATACACAAAAGTGAGAAACAATGGGAAATTCAGAATTCTAAAACATTCCGAGCTACTGACTTGCTTTTTATGAAAGCATGTTTAATGCGAGGTAATGGGTTGGACTGAATATGCATCTCTAGAATAACCTTTCATTACCAGAAAGGGTAAATAGGTTATTTGTTTTATCTCTAATTTCATTGAACTAGGCAGTGTGAAATTATATTTTTGAATATTCAAAGTTTATATTGAATTTTAATCTTTGACAAAAAAAAAAACCCACAATTTTTTTTTTCTTTTTCTCAGAAGACTTCCTTGGGGAATTCATTGGCTACTGTTGGAAAAAAAATGGAAGGAAAATTCTATGTATGAACTCAGTAGTTCATAGGTACAATGGGACAGTGACCTCATAATAATATTTTATTGGATGCAAGGACTAATAACTTCGCAAGCCTGCTGACTATAAACATTTATAGACACAATAATGATATTCTTACACTATCCATCCCCTAGAGACCAGACCCTTACAGAACAGTCTATGAACTAGTTCTAGGAACTCTCTGCTGCCACCTACAGACTGGTGTTACTGCACTGTGTAGCAATCTTGCACTCCATCCAGTATCGGTGAATATTCAGGTCACACCAAACACTGACTCAAGACACAAAGGTCCTGTGCAAACTGAAGACCTTATGTTTTGTGACCAGTGTAAACTTCCATCCTTGGAAGTCCAAAGCAATTCCTTACAGTAGTTAAAGTGTTTCCCACAGATACTTTGATCTATGTAAGTGCAACAACCATTATTGGCAAACCCCACTGATGATGAGGACTAACTCATTTATCTCCTGTCTTTTGCCTCAGGAGAAGTGTAGCATGTCAGAGCACTTGTATCTCTGACAAAGGTGTGATTTAGGGGATAAAATGCAAAAAATCTTCCAGAATTAAGTTGATGGACAGGGATGGATAACCTGAAAAAGCAGAAAGGACAGCTACAAAGTAATACCAATGAGTTAGAGGCAAACTGTGTGATGTAGTGATAATTAAATGCTCAAAGAAGAGGGCATACTGACAGAGTAGTCACTGATCACAGAGAAGAATACCATTTTACAGTTACTGATAAACAAAGACAGTAAGTCCTATAATGAAGTACTAGTGTTAAAAGATGCCTTGTAAGACTATATTGCAAGAGTATATTGGGGTATCACTGAGTTTAAGAAGAATGAAAAGTCCATATTCTGCATTAACTTCAATGAATTAAGATAACAGGTTTATTCTTTCCTGAATCATGCACCCCTTTCTTAAGATCTCATATCCTCTTTTCCCTCTTGCTTTCAGCCTTCCACCAATTCTCCTATTACCTTTTTTCATCATTTCTAGACACAGAACTTCAACAATAAATCAGTTCCACTGCATCTTCATCTGCTCTTGTCTTGTATCAACAGTGGTGGTACTAATGCCTCCTCCAGTTAAACAACAGGACTACATCTGTGTGAATGATAAGGATACTTGGGACATTGAGGTCCAAGTGGTACAACTGTTGAATCACTTAAAAGAGGACTGACAAAATAAGTGAAGAGGAGAAACTTCAAGGCAAATCTGTCTGTCAACCTTCTGCCTTCTGAGGAGCAGAAGCTTCAAGCTGCAATGGTGCCAGACAACCAGGCAACAGATAGCATGGCATATCATTAAGAAACTTTTGACAGTTACGAACATCTTCAGTGAAGGAGACTTAGTCTAGAGTTACTGGAGATGAACTAGTTTAATTTTGCATAGACCAATCGAAACATCCAAGTTTAGACAAACTGTTATTCCAAGATTCCAAGATTTTCTGTCACAATAGAAGTATTTTAACTTCAGGACAAAACCATTATGAATAGTCAGGTTTAATCTATGACCCAGAGGTCGTAGATATTTGATATCAACCTGCTCACCTTGCCTTCAATATCTTGGAGGAGGCGGGGAGGCGAAACTGAAAAGAACTCCCTAAGAACTTCCTGAGATGGCTGCAGTATGCATGAGCAGCACAATTTTAAGGGAGCTGTGAACCACACCAAAGGCCATTTTCTCTCTCTTCTTATTCAAAACTGCATATAATCATTGAGAAGCAATGAAATACCATTTACCCAATGCCAGCACAAACAACTCCTCCATGTTAGGCAAAGAAAACACCATCTGTTTTCTCTTCTGGTGTCCAATTTATAAGATAAAGAATTGAGTAAAACATTTTGGAGAATAATTTCAAGAGTTACGCTTAACTATATAGGGAGAAGATAGCTAAGAGAAAAAAAATTACAGAGGAACAATGTAAGAAACAAACACTCTCAAGTAACCAATGCCACATCTTGTTCCTGAAGAAGGCCCCAGACTGACTCATGGCTGAATAGAACCAGTCAAAAAGGAGATTGTCTGTCTCTAAATCAGCAGGGATCTACCAAAACCTAATTCTTCAAAAAATAATGGTCACATTGTTCTGGCTTCACCTAAGAATGAAACATAAAGGGTACTTGGAACAAGTGGCAAGAAATACAATATTTATACAGCAGATACAATCTTTAAATAAACACTGGAAGCATTTCGCAGAAGATGTAAACTTTAGTCCATGCAGGAGCACCAGGACATTTTATGCAAATCACCCTGAAAATATATAAAAGGTTAGCTGAAAGGCAACAAACATGACCAGAAAGTAGATAATGTTCACAAGGAGTAATTAAGCGGTGACACTTCAGTGAAGAGTCTTAAGTCAGGACTCCTCAGTCTGGAAAAAGAGACAATTGAATATAACAGAGGTAAATAAAATCTGAGTGACATGAAGATAGTTAACAGGGATTGATTGTTCACTGTGTGCTCCAGTGCAAGAGCTGGGAGCAGGGGACACAAATGAAACAAACAGAAGGCAGATTCAAAACTAGTGAAACGAAGTGGATTGCCACACAACGTATGGTCAAGTTTTGGACAGTAATATTTTACATGGGTTCAGAAAATGATTAGGCAAATCCATCACAGTTATTAACTTAAACAAAGCAATGTCTATCTTCAAGTCAAGTGTTGGGAGAGTATGTGTGGGAAACTTCATACATCATTATCTTGCTCTTGTGTTCTGGTAAAGGCCCTCTTTTTGGCCACTGAGAGAGGCATTCTTATATTTTCGTAGCGTACTATGAAATTGTGGGTACTTCAATGTATGCTAAACACTCAATGAGGTTAATCATTTTAAATTTTAAATTCAACATTTTGTAAGAGTAGAGTACTATTTCTGAGGTATAAGGTACACTGTGGAATACGTCATGTTTCCCTTGAGGTATGAGTTACACATTTTCTCTTTCCTACCAAGTAATAGAAATCAGGATGTGAGATAACAATCTGCAATTGCTCTTTCTCTTATCTCTTAGGTCATTATGGATGCCAATATTGTTCACAAGCTTATGATCTTATCTTTGTAGCTAGGGCAAAGAAATAATCTATAGAGACATTTTAAGTTTTTTTCTTGACTTGCAATCTTTAGCAAGTGAGCTAAAGATTTAGCAGTGAGCTCCAACTGAACTTAGTCCTTCCAATATTTTGGATCTTGTCCCTCAGTTAACTCTACTTCCCCAAAAAAACAAAAAAAAACTCCATAAAATGCAGAAATTCTATAGTATTGTACAGAATCGATCACTTAGTAATGTAATTTTTCCTTCATTAAGCAGCAAAAAAAGAAACAAAGGGCAGAATGAAAACAAGGATGAAAGAAAAAGAAAACGAAAGAGTAGATGAAAATATATTATATAAACCCATATTGCTTTTTAATATGAATGGATATAATTTCATCTGCTGGCCTCTGTAAAGTGGCACTTTCAGTATGAGCTACTCAGATATTGTGGCATCCTGGAACATAACTACCGGGGTCCCTTTAAATTCTGAAATCCCTCTCACTTCTCTGGATGTAACTTAAACTTTCATTAGTAATATTGCCAACCACTTCCTGCTGGAAGCAAATTACACAAATTCTCCCTACTTGTAGATGGCTTGAGTTGACTTTAAAGAATACCCACAAATCCAGACCTGATTGAAACTCAACACCTACAACTCAAAAAAAGAAAACAAACAAACAAACAAAAAACCACCCCACAAGTCACAAGATCTGCTATGATTTAGGAATTTATAATTCCAACAGCTTCCATTCCATTCATTAGAAAACCACACAGTGTTAAGAGTAGAAATACTGCAGATCACAGTTAAAGGTATCAGTTGCTCTTGAATGTTTCTAAGACGGAGATGGCTACTGTAGAAACACCTAAAAACATGCCTTGCTTATAGTGCACAAAGGGAAGCTGTAGCCTTTGTATCACATTGGTAACCACTGCATTACCCAGAGTAACGGTATGTGTGGATGAAAGTATCGCTTACAGAATTTGAGCACGGTATTTTTCAGCAAGGTGAGCTACATACAGCCAGGACAAGAATAAATTAAGATTGATATACTTAAATACTTATTTTTGAGCAATATGTAGATACACAAGAATAAATGCATTTCAAATCAGATCACTATGTCACACATCTTTAACCAACCATTTATTAACAGTTCTTTCACCAATTAAAATCCATTCTTCTATAAACAGCAGCAAAAACACAATAGGAGATTAAACTGTAGAAAGAGATTGAAAGCAAGCTATCAGACTGTCTGCTGTTCAAAAAACACTTGTTATGTAGGCATTTTGTAGAAATGGATGTTAGGACTCTAGAAAACAGACAGGAAAATCCTTCGGGAATGTGTTTTTATTTCAGAGAGTAATAGAAATGTCATAATGCTTCTAGGCTTTTTCCACATACTTGAGGAAAACTGCTTATAAAAGTAACATACCATGTAGTTACTTCTGCTCAAGTCCAAATAGCTGAATATTTACAAATCGTATAACTTACTCCAACTACCTCCATCTCCCACGTGACTGGTGCAGATCGTTTCTTTCAAGGCACTAGCTTTGAAATTATTTGGCCAGTGGCACTGTTAAGTATTTGAGCCCCACATAAAACTGCCCTGTAGAGTTTACTTGCATTTTTTTCTCTTCGCAATATCTCACCATTAATATAAATAGCTGCTTGCTAGTTACCTAGTAAAAATCTGACAGGAGCAAATACTAAAAAGCGTTATGCAGACCTATAAAAGCAGTAACTTTGGCTGGGACAGCTCTTTTGATAATGCATTTATGATTTAGCTTTATATTGGTCTTTGAGGTTTTTATTTTGTTCAGCTGTTTAATCGCTTTATGTTAGCAGTGGCTGTCAGTTCATATGCCACTTTCAGCCTGCTTGAATAGATCTGGACTGGGCTTGTGCAAATCAAAGCTTTTAGTGAAAAATGATTTTGAAGTTTGATCCCTTCAAGAGGAAGACACACAAAAGCATTTGCTATTTCTAACTTTCACTGTGAGGTTGAATTCTCCAACCATTTACACTGTCTAGTAGCTGGACTGCCTGGGGGGAGAGGCTGAAGGATCCCAAAGGATCTGAGGGCTTCTTGCCAATTCATTACTAGAGTCACTCTAGGGTGGAATGGTCCTGTGCACTAAACAAACCCAACCCTACATGCCTTTATTTCACACACACAGAAATTGGGCCCCTCTCTCTTTGAGTACAGACTAGATACAGGCAGTTAACAAAGCAGAATATTTGTCTCAAGCAAAACATCGGTCCCTTCCTGTCTTAATTACTTAGTATTCAAAATAGGAACTGAAGTAACATAACCAAAGTTGCCCTAGCTATCTTAAATATTTGACAATGTGAATCTATGTCAGCTGCAAGTGCTACCTGCTCTACTACTCTCCCTGATACACCTGCTTTAGGCAACTGCTCAACACTCACCAGGAACAAAATAACATTTGTCATACAACCAAATTAGGGGTAGCAGGGAATAGAAGAAGAGGAGAATGAAGGAAATGGAAGCTATCTAGACCTAGGAGATGAAGAATGAAGATAAGGTGCAGGGAAAAGAAAAAACAGTATAAAGTTATGGAAATTGCACTTTGGTATGATAAAGAAAAATGTAAAATCTCACAACAGTCCATTAGTAAGACTTTCAGGAATTCATATCTCAAGAAAACAGAACAAGAATTCATTCGCACTTCAGCAAAGGCTTTTGGTATGCTTTTAATTAACTTTAACTTATAAGTTTACTTAAGTTAAAACTGTCTAGGTACAGATAAGATGTACACTGCAATGTTTTTTTCAGACTTAGTGATAACTTACATATTTTAACAAGAAATATTTTTGGTTTTGATTCCTAGGAATGATTCTTAAAGCTACACATAAAAAAAAAAAGTGACCTTGTTTTAGACTCTTGAGCTTTGCTGCTATTCACAGGTAGGCAAATATTAAACTCCCTGATATATCAATACGATGTGAGGGAGCTACCTCTTATTGGTCTTCGAGTGAAAGACAAGATTTGCTATTAAAATAGATTATACATATATATATATAGCCACACATCATATTTAGAGTATACTAGAAATCAATGGATCTACCTACTTCTTCATACTTTTAAAGGCTTAAATGAGAAGCAAATTAATGCAAACTATTTCTCCCTAGATAATCTATCCAACATTATCCCTAGATCCTAATCTATCCAACATCCTACACTTTGGACACAGAAGTGGACAAAGCAGACAGCATTAACAATAGGAAACTCTCATTAAAACACACCTTATTTTCTGGGCCTCTTAGGGAAAGAAGATCCTATTTTGGTCTTCTAACACATCCCATAATTTAAAATACTATTGGTTCAAAGAATATTGCCCTCTTGGCGCAGCTTCAGCCTCTTACTTCAGGTGCACGGCATAAAAGCATATTTCACAGCATCCTTTAAACATATTAAATCTCCTTAAACTCTTATTAGAACCTTACTCAAGCTCTTCCTTGCTGAAACCACAGGAAGCCAACGTGACCAAAAGCCACTTAAGCTTTTTCTTTTTCTGAACACCAAACAGACTCTCTCTGACCCCTGTGATACAGCTTGTGTTACTGTCTGACACAATTAGATCCTTTATCAGATCATCTACACTCCTCAAATCATTGTGAAACCTCCCACTTCTCGTAATTGCTTGCATATACAGTTTCCCTGAGCTCTAATCTTGTTTTGCCTCTGTGGAAACATGGTAGCTTGCACAAAGACTTTCCATATACATTCACTCCTGCATTTTAGCATACTGCCATAGCCACTGCATGACCTTTCGAGCTTCTTCCCCCTTGAGGTGATCTTTCAGGATTTCATGCCAGGTCAGCAGTGCTCTTTCTGCTAGAAACAAACCCTCTCCTACAAATATTCTACTAGCCATCTCAGTCCCACTTGATGCCACCTTAAGAGGTCTCTCCTTCTGTAAAAAAATGACTGTATCCAGTACATTAAAGACTACTGTCTAGTATTTCCTTGCCCTGCTTTTATTCTCCGCCTATAATGAATCCTAAGGTGTGTTTTAATAAGAGTCACCTTCAAACCCAAGCCATGTCTCCTTGGTACAGAGAAAGAATTATCACATTCATTATTTAGAATATACCACAAGGTATTATCACAGCTAACAGAACAACATGTCATAAAATCAAAGGAAGCTTTTAAGATACTCAGGTTCAGTGTCCTATTGTTATCATATATAATACACCAAGTTCCATCTGAAAAATAGTGTAAGATTTCTTGAACCTACCTGGAAGCCACAAACAGAAATATCTTACTCTGTTAGCCTTCTTACCTAATATTCACTCCCAGTATTACATAATAGTTTATACCCAGATCCATGATGTCAAGTCTGTTCTGGACTGACTGAGAAAATCAATCTGTCCATATTATTAGCTGATTAAAACAGAAGGTGTGTGAAAACAATTACATCATGTTCAATTCATTAGTCAAAAAGGTTTATTTATTTTCAAATACTAATAACATTTTCTCAAAGGAAATGGCTCAAAAATCTAAGATAAATGTATCTCACTAACTGAAAAGTTGTCAAACATGCTTTAAGGTCTTAAAGCTTTAAGTTCTCAGCTTGGAAGTACTGCAAGCAGTTTCCATTGTATAACTTAAGATAAGCTGGCTGCTTTTCTATGAAAAAAAAAGAGTAGAAAAAAAAAGAAAAAATAAAACAGATGTAGGGAGTGTTCTTACTTAAAAGAAATAGACTGAGAGCAAGACAAAGGACTATGTGCCATGCTGTCTTCTCATCACACAAATTACGATAGAAGAAAATACAGAGAAAATGAATAGAGCCACAAATCCATTTGTGGGAAGCAAATGCAGCAGAATTAAGAATTTCAAGCATATTGTGTATAGGAAAAAAAATACTAAAAACAAGCATTTCAGTTTACCCTGGAAATGATACAAGTCACAAGAACTCACCTGTATCTTGATACGTGGTCCAAAAAGTAATCTTGAAGATGATGGCAGCCCCATACATAAACATACATAAACAAAATTATAATGGTAAAAGTGACAGCACATTTAGCATATTTAAATAATTTGACTTACAAAAAAATAGAAACACTGTAGAAGCAAATACAGCAGGAACAAGGTTTCCAGTTCTGCTTATGACACCATCTTAGCAAAGCAGAAGAGAGCATGGCCAAAGGAGTTTTCAACAGATGTTTATGGGAAAAGAAATACATACAAAAGCATACAGTGTTGCCAATGAACAGAGTAAGTTAAAAGAAGCCCACAGAGAAGGTAGAGTATCTGTTATTTATTCATTACTGTTTCCCTTTTTTTTCTGATCAGGGCCACTGCTCCTTAAACCTACTGCAACTCAATTTGCAGGCAGTATGGGTGGGCAGGGCGAACACAGGAGATCTCTGTGACTGGTATGAGGACAGGGAAAGGACTGCTAGCTGTGACTGTGTGTTCAGCTCTGACATGGTACACCCGTAACAGCTGTATTCCTCATGCCCATTCTCTGTTTTTGGGTGCAAGGGGAATAAGGAAATAAGTGAGACTAAGATTTTGACAATATAATTAAAAACAAGGTGTTGCCACAGAAAACCTCCAAGTCAGAAATCTCAGGTTTCAATGTAATGCATTTCTAGAAAATGTATATTCCTGAAAATTTTCAGCATATTTCTAAGAAAAAATACTAGCTTTTTAAACAGACAATGCTAATTAATGCTCTAATTCTCCCAGTCAAAATCTGGCATTTGTGGCAACTTAATACACAATCCTTTGTATTGTATTGTAATACACAATACATCTATCCTTTGCTCCAACATTTGCCTTTCAAGGAAGACTAATCCTGGCTTTCCATTTTTATTTTTTTCTTGCCATGGAAAAAAATGATTTGTTTTTCTAAACCTGAATTTTATCACCTGGCAGTGACCTAAGCAAGACTGCTTTCTTTTCAGGGAACTTGTACCTCAGTCCTGATGGATTCTAAGACATTAAACACTAAGATGATACTTTCATTATTCATCAACAGGTTTCTATCTATGGCAACTAGGAAATGTGCAAGATAATGAGTTAGAACAGGCACATATCCAACAGTTATGCCTTGCTGATATTACTCCTGGACACTGCTCTAAGTACGGAAAATTCAGAGAACTTGGAAGCAACTGCTTTACGTGAAGAGATTGCTTTAGAGTGGCAACCTAAGTCATGGAGGGAATTAAAGTAGAAGGAATCAAAACTAGCATGCTTACCATGGAACAACTCATCAGTAATGGAAAAGGCTGTATCAGTAGTTCTCACACAAACAAGTGTGTCGTATATAGAAACACGACCTAACAATATGGAGAAGGGTTTTTTTTCAGCTACATTTCTTCTCCATTTATTAAGGGAGAAGAGACTTAATATGGGCAACTATTTTAAAGCTGACCACAATTATTTAAATAAAGCTGCAAATCCACAAAGTGCTACTTGTTTCCTGTACGGGATAAGGTTCTGTGCGCTACCTCATGGTGCATTATCTGTGTTTTTGATCTGTGGCCAAGACACAGCTATTGCACCTGCAGAGTGCTGCACTTCTCTACAGTCACAGTAAGGAAGTCTCTCTGCAGCTGGCACATGACCAAGGCAGTCTGTCCTAGAAATAAAAGGCATCCCTGTTAGAAGGCAAACAGCTGGGAAGGCCGCAGCAAATAAGGTCATCAGGGACAGAATGGAGGTATAATAAGATCACAAACAGACAAGGCCAAAGATGACCCTGAGTGTGTCACTGAAGCCTGGCCAAGATACGTTCAACAAAATTTTGGATATAAGAAAGACTGTTTATAAGGTGTTGTTAAGTGAGGGGGTTTCTGGTCCACAAAAGCAAGATAATTGGGTCTGTGGAAGAGGGAAAAATTTTATCAGGTTCAGAATGCTCTCTGGCACTTCGCAACATGTACAAATTTGAAGATCCACTACCAAAACAAGCTGGAATTTTTTGGAGGGAGGTGTGGGTAGGTGTGGGTAGAGACTTATTAAAGAGTCATTAAGTTTCTCATTATTTCTCATTAAATGTGAGAAATTTAAAACAATGTATGTCACTAGATGTGGGTCTTTTACTCACGTTGCTACACAAAATGCTGAAAAAAACCTTCCATTTATTACTATGCCAGACAGTATCTTCTCTTGGTTACAGTCAGCACTGGAAGAGGGACACTTAGAGTGTCCATGAGACAGGACTATTCAAGTAAATGACAACTGATAGTAAGACTTGATTTATACTGCTATTACTGATGTTATTACTGTATACTGTTATCATACACTATTATTACTTATACTAATGATGCAATTGTGACTGTTGCTTTTGAAAATGAAGATAGTGTGCTTTAAAAGCCAGACAATCTATTTAGATTGCACAGACTAGGCAGAAGAGGAACAGAATTCATTTGAAATTCTCTTTTAGCAAAGATTTATGGCAGATTCTTAATACCAAGTGATGCAGGCAGATAGAGAACAAAGGATAATTTTATGAAACTTCTACCTTTTGTTCTTCAAATCAAAACACCTTCTGAACTAAGTCAGCATTTGAAACTCCTAACTTGTTTTGCAATCAACTTTGAGAATAAAGTGAAGTTAGATTTTTTTCAACTGCAAAGTTAAGGCTGTATATTACTTAAATATATAAAACAAGAATTAAGTATAATTTGGGAAAATCTTCTTGATTCCATATACCAGTGTGCTCCAAACAGGAAATAACTAGGGCTAGTTGTTTCCTTACAGTCTATAGCAAAAGAAGAGACGCATTTGTTCCCACTCACAAGCAGGAGATTAAAGGAAAACATGATATGAGGGTTTAGAAAAAGTCACAGTTAGATCACATTATTTAAAAGTCTATCCATAAATACCAAAACTTTATAAGGCTTTAATGAGGAAAATTAGCTCCTTTCTTGATCATACTTTTTTCTAGACATTTCTTTCAACTGCTGCTGCCTCATCAAAAAAAAAAAAAGTATATATATATATATTTATTTATTTTGCTTTCCTGCCATCTTGTGGCTTAACCACAAAACACACTTCAAAAAAAAAAAAAAGGTACAAATGCTGGTTTGTGATGAGATTGCTCTTTTAATACTATTTAGCCTAACTTGTGCTCCAAACTAAACATCACCAGCCCCTTTACAGCAATGCAGCTTAGAGCTGTGTGGACCTTAAGACCCAGTATGGTCCTCAGATGACTTGATCCAGTACAAGGAAGTGGAGCTGGACAGTCCAGATCTCATCACAGAGGTAGGCATGCACCATTCTGCCTTGCAGAGACTGTTCCCTGTGACTCGAGTCTCTCTCAGGCAGTTATTACCTTACTTCATTCATACTACTTATATAAATATGCTAGTTTTAAAGTGATTATGTGAGAAGTGAGTTGAATTCCACACTAGCTCACTCACTAAGGCAGAGTCAAGTACGAGCGAGTGAACGCCAGTGAAACACACAAGCTTTTTGCTTCTGCCCACCTGGACAGCTGCATTTCTGAACATGTATGAGTGTTTAGAAGTCAGCCTTAGTCTTTCAGACTTATTTTGCATTTATAAGCAATGGTTGAGATTTAATACAGCTGATTCAGTGCTATCACGCTAACAAACATGAAATCCTAATGCCGCTTTTGCAGTTATATGTGGGCCAACAAGAACAAAATAAACATTTACTTGAATCCAGACAAACAAAAACCAGAAACTGTTTGAAAGTCAGACATGAAGAATATTGGAGGTTTTCTAAAGAGTTTGTGTGTGTGTGTTGTTGTTAAGGCTTATTTTTTAACAATATTGAAAGAATCACTAGCTAACTGTCTATTTAGCACAGCTCCACTGACTGAGCTGCCTGAATGACAGAAAAAAAAAACAGAAACAAAAAAGTTCTGTGTTGATATGATACTTGTGACGTATTTCTCTGGAAATAAAACAACAACAAAAAATACCCACACCATTTTCCTTCATCCTGGATTAAAGAGGGCCTTCAACAGGGACTTACAGTTGGTTGAATTTAGTGTATCATTTGACAGCTAGTGGTGAATAATATTTGTGCATGTTGTCCGCAAGAAATAAAACACTTAAGAGCCAAGATTTTGCTGGCTGATGTTCCAAGACAAACTAGAGCTCTCCAGTAGTCTTCTGGCCAGATGAAATACTATGCTAGTCTGACTGTGGAAACAACAGGAGTGGCTAAAGGCAAAACACTTCAACAGGCTTGTTATTTAGAGAGAAATTTTGTGGGCCGTATCATTTTGGATAAGCTGGCAGTGAGTTTCAAAACCCTGCTTCTACCCTCGTATCAATGCAGCTGTGTAAATGCAGAATGCTCTGAGATAGTTCAGGACCTTGATTTTCCAAAGCAGCTTCCTCTGGAAGTTCAACTTTCAGCTGTTCCTGTACTTGCAGCTGAGTTACAAACCTGAATACTGATATTTTATTTTCCTGACAGAGAATGAAAACCAGGTGGTTAGCAGTGAAATACTATCTTAGAAGTCAACTACAGGGAAAAAATAACTGCTGTATGTACCTGCAGAAAAGAACAGGGGAAATAAAACCCTTTATAAAGAAAGGGTTATAAAGCCTGTGTGTTTTGTGGGAGACAGAAGGTCCTGGTCTAGATGATAGTCTGAATCTTTCAGTGAAACTTGATGTTTGTGCGAAAGCTCAGCTCTTGCCATTTCCTGACATATGTGGAACATTTTCTATCTTTTATGGTTAAAAGTAGCATATTTAAAAAAAAAAAAAAAAAAAGAAAACAAGGTTTACACCTTGCTTTCATTAGTAAGTACCTTCCTTGAAATTAAGAAGACCATTCACACAAGTGGGTATTTGTATGTCCTAGTAACACTGAGCGCAATAACCAGCTCAGAAAAACTGAGCAGTCAGAAGAGATTAATGGAAAAATACAATGCTTATGGCCATCAAAATGAGCACTGGTCCAGGACCAGATCAATCAGTCAATCAACATAGCACTCTTTAAATTAATATCTACAGAAATACAAATCTGAGAGAAGTAAAATTCATTAGTGATTCTGAAATTGAATTGTACCACAGCAAACATTGACATAAGCAGTGCAGCTAGCTTTCATGGCTGCACGATGACTAAAAATGTTTCTGGCTCAGAATAGCTAAAAAATGTTTTGAACTACTTTGGTAATCATCCTGCACTGATATAGTGCAGTCTATTTACCAGAAAATATACTAATGTATATTTTCTATACTAATAGTATCTTCATACTAATACCGTATGAAGATGCTGCTTTTTGCCAAAAAAAAAATGTTAAGCATATATATCTAGTCTTTCAGTTTCATCTTCCTTCTCAAAAGGTTGTAAAACCTGTTTTTGTCAACCTATCAGGCAAAAGCAGAGGCCCAAAAGGATGTCTGGCACCAGAGAATTCTCTTGACATCTGTGATTATAGACGTCTTACTTGGATGAAACATAAAGCTCTCAATGAAACAGTGAATTAGAGGGTGGGGAAAGCAGACTTTTCAGTTATCTGTAGCTATTTAGTAGCTGGTATAAAGCAGGAAGCCTGATTTGGATTGGCTTTT
The DNA here is from genome assembly GCA_013398735.1 of Nothocercus julius. Classification (NCBI taxonomy): domain Eukaryota; kingdom Metazoa; phylum Chordata; class Aves; order Tinamiformes; family Tinamidae; genus Nothocercus; species Nothocercus julius. The sequence continues at coordinate 2,207,511 of VZSV01000104.1, forward strand.
CTACTTCTCTTCTACTGCCGTATCTTGGGTTTTGATTGTAAGGAGTTCTGTTAATTCTAAAGGTAGATGCTATATTGCTGTATATTCACTCTAGCTCAACAAGCAAGGAGCAGCCACTCTCAGGAGGATGAAATGTGCTTTAAGGTGCCCGTTTAACCCAAAAGCCTTACTCAATGACTTTCTTTAGAATTCTCTGTGTACACAGGTTCAAACTGTATGTAAGTTTGAGCCTCTTAAATATATTAGTAATGGCACATGGTTAGTTTTCTATCAGAAAAAGAGCACCATTTGATTTTGCGGCATTCAAACTCAAGACAAATATACTGGCCAGAATCATTAAACATGAAGCAAGAACATGCCGTTTTTTCTTTACTTTCCAGCAGCCAGACTTCTGACTTTGATCCTGTAAAATACTTCAGCATCTCCCTGGCATGCAGTCAGCCTTCTACGTGTCATGTAGGAACACATGTAAATAAAAAAACTTTAATAAATGCAAATAATTCAATATCCTTTGTTAAAAAAAATAGCAGAATTTTGTCCACTATGCTGGGTAAACTTCTATGTATGTGTGTATATATATGTGTGTGTGTGTATATACACAACTATGTATATGCGTAGGCTATGTTTGGTAATACTATATATATGCACACACTATATATTACACATGTACATATATATATATATTATACGTAGCATATATGTGTGCATATATATGCATATGTGTGTGTATATATATAGCCATATAGATATATGTGTATATATATACACACGTGTATACATAATACACAGAGCTGCCCAAAAGCAATGGAGAGCCCCTGGTTTTCTTACCGCAACATGCTACTTAGACTGGGTGAAAATCCTCCACAGACGGGGCAGGTGTTTTGTTTACGATCTCTGCCGCTGTGACAAAGTCATGGCTGACTTGGGAGGTGCCGAGGGCCTTCACCACCCGTGCTCGCCACTGCTGAACTAGCAGGGCAGGCCCCATCGGAACGGCCAAGCCCGGCACGGGGGCCTGCACAACGCCTCAACTGAAATGCACCGGCACCGCCGCACCTGCAACCAACTTTAACAACGGGCAAACTTTAATAGAGGTAATATAAAGTAAACGTATTTAACGCAGCAGCCCGGGAGGAGATGAGGCTCCACTACAGTGCCGGGGCATACGACGCTATCGCGAAGCGCAGCTTCAACGCGGAGGCCGCGCCGCGCCAGCAACCGGCGCCCGCAACGGCTGCGCTCGGGGCGCGCGCGGCTCTTTAGCCCGCCCCTCTCCCATCACTCCACTGCCTGCGCCCAATCACGTCGCCCGGCTGCCCCGCGGCAGCGAATGGGAAAGCAGCCTCCTGCCTCCCGCCACTGACGACGCGCCGTTGAGCGGTCGAAAGTTCGCGTGATACGAGGAGGCGGTGGCTGTGGGCGGGGATTAGCTCCCGGGCCACGCCCCAGCCCGCCCCCTGCCGGATTCCGCGCTCTGCCGAGGCGGCAGAGCCGCAACCCCGGAGAGCGGCTGCGTCCTCATTGGCTGCGCCAGAAGCCCGCTGCGCTCTCACTGGCTGCGCGGGAAACGGGCTGCGCCCTCATTGGCTGCCGGCATCGGCCGTTGGGGCAGCGCTGCTGGCGGGCGAGGGGAGCGGCCGCAGGTGAGAGCGGGACCGGGGGTCGCCGCGGCGACACGAGGCGCGGCGGGGCGGCCGTTGGGGCGGCCGTTGGGACGTTGGTCGGCGCCCCCTCCCCTGCGTTGGGTGTCCGTCTGCAAGCCTCGGTCTGTGGTGAGACTGGTAATTTCCGCCCTCGTTGCTCAGAGGGAGTGGACGTCAGCGGGCTTAAATGAGTAATGCTTTTATTTAAGTCCTACTCTGATTTCACTTTTATTTATTTATTTATCGTTAACGCAGGAGAGGGGGAGAGAAGATGGATCTGCTGCCAGATTCAGCACCCCTGGCTACAAAGCTGCGGAACACTCTGATTCAGTACCACAGCATTGGAGACAGCGAATGGCGGGTTGCTAAGAAAACTGTAAGTGACCTAGCTGGAGGTTCCTGCGTGTGGCCCAGCGTGTTATGTCAAGCAAGTGGAAGGTCCCTTAGGGGGAAATGTTGTGCTGGGTGCCACTAGTGTGAAACATTTGGCACATTCTTACAGAGCTCTCAGGTGAGAGGCTCTGAAGCAACAGCTCTAGGACAGTACAGCTGTCCTAGATAACTGTGAGTTTTTCCTCTCTTTGTGGACATACTCTGCCATTCTTCATGCGACTTTTCAGGGAAGTGTCTCTCAGGGGAAACTTACCTATGTAGGGTTATGGACTTTCTTTGAAGCAAAATTTGAAATGCTGTTAGTGCTCGCAGTGTTGCGAGATGCTCTCTTGTACCTTCTAACTGTCCTCTGTCTCACAGCCTTCAGGCAAGGTCTGACAACCTCTGGAATCTCATTTGTCTGTAATGCCTGAACCCCTCCTGCTCCTTTTCTTAAAAGTGTGAGATTCATAGAATTCGTAGAATGCTTAAGTTTGGAAGGGACCTCTAGAGATCATCCAGTCCAACGCCCCTGCATATGCAGGGTCACCTACAGCATGTGACTCAGGACTGCGTCCAAGTGGGTTTTGAAGATCTCCAGAGAAGGAGACTCCACAGCCTCCCTGGGCAGCCTGTGCCAGTGCTCTGTCACCCTCACTGTTAAAAAATTTTTCCTAAAGTTCCTTGATCATCCTTGGTTCTTCCTTTCACATCTCTTCATATGTATCTATAGCCTTCAAGCTTCACCAGCGTATCAGTGGCACCATTTCTTCCCGTAAGAGCAGAAGGGAGCCTCTGCTTTCCCCAAGCAGTTTGTCATACACTTCTTTTTAGCTGCTTGACAGTTGTGGGTCCCACTCCATCAAGTTAAATAAACTTCCCAGGTGCCTCAGTCCTAGGCATTTACTAGTGTAGTAAATTTGTATCTTTGCCCTTTTGTTACAGTGCTTTTGGAGAGATTTTTGTTGTAGAAACTTAACTCTTGTCAGCCACCATGACAGAGTCTGACCCAGGATTCCCACTGAGCAGAAGTTTAAAGTCAAGTCAGAGCAAAATTATAATGACACATGTGCAGTGACACATGCACAGCTCAAGGTGGGTACCTCCAAAGAGGGACCCTGAACAAAGAAATCTTGCCTTGGGCAAGAATGCCCTGGGCAGTTGTAGCCTTACAATCTAAATTTCTCACCCTTCATGCAGTGGTTCAGACCAATATTTATATTTGTGTCTGGGGTCTTGTTTTTCTTTCTTGTCTCTCAGGGCCTTGACAAGGAGGAGATAGGCCAGACCGTAATGGTTATCACTGTTCCAGGGCAAGAAAAGACCTTTTCTCTCAAGGCCTGGGTGGAAAGGTCTAGATGCCCAGACAAGCCTTATCTCAAAGTCTTGAGATCCTCCTTTTTGGGGGTTGAGTCACAGGGGGGCAGACTGCTAACTAATTACAGCCTGATATAAAGTGATAACTCCAGATAGTTCTAGGAAAGATCTCTTTAGCCATGCCACAGGGACCTAAAGGAGGTTTGCTACAGATAAATTATCTTACACCTTGTATCTGTGAGTATGCGTTGGTTAGGCAGGGTCATTTTTTTAAGTCATTTTAAGTCAAAAATGTAAGTAAATTATTTCCAGAAGTAACAAATTTCATTTCTTGAAAGCGAGGATTGGGGCCCTCAAGTCCCTTACTCTTACAAAACACCTACCTCAATGCTGCTTTCCTAAATGATATATCATATCATTATTTTCCTTTAGAAAGTTACCTGAATCTTACTGTTCAGATCACCTTAATCCCCATATTTTACTCCTGTAAAATTCCTGGTTGGACTTCTTCCCTTCCTCCCTTCCTCCCTTCTTTCATTTTGGTATTCTGCCATGTAAAAGCAATTTAGAGCTTTAAAACCCTGCAAGGAAGATTCTTTGGGGAGATTTTATAGGGGGGGAAATTACTTTTCCCTTCAATATGCTTAACCACAGGATGTGGTTCTTACAGTACTGTTCTTTAGGGTATTTCATCATTAGTGTTTATATATTCATAACACCAAATAAAGAAAATCCCGAAGGACACTTCTATAACACTTAAACATACAAAATTTATACCAAGGTTCCTTTTTACAGTCAGACAAGGAAAAAAAAAGCGGGGGGACACCATACCATTTCTTTATTTCTTGTGGCAAACTCTAAAATGAATTGACTGCTACTTGCAGGCTGTTTCTAGTCAGGTATCTAGGAGACAGGGATAACTTAAGTTTCCTTATCAGCCACTGTCAGCACCTCCTCCCACACGTGTGCTTGGTCAAATGTTACAGAAATGCAAACATCATCTGTACAGTCTTCCTGTCTGAGCAGTGTCCAGACAGTGACTTTCCAGTCATCTTTTATTTGGAAGGAAGGCTTTATGTAATAATGTGAGGCCATTATGCTCTTTGCATTCCTGGTAGACTGGCTTATTCTGCCAGGTGCTATTTTTGGAGAGACTTCTAGAAATTGATATTAAGAAAGTCACTAATGGAAGATTATCAGTAAAAGATGCCTGAAAAGTATAGTCCTGTTCTTAAGAAAAGCATACAAAAGTTTCCAGGTATTAGGTGAGTGAGCACTTTGAGATATGCCATAGTTAATAATGAATATTTTGTTCTTAAGAAATAATGCAGTTTTCTGGACATTTTAGAATTGTCTGTGAATAACAGGTAATACCCTAAGGTGTTTTT
>VZSV01000104.1:2217960-2236289 GCA_013398735.1 Nothocercus julius
AGTGGCATCAAGCTCACAGCTATGTCTTTCCAGGCAGGTAAATGTTACCTCCCTATTGGGTTTGTATATTCTGCAGTTGCACTTATACATGTATGCATATGTATATGTTTGTATGTTTATATACACACTCTCCATAAAGGACACAGTTTAAATCTTATGTAGAGACAAATCTGTGCCAGAGAAGCAGATCAAAGGAGCACAAGACACTTTCATAGGAGGAAGTTTGTATCATGATAAGCGCTGCAGAAAAGTTTGAAAAAGTCCTTGTTCCAAATGGCCAAAGTAAGGCCCTGATCTGACTCCTCAAAGTATCAAGTCTTATTTAGTGTTTAGAGAAATGGCAAAGAAGAAAAACACTTGAGTTTAAATCGAAAAAAGTTTGTAGCATATTTTATGTATGATGTTTAAAAGCATTTATTCTCATGCAGGTTTCCATTTTAATCAACAGAAATGTTTTCAGTAATAGGCCTCAGGGTGGAAAAAAATTGTGAATAAGGGCAGAGTTTCCAGAAGCAAATTAGGTCTCCTGTGTTGCACTGTAGTAATTTGTTCCTTAAGCAGTGATTATTGTATGTTCTAACAGACATGCACTATTGCCTCTGCCAGTGAGTTTGAACATTAAAATCAACAACTCGGTAGAGACTACAGGAGGCAGATAATAGGGCTTATTTTATTTTTTTTAATAAACAAACAAAGTACTGTGTAATTCTTCAGTTTCAGATTAGGCGAAATCAGAGACAAGGTACTAACAAGTTTTAAGGATTTATCTTGGGACTTTTTAACAGTCTTAAAAATATGTATTATGAGCATAATGATGAGTGACCAAGTATGCCAATTATGCTGGTGAAGCAAAGCACAGCTTGTACCCACAGAGTCGTTACTCCAGCTAAAGAATTACGATGAATGTGTTCAGTTTCATAGAATGTGTTATAGTTGTTTGAAACCAAATCTTATTTTGCTTTTATATAGCTAGGGATTGTGAGGAGTGCCAGAGTTTTAAACAGAACTATTCCTTTAATTGCAATTTCTACCAAAACCTCTCTTGCAAACCAGAGTACCCTGAGATTATGCTCAGTCTGGGAGCCAAAGCAGCACAAAAACGGGGTTGAGGGGGGAAAGTAAAGGAGCCTGTTGTTTTGGTTGTTAAGGGGTAGTGGGGAGCAAAGTAAATGACTTGTCTTAGATTTTTGTCATGCTTACAGTACTGAATTTGCATGAGTTTGTGAGGTTTACCAGTACTTTTCATTGTCAGGATGGACACAAGGTAACTGCAGTACTTTAGTTTAAGAGTCTTTCAGATAAATTAGAATATGGGATAGTGTCATCCGAAAGCAGCTTCTCAATGAGGAGAAGCCAAATGTGGCATCCTGAAGTAGCTGAGACCAGTTTTTGCTAGAGAGAGGGCATGCCTTATAGACACATCAAATTTATTTTTATATGATCAATATATTTTTTAAAAATTGTATGTCTTTTATTGTAGTCTGTTCCTTGGCACTTTATCTAGGTCCTTTTTGTGGGTAGGAAGGGCATCTAAAGATGAGACAATTTTTGTGTTTATCTTCTTTTTTCTGCCATAATAGTCTTGCCTTTAGTTGTGCAGCTTGTTTTGCAAGTGCAGCAGTTTGAACCAACCCTACTTGCACCAACCTCTGTGTACTCCACTGCAGCCTGCTGGGAGGTGGAGTGGTGCATTAGATGGATACTCTGGGAAAAGCACAGCTTTGACCCAAAGCCTGACAGGTTTGTAATGCCTGTAAGTGACTGAAATGTTATGAGGGTGTATAATTCTTCCAGTAATCAGCAATAACCAAGAATGGAGATACTGAACTGCTCTAAGCTAGTGATTCGATCTGCAAGTGATTCGATCTTGTTGACCAAGTAACCATAGTTCTCCCGAAACCGGTCAATTTGTGCCTATGTTTAAAAAGTCAATGTTAATCTATCTTAACAGTGGTTTTAAATGGTTGTGTTTAGTGCTGAATAAAATTGTATTTATATTTTGAATGAGATTGCAGAATAAATTTAAACATGAACTCCAGCAAACTTGTGGCATGGTTTTTGATGCTTGCACAGGCAGATGTAGTGTCCAGTTACATAATCAGGCATAACTCCCTAAAATGTAGCTCATCTTCAGCTGCATGGCCATCTGTAATGCTGTAAATGTCTTTATCTTATCTCCTGCAATGTTTAAGAAATGGTTTCTTAATCAGCCACATTAAATTCAGCCTAAACATAAAGAGACGTAGAACTTTGCTAAAGGCATATAGCTGTGCATGAGGGTCCTAAAGCACTCTACAGCATCTATTTTGTCAATTTAATTGGAACCACAAAAAAAGAAAATGCCTGTCATATGCCTGGATCCTTTCCTTGTTTCTGCAACTATGCCAGCACAAAAGCAGGAGGTTTTTTGTGAAATTTGACTTCAGAACAAGGCATTCCAGGCCTCTTCTGCTGCTGAGAAAAGCAACTGCACCCGGTAACTGCATCTTTTCTTAGGGAACATGTCACATCAGCCCCTGCAAAGAGGGGTAGGAAGAGCGGCAGAAGTTGCAACAGAGCTTTGGAAAAGGGTTAAGGACATTAAATAGGGTTATTAAGAAAAATTGTAGCATTTAATCCTAATTTAAACACATCCCCTAATGTCAGAAGACGGATGACTTCTTCCAAGAGAAGGCTGACTAGGTGAGAGATTAATAACAAAACCTGTGCTAGAGAGGAAACATCCTGTAGGAAAAAAAATAAATTCTGGAGCCCTAGACAGCAAGTGAAGCTTAGTGCTGCATCCTGCCCCTTATTGTCCATGGGACGGATGTCCCCTGGACGTGCTACTGGCCAGCAGAAGACCCACTGGCAGCAGCGTACGAGCCCAGGGTACTCTGCATGCTGTCCCACACTGCAAGAGACTTCCCCTATCCTTGCTTGGCCAGCTGGGTTAAGGTGTCCCAAATTGCAACGTCTTATCCAGAGTCTCTCTTTTTCTAAGTGATTTTCCTCAGTTTTTCTCTTTTGGTGAGTCAAGGCAATGTAAATACATGATGAAACTTCAGAAGGTCTCTGTGACAGAGGCATATGGACACACAGCTACCAGCAGGTGAGTTGCTGCCTGAAGCACGTGTAGGAGGTTAAGGTGCTCGTGCCCCCTGTGGCTGGCCAGGGACCAGTTGGGCCGTGCGCTCGGCACCAAACATTTCCCGAGCGCTGCTCGCCTGCCCGCCTGTGCGGGAACGGCTGCTGGGCAGAATGCGACCCCGGGGGCAACGCAAGGAGTCACTACCCTAAGCAAGGCTCCCTGCCTTGGCCAAGGCAGCAGAACCCAAAGCTGCTTCTGATTCAGGTTCCAAGCACACAGCATTAAGGCTGACACATTGCTGTCACTCATTTAAGCCATCACTGGTGACACAGGGCAATGCTCAAGGGAGCGCCTCTGGGTGGACACAAGCAGAGGCACTTTGCTATCTGGAATCAATCCTGCTCCATTCTGTTACATGCTCTGTGGGATTTTGAGTTCCTCACTATTTTGAAAGAGAAGGAAAGAAATCAGAGGATGCCTGTCCACCCCAGCAGGAAGAATCATGCCTGGCCAGCCTGCACTTCTTACACATGCAGGATTGAACATAGTCCATGCAACTGAAGCACTGAAGGTTATCCAAGTCTAGAAGGCAAGATGAAGAATCATGTTTTGTACATGCTCCACATAGGCAAAACACCTTTTCTGGTCCACCTCTGCCCATATTGCAGAAACTGAGCATTTGGGAAGAGAAGCTGAGAAACTGCGGAAGCTTCACTCCCACCATATGCTGAGTCCTTTTAAATGCCTCCTACCTGGAGGATTTGAAGTGTGGCAAAGAGGCAAGTAATGAGGACGAGCAAGAAGTTTCAAGCCTTTTTTTTTTTTTTTGATGTCAAATAAAAGCAATCTTTTTAAGCGTAGAGAATTCACAATGCAGGTAAAAATACTGAATCATTCCCCAAGCCATCTGCATCCATCAATATTTTAGACAAAGCAGTTATTTGCATATGCGGAGAACATTAAAGAGAAAGTGCCATTTAACTACTCAGAGGGCATGAGAATTACAGGAAACTTAGGATATATAAAGGAGCGGAGTACACCTGGTATGAACAAAGGAGCACTTTTTTTTTTTTAAATTGGAACAGAATGGGCTTGTTCAACCTCCCACATAGCCCGGCTTGCGAACTGTCCCCATGCTGCAAACTTGTTGGTTTTATCTTATATATAGTTTTATTTGTCTCATGTTCACTATGAAACCAGTGTAGCTTCACACTATAACACAAGATTCCACGCTGTGCTTTGATGCTCTACTTGTAACAACAAATTCAGTCCAAAGCATAAAAATCTTGAGCTCCAGCTAGAATCCTTATTTCATAAGACTCAGCTCCTATAAATACCCTCTTCTTTCGTTACGATTGTCACACATTTCACTGCTCTTTTTTACTTTGCTATGAAGATGGAAGAGGCTTAATAATAAGAACTATCTTAATACTGACTTAATTATAAGAAATATCCCCTACATCAGCTTGGAAAGAAGCTAAGCAGCAGAAATGCCCAAACAGGCAGGTTTTCTGGAGCACATGCAGAAAGTCTTGCAGAGGGAATTCTTGTGGTTCCTTCTAATCATTTTTCTTCCAGCACTCAGAAGCTGAAAACCACCTCCTGCAGCAGGGACAGAGGGACTCTGCATCAGGCAGCTCACAGACCTAAGGAGCGCCAGGTGGGTGAAAATAGCGAGCTGCACCAGTGCAAGGCAGTGGCCAAGGAGCTGGCAGAGAGAGGCCACAGCGGAGCTGGAGCAAAAGGCACTGAAGGCACCAAACGTCAGGCTGGGGCACAGGAACCCTGCTGCGAGGCAGGGCAAAACAGCGCTCGCCACCTCACCTTGCCAAGGCCTCCGCTTGAGGACTGCATGCAGCTTCGAGCTGTATCGCTTGAGAAAGATGGTAGTCAGTTAGAGAGAGAAAAATCCGCAGGAGAGCAAGGAGAACAGTCAAAGATCATGGGAAGGTAGCTGGCGGGGAAACACCTCCCTTGTGCTGCCGAGAGAGGCTGCTGAAGACAGGAGCGTTTTAAAAGCCCTGGATTCTTTACAAGCGATTGAAAAAAAAAAAATCTCCCTGATAGATAAGTTGTGAACTATAGCCAAAAAAAGACTGAAATTTATGAAATATTTCCCGGTTGTAAGAATATCAAAGTGTGGCAGTAGATTGCCCAAGGAATTGGAGCATCTTCTCTGCCAGAGGTCTCAGACAAGCACCCCCCAGGCCTCGGAGGTGAGCCTGGCAACTTTGCAAAGCTCTTTCCAGCCCTGTGTCTCTATGCCCTGCCACTGATTTAGCTTGTTATCCACTTGCTAATGTTTTGAGAGAAAAGAAGTGAAAATATTACATCAGGTTGAAATTCATTCAAGACTACACTGAAACAGAGAGCAGCGCATCATCACACCCTCCTACCAGAAGGCTGACTAGCATTATTTATTTTACGCTGAGCACTGGCTCTCAGCAAATAACAGATACAACCATTTCTAGATTAACTAGTTTATTTAGCAACAGATTGGTCATGCAATCCACTCTTTAAAAATACACTCCCTACCATCAGAGCATGTTCTCATCACTCGTCAGCATTTCCACACAGGCAATTACATTGTCCCCAAACATTATACACCAAAAAAAGAAAACTGGCAATTCTTTCTTTTCTCTCTGGTTCATTTACATAGCATCAGAAGAGCTACTACACAAGCAAACTTAGTCTTAAGTAAGTGTGTACATTAAACAAACAATCCGTAAACCTCTGTGTAGTCATTGACATCTTCACCAGTATAAGCAAGCAGTGCAGACAGTACAGGATTTTTTGCACATTAAGTGGTAAAAGGAGAAACTTGAGAAAGCCCATTAGATACATGACATTCTTTCTTATTATTAATAAGAGCTCAGCTCACATTGCTCTGAGATCAACAAGCTTCTATAACAGGCTTATAAAACACTTGGTATTACAAGTCAACAGCACCATCTGCCTGGAAGCACCGCGGTGCACCCCAGCGGGGTGTCATGTGCAGCTCCTGAACCAAAGCAAGCACAAAGCTTCCTGCCTGCAGTCCAGTCCTCACCCAGCCTCAAAGACCAGGGCCAGCAGAAGAAAGCCCTTTTAAGCATCTCATTTCTTCAGGCTATAATTTGGAAAGGCTATTTCAGGCTGTGAGCGCCTGGGCACAGGCTCGGAGCAGGCAGGCTGACCCTGCTTGGTGCCTCCAGACGAGCTGACACTCAGCCCACCCCCAGAGCCTGGACCCCCCTCAATGCCCCTAAAGACCACACTGTTTATCTTAAGGACGAGGATTCACGCTCCTCCCCATCTTTCCTCCTCCCTCAGCTCCTAACCATGCCAAAGTTAATTTTCTCACAAGCCGCAGTCCTAACACTGCTTCTTCTTGGAAAAAAAAAAAAAAGGAACACTTCATATTGTCCCCTTACAAGAACATTACATAAAAATTCTGGCCATTTAATCAGAAGTGTTAGCATGTCTTAGCATAAGTGCGTGGTGCAAATAATGAACTGGTCCCTGTTGCGCATGCTAATGTCGAGTGGTGGCTGGGGCTTGTTCTTGGCAGCCGGTAGTGTAGCTGTTCCTCATTAGTGTGTAATTACTGCTTCCTTGCAGCCAGCATGTGGAGATCTGAGCTGAGCAAAATGTGAGGGCGGGAGGATGGTGCCGGCCCCTCTCGGGACCCTACAAGAGCCTCCTGTGGGCCGCCGTGGGGGAGGAGACCACTACAGCAGGATGTAGTAAATTGTCCAAAGAGCGTTATGTAAGTCTGTATATGGTCTCATTTTGCTCTGTTTTGCTCATGTTTAGCAGCAAATTCCCTCTCACTGTTCAAGAGTGCTTTAAGACCCTCAAGCAGCAGAGCACTGCTGGAGAAGACCTGGCAAGGGGGTAAGGGCAAGGCTGGGGGCTGCACTCACAGTGTAGCCAAAGCAGCGCTGGTTTATGTAAGAAGATTTTCTCATCTGGAGTTGGTGGCAAGATTTTCTCACCTGGAGGAGGCTGGTGGTGGAGATAGGGGTTTTGTAAACATGCCTGCGGGTGGGGACTGGCAAAACTGCAGAAACCAAAGACCCTGAGACCTCAAAGGAAGGCGTACAGGCATTTTTTTTCTGCTTTGTCTGCTCTTTGTCTGGACGCAGCTAAGAGCGAGCACTTAGCTGAGCTCCCTAGCAAAATCCTTCCATATTTTTGTTATGGATCATATATAAAATTAATTGGTAGGTACTTGGGGATTTGCAGTTAACGCTTCTGGGCACCGTAACTCTGTCATGGGGAGATTTTCACTCTGGATATGTGGGTTCCTGCAGGTATGGTAGCTGTAGTGCCTCATGGTGTAGTGCAGTGCATATCTGGAGTGAATATTTGGGGGGGTTGGTGTATTTCTCTGGATACGTATGTCTCAGTCTGCAAAGCTGCTGCTATGCAGGTGCCTCTACTGCTGTGATGAGGTCAACTGACCTAAACAGGCCCAGTCCTCTTGGTTAAAGTGAAGCAGAAGTGAAAGATGGGTCTTAGCAGTGATATCCCAGACATGTGGCTCCCGAACAGCCATGGATTTTTTGCACTTTGCCCTTCAGACACCCACTTAGCTAGTTAAGCATGGTTTGAAGTGGTAATTGAATCATATTTGTAAATCAGATCTCCTCATGCTTGTCCAGGAAGGGAGGTGATTCTTTGGTGTCACTGAAACAGCATCGTCTCAGTGCAGCTAATGTGGGCATTGATGCTGCTGCTCCAAAAGGGATTTCCCGCCTCAGGGCTCCGTGCCATGGGCATGCGGGTCAGCAGCTGCTGACTCTGTGCACAGCAAATTTAATTTTCCTGGATTGAAGAAGCACGCTTTGCTTTGGAAGAAGTAGCTCTTAAGGATGTGGCAGATGATGCTGAGGGCTGACGTGGTGAAGCTGATCCCTGTGCATGAGGCAATGGGTAGACGGACACGACTCAGGGGCTGCTGGAGCACATCGCCCCTAGGGGAGACTGTGTGCTGTTCCCAGCTGAAATCACGCCAGAAGACTTGCCTTGGACTTACCAGAACCCTGTCTGAAGTCCTCATGACGTGATCTTTGTTTAGGAGAGTCAACACAGTGGTAACGTTTACAGTATTTTCTTTCTGACAGGCTTTCCCTACATGCCTGTATGTAGCTGCAGTGATTGATTCCAACCAGTTCTGTGTTATAAAGCAGATTGTTATTGACAATTTTGGGCACAGGAGCCAAGTTTGCTATTTTTTCTGCCAATGCCTTAAATGGCAAGGCTGCACTAAAAAGGATATTAAGCAGACGAACTGGTGTTAAATACCAGGTCAATCACTGGTCATAGCAGGTTGGCACTCATCAGAGGTCCTAAGCTTGATGCTCTTTCTAAGAATGACTAAAACCATGTCTTTTTTAATGTGTTTTTGACGAAGAAGGTGTCAGAGCAGCATGGGTCTTGGAATCAGGCAAGGAAAAGAGGAAGATGGCAGCGACGTCCCACGCCAAGGGTGCCTGTGCCGTGTAACGTAAGCCTTGGGACCTGTGAAATCCCGAGTCTTTCTGGAGTGTGGGGCAGCTCGGAGAGCAGCAGGGAAGCCGTCTACGGGAGCCAGGGCGGCAGCGCCGTGTAGCAGAGACCTGCCGAGCATCAGGTGTCTCTTCTATTGACTGGCAGCTGACGGGACCCTCCCTGTGCCCATGGGGTTGTGAACCAGGAGATGATGCAGAAAAGGGAAGGAAAACAAGCTATTCCACCCTGAGTCTTTGCTGAAACCAGAGATTCAAATGGACAGATGGATTTCTCTTTAGCTTAGCTATCTATGCTTGAAACATGATGGTATCAGCTCCAGCTGAGTGATGCTGGCGGTTGTGGAAGATGGCTTAAAAAGCTACTGCAATCCTCACTGCAGATGCGGCTCTCACAGACCATTCTCTGCTACCCTTTCTCTTTTGGTAAATTTGGGTACGTGTGTGTGTGTGTGTATGTACTTTTGTGAAGTTAATTTTATACATGCGCTCAGAACTGGGCTGCTTTTTCTGTTTTGCTCCTCTGTTCTGTTTCAAGGTCCCTGCTCGCAGTATCCGACTCATCACCTGTCAGCAATGACCCAGTTCTGGCACGTGTTTTTGTTCTCTTTTCCACTCCAGAAGGGCAGAAGAGCAGTCAATGCACTTTTTTTTACTGTATTTTTTAATTACGTGCACATATGCTAAAACATACTCCTGCTCCAAGAAAGTCATTCCATATTGTCCTCACTTTCCACCGATCTTTGTTGAATCTTCTGGCCATAAATTTTACTTCCCCGACATGAAGCACAATTTTGCTGATGTGGAGGTTTCAATCTTGTCAGTACAGGTTGACACATTTTCTGGAAATAACATATTTAATTCCAGATATAACTAGACTAAGTAATCGTTTTATTCCTATTTTTCTTCTTTTAGTTCCTTATCACTCTCTTGTCCTTGGTTTCCCATGCAGCTGGAGATTTTTGTACAGGGCTCATCAGGGAAACCAAATGTCTTTGTATAAAAGCAGAATTTACATTCACCGTTGTGGTTCTAATAACCATTTTTCAACTGAAACAATTCTAAAAAGTAGAAAGGAGATTCTCTGTGCAATTATTGTTCTTTATTTTTATTGTAACTTTAAGAACAGTTCAAGCTGTCTCATCATACCTTTACTATGTGCAGGACCTGCTAGCTCGCAGCGTCCCACAGTGTCCCGCTGCACCGGTCCAGCCGTGCACCCCACGGCAGCAATCTCATTGCTTCTTTCCCCTTTACAAGAAGACAGTTTTTGTTACTTGAACGCAACACCGATATAAGCTGTGTACACAGATTATCTCACTAGTAACAAGGCAAGACACAGCTGCACGGAATCAAAATTATCCCCAAGAAAATACACAATCTGTGCTCAAGCTGGAAGCCAAGACTCTGCTCAGAACTTTTTGGTTGCCACCTGCATTGTATTCGAGTACCACCGGCTTTTCCCAGCACATTGCTTGATTCTCACAGGTAAAGGTCCTGGGAAGGTGAATGCTGGATGTGTTTTGTCACTCATCTCCATGTTCACATATATTACCATATATTTTTTAAAGAAGTTATTCTGCAAAGGCAGGAAATCACTGGCCATTTGTTAGCCATCAAATCCTCAGTCTAATTCTCAAATACTTTCCTATAACTGGTTAACACTGTAGTTTGCCTCTACAGTTTTACTGTTCAAATACTTCAAAAAGATGGCAAGGTCCTCACTTTTGTACTTGAAGAACTTTGCAGATATATTTCACATTTAAAAAATGTAAAGCTTAGGATTTCAACAGGAAAGAACATTGCTAATTTCCTAGCTACTTAATAACTACCAAACAGGAACGGGCACCCTCTGATGGCTTTGGATGGCAGTACTGCATTCACACTTTCTAGCCACAAAAAGACACCAGGGTTGCACTCCCAAGCATGAATTATGGCAGATGTCAATGGGAGGTGATTTTTTTGGGGGGGGCCGGGGGGGGCAGAAAATACATGAGATGTTGCTTCCTTCGGGAACATGCACATTTCCTAATGCTGCAGTCCCTGCTGTATAAGACTGCTGTGCATAACCCATGAAAAATGTCTTGCCAGTGAGGGTGCCAGAGCCCTGGCACAGGCTGCCCAGGGAGGCTGTGGAGTCTCCTTCTCTGGAGATCTTCAAACCCGCTTGGCCGCAGTCCTGAGCCACCTGCTGTAGGTGACCCTGCGTGTGCAGGGGGGTTGGACTGGATGATCTCTGGAGATCCCTTCCAACCTGAATGACTCTATGATATTGCTTTGCTGAGTCACGTATCAGTAATCCATTCATCAAAGCCATCGAAATTGTTTTATATTGAACACAACAAAAGAAAACTAAGCAAAAACACTTTAAGGCCCAGGGCTTTTATGCACAAGACCTGCATCCAAGCTCATAATGTCCCAGGGGTCTCCAGTTGCATGGCATTAGTTGGTATTTATGATATGCTAAGGTATAATATAGCACAGAATAATTCTAAGAATCTGCTGGGAATATATTATTATTTGGGTGGGTATACCTATCACTTTCTCCCCAGTGATTACCCTGGTAGTACTTTTTTTCCCAAGGAAAAACCTGCAAAAGCTTTGTAACAGCCTCTTCCCCATCAGAGCTATAAAATCAAGATGAATTCTTGCTACTGTTGTAGTCATTACACAGCTGACAAGACCTTTCAGTTTATAGCCTTATTTTACCTGAAAGCGCATCATCTGGGAAAAGGATGGGTGCACATACTCTGAATTTCAACTGTCCTCAGCCATCATTTTTTTTTCACACGTTCAGAGTTGTAAGAAATGGATATAAACATCAAGGACAATACATTCATAAGCATGCATTCTCACCTAGTGAAGACAGTATCTTAAATCTTTTTTGTAGTATTTAGCAAATCTGCTATATGAATACCATTCTATTACCTTTTACTTTAATTTCAACAGGAAGTATAGCTACTGAATGTTTTATTAATGATTGGCTTTTTTCAGTAGCTGATATATTTTGGCAAGGCAAGTTGTGCAAGGCCAAACAATTGCAAGTGAAAACAATTAAAGCAAAAGAGGTATATTGAGTGTGCTAGGGTTTTAGGTAACTATCATCAGTATTAAAATTTTTAATAAATACAAATGACGTTGTACATCATGTTCTTCATTTCTGTAATATACTAATACATTATGAAATTCACGTGCTATCAAAGTAATAACAAATGTAAACAGTCATATATATTGATGCAGATATTTTTCCAATTCCTATCCATTATGTTCAACAAATAATCAAAACGGCTCAAGAGCCCGACCCTAATTTTGTAAGCTGATCCATGCACACAAGCTTGTAACTCAAGTCAGAGCAGCTCTAGGTGGATGCAAGATGTGTGTTGGTGGATCATTTTACAGGATGGGTCCTTTGTTAGGAAAATCTGGACTAATTATGTTTACAAGTGGAAACCGGTTACTCATGAGGTTAAATTATCTGGGGAGAAATCAGATTATCCTGCTGGCTCCCAGACCTTCTTTAAGAGTGTTTCCCCAGAGCAAAATCATTAGGCTATGGAGTAGCTTCCTTCAAGCATTTAAAACCTGTGTAATTGTAGATTATTCCCTTAGGCCCCATAAAAACATGTTCTAGCTGCACAGTTTAGAAAGTCATGAATAAATACAATGGAATTTCAAAAATTTGCATCTACTGTAATCCTCTTCTACTCTATACTTTTTATTTGCTAACATTTTAGAGAACGAAATGGCAGAAATCTGAATAATTTTGGTTGTCGTTAAAATACTGTATATAAACTGGTAAAGTCCGAGTAAGGCATTCTCAATACAAGCTTGAGGAATGTATATTTTCATGCCCAGTGGAACTAACATTTCAATTTCTTCCCAGAAATAGTGGAATGTTTTTTTGCATATAAATCTCCAAACGATTTTTAAATATTACAGATAAAAAGCATTATTTCATATATCAGTTTTAAAAGCATTGGCTTGGTGTTTCCTTCCATTTCACCTACTGCAGGACTATGATTCTGGAAGGAAGCAGTTCAAAGAAATATCATGACATACAGATGACACCTACTTCTGTAAAACCAAATTAAATAGACTTCGTTTCAAATGCCATCTAAAAACACTGTATAGATGTTTATGAAGTATATGCGTTATGATAGGTAGTTATTCATTCCCATGTTTTCACCTGTTGGTATTACTGCAAATAACACTGTTTCCATGACATGCCTTATGGAACAGTTTACTATTTTCATAAGCAGTCACATGCATTGAAGGTAGAGTCACCAGCCAGGGCATTCAGCACCCCAAAGCAGAACCACAGCGGCCAAGCTTATGAATCTCTCTTGCTGAATGACAAATTAGCTGGTATATGAAATGATAGATCGCAGCTGAAACAAGGAAGCAAATGACTTAAGACGTTTCTTCGGGAGCGGCTTCTGCTTCCTGAGTGGGCTTCTCTTCAGCCTGGTCGTCGTGGACAGGAGACGGGTTGCGGCTGGCCTTGTTGCTCTCGTGGACACCGTGACCGCTTGCACTGCCAAGGCGAGTTGAGGCCACCACGGCTTTTACTGCAGCCTGAGAAAGAGAGGATCAAACAGATGTTTCTTAAAGGACACCGTTTGTCAGTATTACAGCCTTAGTATCAGGAAGCCAGTGAAAGCTTCTGTGTTTAGTCTTCATGGTAATGTCACACCCAGACACTTGCCAGGGCCCAGTCAGAATGAAAATGCCATTTGAAATACTGTATGGAGATTTAGAAGTGCTGCTTTCCTGAGGTCTCGAACTTGGCCAACACAAACCAACTCCTCTTTCAGATGCATATACACCTGTTTTATTTTTAAAACTACCACTGACCACCTCCATTTAAGATAGATGGCACTGACACAGTGCTTCCATCTCAGTGATGTGATTATCACTCATTATTCTAGGAAAAATAATAAAGAGAACCAATATTTATCAACACTGCATATGTCAAGTACATTGGCACAGAACATATTGGCAACTGCCTGGATAGAGATGTTGGGGACTGGCTTTTGTATCTCATAAAATATCACAAATTGAAGATACTCATTAAGATGGTTAAATTAGTTCTTGCTTTGGAAAGTTTATTGTACGAAAGAAAACATGGAGTTGGGGAAAAGAAACACTAATCTGTCCATGGCACAACCCTTGCTATTGTTGATTGGCCTAGAGGTCTGCAGAAAGGATGAGAATGAATTTATCAAGTTTTGCTTGTTTGTTTGTTTGTTTGTTTTAGCAAGGCTTGGAGAGGTAGACACACCCAAAAGTGCAAGAAGTGCAAAGATGCAAATGAAAAAGAAGACTATGTAAGAGTTGTCATCAAATTAAAATCAGCTTATGTAGAATGTGAAGTCAAAGGCATGAGTCAAAAATGGTGGCAATAATTCTAAAGTCAGGAGTCTTGGGCCTGACCCATGCATCACACCAACAGTGACATGATCTTGGAAAACACTAGAAATAGAATAAGCCATTCAGTTATATGGAATAAACATATCTGTAACGCCCTTTACTCTTGACTGCCTTGTGGCTGTGTAAACACGCAAAACAACGGTGGCGCAGTATATGACAGAATAAATCATGACTGAATTAATGTTTTGAGCTTTAGAGTTATTCTACACAAATATGTTTTTAAACGTAAAGGAACAGTAATATGCTAATCTTGTATAGTGGGCTGCAGAGGGTATTATTCTAATAGAACAGTAATTAAAGCATGTACTCACTAGCTAATTTTCTGTTCTTATTTTTATAGGGAAGAATTAATTACCTAAAAACTTACTTTTTTTTATTAACCATACATATATATATCTATGTGTGTATACATATAAATAAGGTATAACACTCTTAACTACATGCACAATTGCTAACTCTAGCTAATTATTGTTAACTAATAACTAGAGATTTGGTCACTTACTCTGACAGAAATGCAGTAAAGAAATAAACATAAAAAAAAATAGGGTTTAAACTCAAAAGCGTAAATTGTTTAAATACATGGGCTTAAATAAACTGGCCTTAAAAATTTTTGTTTGGCATTTCTGCCAATTCTGTGGAAATAAAACACAGAATTGAAATCAAAACATGCAAAAAGGGCACATGGCTCTTTCTAACCTTCTGGGCAGTAAATCTAGCAGCTCACTCAGAAATAATGAATTTTATGACTGTTCATGCTCTGAAATCATTTTGATATAATGATGCTGCATGGCATCTTCAGTAAATGCAGGACAATCTTGCTATAAGGCTAAAGAAGTCTTTCTGAAGAGAACGATGTTAATAGACACACTTAGTAAATTCTGAGCAGGCAAAGTGTCACTGTGAATTGTGTACAGTGTCCAAGACTTTTGTAAACGACAAAATATTTACATGTTTTGAACATGGGTTCTTTTGCTCTGCCGAGATTCTCTGTCACAGTTCCCTAACATTATTGGAAAAAAAAAAAAATGAGCAAAACCAAACAGCTAAGGATCATTTATTATTTGTGAATTTGTTTTTACATGGGGTTGTACAGCTTCCAGACAAGACATTTTTCTTATTCTCCTGGACTACAAAGGCAACTTCAGTGCAGCTGTTGATAATAAGCTCTGTGCAGAAGTAACCCCAAAGTCTCTTCTGAGCAGACACAAATCTTGAACAACTGAAAAAGGGATTAGGGGAGAAGGAAGTTTCTTGCTGTCATGTCAGTTAGTAGCCCAACTGCCTGCCATTTGCACCTACAATTTTTTTCCTGCTACTTCCCATGGCAGCTACATAGTTTAGATGGTAGAGGAACAGACTGGTGACTCAAAATCTAATTCAATTTCTATTGCAGGTCACACCTGCATTCCTGCCAAACAATGCTCAGTTTCCAGATAAAGAATGTAATCGGTCATTTGCTCTCAGAGGTACTTGGAAATGCATGTTTTTGAGCTGTTATTCTCAACTCATATATTTTATGAACTATCTGACATGCTGAGTCTAGATCATACAGAAGAATGGCTTAAGTTCCTGATTTGTATTGATAGATAAAGAAACTGTGGGTGGCTAACAGACAAAAATATGCAATGATAGATTAGATTTCTTCTCAATTTATGGACATATAACTTCATGAGGAAACTATTCAGAATTTTGTTGCTTCTGTTCTGCAACTTAAAGATGCAACAAGCAGTACTAAACAGGATGGATAGACAGACAGATGGAAGGAAGGAAAGGTTTTAGGAAAGCTGTGTTCATTCTCAGCAGTTTTATCTGTTCAGATAAAACTGTTCAGATCTGTTTTCAATCAATCTCACATGTGTTTATTTGTCTGTCTGCAGACAATGCAGGCAATCAGCTTCAGACAACAATGTCTGCAGACAATCAGCTTCAACTTCTTCATCAGTCATCTTAAATAAAAAGGTTCTATATTGTTATGGAACACTGTGCAAGGCTTCCTTAGGCCACTAATTTTGTTGCATATTTTTGCAGCCAACACAGAGATTATGTCCACAGACTTGCCTTAAGTTTACGCCGAGCATTGAATTCTTGAAGTTTCTTTTGTGCATTGTCCATATGTGCAAAGCTTGCTGCCTTCCCTGTGACCCATGGGTGCTGCAAAGCCTGCAGAGTGGTGAGGCGTTTTTTGGGGTCCAAAACAATCAGCTTCTTAACCTGCATCAGAGGAGAGGAAATACAGATCACTATTATTATCCAGTGACATTTACCAAGTTTTGTATTTTGGTGTTTGGTCTTAGTTTCCCAGAGCTGAGCGAAAGGTGTTCTAGAAACCAATAGGAATTTAAATTCAAATCTGTGTGTGTATTTTTATTTTGATATTTTTTAGTGCTCTGTAAATAATATCTGAAGAAAAGAGCCATTACCAGGGAAAAAAGAATCAGATGGTTACCACTATTGGAAAGAATATTGGCAAGTGCGGCTGGGCTATGTTTATATAGACCATTGTACATCTAAAGTGTCACATGAACACTAACACATTCTAATCAGCTCTTTTAGCACCTCTCTAGCTTTTGGAGTCAGCATTTAAACTGGATTAGAAAGCTTAAATTCAAGTTGATGCAATAGCTTTGTGGACTTGTACCATGCAATGACTGCTAGATAGAGAAAAAAAAATCAGATGATTCTTTCAGTCTCTGCATAACCTAGTGTACATATGAACTATAAAGTATACTATCTTAGACCACTCTGAAGCTAGTGCCACCCATGACATTGCTTATACTACTGTGACGAGGGCGCTGCACCTCTCCAAGCACAACAGTAGAAATCTTTTGGAAATGTGACACTACAGATCTATCACTGAGGTGGAGCTGCAGTGGACCACCAGGTAGGTAGGGGTGCCCAGTCAAGCTGCATTTCATGGGGATAGATGTACAAGTGATGTTTTAGAAAAAGTGTGAGGATGAAGTACAAGGTTGGTACTGAGCATAGCACAGTTATGCTGCTCTCCTGACTACACACCCTCTGGGAGCTGGTTATAAATGACAGTGCAGGGCTCCACCACTGATCCACAGCCCAAGTGCAAGGGGAGGACATGCTTTAGGGCTATCTAAAATTTCCCCTACAGAGACCCTTCAACTATTAAAGAAAGACAGTGCCCTGAAGAACTTGCACAAGAGCTGGTATTGCGATGTGCAGTCACTCTGCTGTGAGTCCACCAAAGAGGTCTAAACAAATCACTGGACCCCCAATACTGCCCACAGCATGAGTTTTGTCTTCAGAGCCACAGGCTTCATCATTATCTAGAACTTGCTATCAAGTCTTCAAAACTAAAGCTCTGAGTTTTACTGTAGTGAAATTGTAGGGACCAGTCTGGATCTTAGTGCTCTGCATACAGGGAATATGCAGCTTTGCTGCAGACTGCTGTTTATCTGACTTTTGATGACACAAGGCACCAAATGATATTTTCCTGAGCCTAGAAAAGCTTAAAATCAAATATAACAACAAAAAAATACTTCTAATTTCTACAGTGCCTTTGAGCCGACGCATCTTTAACTCCTTTACAATCATTAATTAGTGTGGTATTTTATGGGACAGTTTGTATAAGCAATATGGAACTGAGCAATTGTTTCTTAAATGTTAATGAAATAACTGAATTGCCCAGGTATTGTTGACAAAGATCAAACTCAAGCATATTCATCTTTGTAGATCACTGTCTTTGGGATCCAATTTACTTCATCCAGTAAAAAAAAGAATAAATTGCAGATACCAAACCAGCCCTTGCCTTTTATTAATAGACCATACTTAAAGGTAATGAGCCTTCCCTCATCTATTGAGAAAGAACTGAAATGGGCAGAAAGATACAGCAAGAAGAGTGGTCTCCATTTTCTAATGTGTTTTCTTAGTCTTCCTCTGAAATTCATATTTGAAAACTACACAACACTCGGTTCTCCTTTCCTTGAAGGTGGATGCTCCATAAAAAGGAATGATGAAACACACCTCAGAGCTTGCAGGAAAGCAGACATATTTGAATAGTACGACAACTGCCAACAGGCTGTGGCTTAATTCGCAGGAAGACCTGAACATCTACAGTTTTGAGTGTTCTCTACCTTGCAAAATTACAGCACTGAATTCCCAGAGGGTGTTTTACAACAGCATAATATATCCAAGGAGTTGCACGAACATTTAACTAACCAACTCCTGTCCACGCAAGAACCTCCCTCCCCAAATGCCCACTAGTGGAAGACATGCTAACATAATATTTATTAACAAAGATATTATGCTTTCATTTTTGCTGCACTTACTAAATCCTTGGCATTCAGAGACACATCATCCCACCAGGG
>VZSV01000104.1:2237104-2274577 GCA_013398735.1 Nothocercus julius
CTTCGCATCCTGTCCACCACTTCAGGGAACTGGATCTGGATGCACACCTGAACTTCACACTCAACTGCTAGCTCTACAATAGAGCAAACCAAAATGTTGGCTATAAGCATTCACAAGCGCTGGAAAAGCCTGATCAAATTGTAAATTTTCCTGTTATCACATATCTCTAGTTAGAACTGTTTATAGGGGGACTTTACATAAGGATAGCCATACAAAGTCAACCCAAAAACTCCTTAAGCTCTTCAGCCTCTAAAAGCAGACATCTTGGGAAGAGTAGAGAAACAGTGATCTGCAGCTCAGGGACTTATTGAACAAATAAATACATGTTTATTTTTAATAAACTTTCACAGACCTTTTTCTTCATGATTTTTTTCAGTCCCTTTTTGAGTGGATACAAAGCTCTAGTACCCACAGCAGCTTTTGGTGTGGAGCTGCACAGCCCCACCATGCAAGCATCTACCTCCAGGGTTTTGTCTGGAACCTGCCACACTGTAGTTTCATTTGATGACCCTAGAGCTTCTGGAGAAAACCAGTAAACAGTTAATCTCCATTTGCCTTCTACATGTCATGAACTATTTCTAGCATATCTTTCATCTGCTGATCTCAGGCTTAGACTATTTAATTACTCTTCATTCTGAAACCTGTGCTCATCCCTGCCCTTTCTGTGAGTCTTTTCCAATTCAATCTTTTTGAAGCGGGTGCAAACACTAGTCAGTGTGGGCACACCATGGAGTTGCATATTAGCATAATAATGTTTTTTTATTTTAATCTCTATTTCTTTGCTAATAATTCCTATCACCGGATTTGCTTTTTTTTAGATTGTTTTTGAGCACTGAGTTAAAATTTTCACAGATTTATTATCAGAATCCCCCAGTCTCACTCCCAAGGTGCAAGGCCAACCATTCACTCCACTCTGTTTTCTACCTTTCATCCAGTGATAAGGCACAAGAGGACACGGAAAATAATGAGAGGTTGCATGCCTCTATTAGGAGTTATTTCACCTTTGAATTCGTTTAGACTATGGGGCTAGTGGGTACTACTATGCTGTTCTTTTGATCCCTTGCCCACAGATCTTGTGATACTTTCTCTTCCAGAAGAGTCTTCCACTTTCAAGGCAGGTAAAAAGCATTAATTTAGTATTTCAGGTATGACCTTATCTTCTCTGAGCTCCATTTCTCACCAGACTTGTCACTAACTGCAAACTTTATAGGGAGCTTCTTCTTTCTGAAGTCTCTCTAGACAGAGTGCAAGAGCACTTTTAGGAAAAAAAAAAATCAAACAACACCTTGCAAATTATCTGAGTGAAGATTTAATTTACAGATTAGATATCTTCCACAAAACTTTATGGGGAATGCAAATTCATAGAAATGATTTCCACTTATGTAGTATCTTTCCTGATGCTTCACTTTAATCACACCTGCACATGCAATCAGATGTTTTAAAGTGATTTCCTATTTAACCAATAAATATTCTCCAGTTTAAAAAAAAAAAAAAATCTGCTGTCCTGTTTCAGGAAAATGCAACAGGCAACACAAGATGATGACAGAAAAACAACAGTGAAATAAAGAAGAAGAATACAATTCTGGCAAATGTAATTTTAACATGTTCTTATTTTTTTTTAAGCCAATCATTATGCTTACTGTCCTGAAATGGGGACAAATATTCAAGGAACAAATGTTTGTGGATAGAACAGCTGCACCATGTTATACTGCTACAGAGAAAGGAGATGTCCAGTGTGAGCACATTCATTCCCAAGTCTGGCAGAAATGGGTTCAAATACAGGGATACAATCTCCAAATATAGTGCCCAAATAGGTGGAAGATGGCCATGGTCACCTTGTTCTCTTCCCTTGCGTTTGCCTGCATCTGACTCCATCTTTTCTGAGCTTGTTTCAATTAGGGTCCATTCCCCAAGTAATACCTTTGCTGAGCAGGGCTGTCAGGCCACTAACTGCTTCAGTCAAAACTGTCTTCTGTTTACTAGGTAACTGATTATATAATAGCGAGACCATGTTTAAGGCTTACAATGACTGTGTTGAAAACCTTCATTTACATAAGTGCTTTCAGATGAGGTTTTTAGAGTAGCTCCTTTTCTATATGTTGCACTTGTTGGCTGTGTCTTTCCATAGGCTTAAAATTGCAGTGCTCTGTGGGTGATTTCAAAATCATTACATGGAATTTCTTGCCATGGTTCTGTTTCCTCTTAATCCTTCTGTTCTTCATCCTCTGTGCTAACACTTCTTCCCCATCTGAAATTAGTACAGCACCTAAAGCAAATCCTGAGCATTACCTAGGATTTGAAATCCAGTGGATCGAACATATACAAGTTGCCCTCAGCACTGACAGTTCCCTCCTGCAAGGTGTAGAGCTATGTGGCAGTCGGGAAACTATGTGGCTTCCCCCTAGGGTCCTCTCTATCATCTCCCTTCTTATAATAAAGCATTTGAATACACATTACAGACAATAATCCCAAACAGAATACAAGTTCAACACTAGAAAACTACCTGAGTTCAGGATTTTTCTAATCCTTGCAACGAATGCACAAGCAGCAAAATACAGTTTTCTTCCCATCTTGTTAGAGATCTGGCAACTTGCTGCTTGTAACCACGAAGTGCTTAACTTGGGATGGAATCAAATCTTTACTCTCAGCACTTTATTTGCATCTGTAAGTTAGTTCCCTTAGCTACCATTTGAGTAGCAAATGCATAGCAAGTGAAATACTAAATGTAAGCTGTGGGAAGAAATCCTGGAGTTCTCAGTGGACTGAAGAATTAACTGCAAGAAGACTGACCAAAGAGAAAATATGCTAAAGGCATTGGGTTAAACAGGCAAAATAAGCTTTTTCCAAATCTGTATCCATTTTGAATTTTAACTCCATTCAGAACTCCATTTCCAGAATCTATGCATTACAGAGAGTTCTGGTTGACCATTACCACAGTGATGGTTAGCTCTACAGTAAAGTAGTACCGGTCACTGTAGACAAAGTATGGAAAAAATGGAATTACACAGACTATATTGCATGCAGCCTCATGAATTTGAAATCTCCTTGGCTTCTTGTGGGTGTCTATAAATGTTGAAGAATTTTGTCTGTGGCAGTGATAGGCTCAACTAAGTGATTTTCAATTTACTCCTAAAAATATGTTTATTATTACTCACTACTATCACCTAACGGAGTTTTATAAACAATTTCTATGGATATGCCTCTACCTAAAAAGTTGGTTTTTTTTTGCATTTCAAAAGACAGATTTTCATCTATATGAAACATTAGATAAATAAAACTACAGCTGCAATTTTCAAATTAGGTAACTTAAACTAGGGTAAAACCAAGTGTGGCTGCTCTTGATTTCTTTTAAATAAGATTATTGCTGATTCATTTTAATTCAATTACAAATTGAATAAAGAAAAATCAATGTAAACGGGTTTAAAATTCAATTAGAAGTGACCAGACAGTGTTTTGTAACATTTTAAGTAAGTTGGTAAAAAAACACCTTTAATTAAATCCACGCTATTTCGACTAGAGGCAAGGCCTCTAGATTTGCTGATTACTAGCTGCATCTTAAATGTGCAATAGTATTTCTAACTTGGAATACAAGAGGACTGCTCCTCTCTCGTCATGCAACTGTAAAAAATGATTTTCCTGGAATTATGACAATTTACATCAGTATGTCTTAATATAATTTGCACCAAGAATAGTAACTACCAAAGTTTGACAAAGTTCTTAAATTAATGGAAAGTACTGGTGAGAAGATGCAGCTCTTCACACACATACTCTGCAGCATGGTAGTTAATTCTTAAACCTGCTTTATTTTTGGGGTACATATAGCTATATGTTTTGAGACTACATACACACGTTCTCTCTACTAAAATATGAGGCTGAGACCTGCAATATTGCCCTTATGGCTGCAGGATTAATGAAGCGGTTACATCACAGAACCCCTTTTGATCTTAGCTTTTAACCCATAACAAATGTTGACAAATGTCAAGTGTAACGTGTAAGCGTTACACTCAATAAAGGGGTTTTAAATGTGCAGCATTATTAAAGCTAAATGGAAGACAGCTAAGTGGAAGGCAGTAGGACCTTTTTCTGCCTGGCTTATCCCTGTAGATGAAATGGATTTTGACAGGGGAGGAGGAGAACAGGAGGAAGAAGACTTCAAGGAGCATCTGTGCCACCCACAGCATTACCTTGTATGTTCATATCTATACCAGTGTGGTACGTGAACATGGCATATTGGCCACTTTGGAAAAGATACAACTGCCAATACAAGAAAAAGGTGTATATGGCAAATAACACTCCATACACTTAAATAGGAGCTCGCTGTATGTTCTTATTTAGAATCTGCCAACACTTGACAGCAAGTTCAGAGTAAATCCTGCTGTGAATTCCAGTTACTAGAGCCATCCTTGAGTCGCTCAGTATCGAGGCAAGCCCTCAGTCTAGACATTCTTGTCAACAGAAACCAAAGGTGTCCCTCCAATCTCACCACCAGCCCTACTGGGAAATTTGAAATCTCTCTGCTAGGTCTGGGCCACTAGAACTGCTTTAAGAAATAATCAGAAATGAATTTACTTTGGAAAACATCCCATTCTTCTCCTAGTCTTTGAAACAGCAGTGAAACAATTTCAGCCTCTGCTTGCAACAACCTGATACGACCACCGAGAATTGACACAGGATGACAATAGATGGGCTGGTAGACTGGTGCCACAGGGTGCATGTATGGCTCTGGAAAAGCCGCCTTGATCTACTGATGAATAAACTACACACTGAAATAAAAGCATGAATGGGATGATACTAAGGTTGGCATAGCAGAATACAGGTTGTAAAAGCAGCCAATA
Organism: Nothocercus julius; assembly: GCA_013398735.1. NCBI lineage: Eukaryota > Metazoa > Chordata > Aves > Tinamiformes > Tinamidae > Nothocercus > Nothocercus julius. The sequence goes on from VZSV01000104.1 coordinate 2,241,940, forward strand.
TTTGATATGTGATCCTCTACAGACTTTAGCCAAACCTTGAGAAGAGGAACTACATTTGAAAAGGAGAAGATAATAAAATGACAACAAAATGATGACAAAGATGCAAAGCATGGTCTCCAAAACTGATTGTTATTACATGCATGTGTTTTTTAACATATTATATAGGAATAATATAACCTATTGTTTATAGGGAAATGAAAGGAGAACTATAATGTTACTGGAAGCATATGTACAGGACAAAGAGTGTGCATATATATCTCGAGAAGCATTTTTAATAAAAAAACCTAGAAAATACAATTGTTTCTTACAAATATAGAAGGAAAATATTTCCTTTATTGCACACTGTACTTGTTGGACACATTTAATAAGTCCTAGACAGTGAAAGAAAACTGAAATAGTAGTACATAGTTTTATTTTTATGTATATGTATAAAATCCTGTTTTCTTGCATAAAAGGCATCCAGCAAACACTGTATACAACTGCACAATTCAGTTTAGCATCAGTGTTGCCAAGGAAATAACTGAAATTATTTGTTTTCCCATAAAGTGAAGTGTCAAAAGCACAGATATAATTTTCCCTTCTCAAAAGCCTGCCTTTGACAGAAACCATTGATACAACAAAACAATTGCAATCCTTACCAATTGAATTAGAACTAGCCAAACTAGAGTCCAGATATAAATGTCTACCTTTAGAAACAACTGTTTGAACATTTTGGTTTATAATTGCAATTTCAAAAATGTAAAATATGCATGACCAGCATCGCTTACAGCCCTTTTGTCAAATGTGCATCTATTTTGTGCAACACAGAACATTCCACATTTAACATTAAATCATTTAAGCCAGCAGTCCTACAGGATGAACCGAGTTGAATGTGAACCTGCAACAAGGATTTCTGAGCACAGCTCAGCTGTGGCTGACAGAAGTGGGCAGCTATGCTTGCTGATATGCAGAGGCCATCGGAATTACTGCATACACTTAATTTCTTTTCGTGACACCTATACTGAAGCAGCCATTCGTATGCATACCTGGTCTGCAATAAAATACAATTTGCTTCCATTTTCTTCTGCCACACTTCTTATTTTTTGCTATGTGAAGATGACTGTGTCTTCTGCACAGTTTATCTGAGTAGCTTCAGTGCTATTTGTGCACATTAATAGTATGATTGTGCATGGATTGCTGCCATTAACCAATAAACATTACATTTACGAAATATACAATACGACTGTTTTCCCATGCTCATTTAGCATTGGACTTATTTAAATAGCACTTGTAATATCACAATTCAACTTCAGGATCTCTTTGTTTTCCAACAGCACAGCTCATAACGTCTTAAAAACCTGAATGTGCTTGCAAATGAAACACCTGCGTACCACTCTGTGGCACTGCCTGCACTTACAGGATGTAGGTGATAATCCCCAATGACCACATGTCCACCTCGGGGCCATAGGCACATCCTCGCAGGATTTCTGGTGCTGCAGGTGATAAGACCCTTGTTAGTAAGACAAAAGTTGAATGCAGAAATAACAGTCACAAAATTCAAGAATTTCAAGTGTGTACGACTTAAATTCAGTGTGCTTCTGCAACCGCCATTTAAGAGCAGTCATGGCCTGCTTCTCTAAGCCCTTAATTAGGCAGATGAGTCCCATTCACGGAGCACAAAGCCACAGGAACCAAATCTGAGCAGACCCAGAAAATGTGTAAAGTGAAAGGCGAACTTTCAAGTCACTTTTTATGTTCAAATTTGTGAAAGGAACCACAAAGAGCTACACTAGCACTGGAGCTGCAGTCTGACAAAGGATGAGAAAAGACAGGACTATTTCAGGCAATTGCTTTTGCTGTAGCGGAGAACAGGAATAAAGGAGAGAGTCTCCAGGGTCTTTAGCCCTGTAATGGTAAAAGAGTTAATCTTTGCCCTAGCAGCTTGACAGACACACCTCAAGGAAAGCTGAGCAGACTGATATATCCTTCAGACAATGCAGGTATTTGCTGATGCTATGGCCACAGGAAAAAAAAATAATAATTTTGAAAAAATAAGTAAAAAGACACTGCTGAGCCACACTTCCATGTATCAACAGGCCTTCTTAAAAAAGCATTACATCAGTACCATCAAACCTATGGAATGGCATGCTGGCTCCTGAACCCAGCAGCACCACACCGCATGTGTGATGCCTGCCACATTTCTTGGGCATGGCAGACTTTCTGTGCCTACCTATATCAATGCTGCAGCACATATGTGTCCTACCCAGGACATCCCAAACCCACTGTGCCTGCCACCAGCAGCCTATGAGATCCAGTTTCCACCTAGGAGATAGGGACAGTGATGTGCCATCCTTGCTGCCAGAACATCTTATGGGTTACTGCAAGTTCTGCTCTGCAGAAATGTATCCACATCCAACAGTCTGCCCACATATCCCCTCAGTCTGTCTGTGTCATCAAGCAAAGCTGAACTGTTTCTCTTTATCCTTCTGCTTTACAGTTTCATAGCTGTGAATCACAGGGCCAAGAGGATGGCGGGGCTTCCCTGAGCTGTATGCAACTTCACAGCTCCTTGCCCCACCTGAAGCTCTGGTTGTCCATGTGGACTGGTCCACACTTCTGCCTCACTCCTTTGCAGTCAGCCTGAGGGTGGCCTCTCACAGTGCCTCTAGCTGTTCCCAGGACTATGCTAAGATATTCTTGTGGAGCATGATTTTAATTAGAATATACACTACTTCCTAACAGCCTCCAGGCAGCTGGCTTAGACTTCTTCAACTCACTGGAAGGATTTACCATGTCAGGAACACACCAAGCATTTTTACAAAGCATTAATGTAAAAGGCAAAGGACTTTTACAAAGGCAAAGAAAGTATTCATGTTATTTCTTTTATATTCAAATTAGCTGCCTTACATTATTAAAACTACAGGACTGAGATGTATGTAATTTCTTTTTCAAGGAAATTATGAAGTTAATATGAAGTTATTATGAAGTTTAATATGAAGTTGCACTAAAATAATTTCAGATAGATAAAGAAACATAAAGCAGATATATACTCTTATCACTTTAGCTTATATTACTGGAATCTTACGATCTTTAATAGTTATGCTACAATAATTGTGGTATAAATGTTCAGTCAGAATTATTAATTTACATCACCGAATCCAGAAGTATTTGTCACTGATTTCAAGAGATGCAGAATTTAGCATTTTGGAAAATAAGCACTAAGGTGGGCTTTTCAGACTGACAGAACGACTTCCCCAAAGAGAAAGATATGGTTGCACCTATGTGTTTACATGCAAATGAAAGGTGGATAGACAACTGTTTCATTTACAGTACAAACTTTTGCACATACCATTTTGGAAAAAACATCAACAACAACAAAACCCAGAAACATATAAGAACAGGATAACAGAGACAAGGCACAATATAACTGTGTGCACATTTCCCATGATAAAATGATGTAAACTATGCTTAAAGGCCATCGATTGAAAAACATAAAACCAACATAAACAAATATTCAATAACCTAGTTTATAAATTAGTCAAGGAATTAAAATTACTGTCCTTATGTATTACACTCTTTTGGCTAAGCCTAAGAGTCCTATGTTTCCTCTGAAGTTATCCATAAAATCATGTTTGTTCAGGTACTGTGGTTGTACAGGCAAATTAGTCAATTTGGCAAAGAACAGTTTAGGCTGAATCGCACAGTCAGAGTAGAACTGAAGCCAACCTCTGATTTCATTCTAATTTTGTTTAGGAGAAAAATGGATTAATTAAAAGTTCCAGAGCCTCTTTACTGCAAAAAGAGAAACAGATCTACCCCAGCCCTCCTGGTTGACAGGATCAGCCACAAAGCGTTCCTTGATATTTTACTCATAATCCTCCATTATACAGGTCCAACGCCAGCACTAAACAGAATGGCCCATTTAAATCAAGATTTAAACCTACATTTAAAAACATGCACTTATTGAAATGACTTGGTTAATGCGGCTGAAGTTATGATCCTACCATATGGAATAATTCAGCTTCTTCTGTGTTAAAAAAGTATCACTTTAAGATAAATTAATTGTAATTAATATTCAAATGGTCATATTGAGTACCACCTCTACAAATTTTAGTGTTTTCCATGAAGCCTTACATAACCCACATTTCTGCTGGGGCCTCTCCAATACTATTTTAGTAATTTCAGCATTTTTATGACAGCTGGACTTACTTCCATGCAAGTGATGAAGTTACACCATAACATGTTTTGATTATTAAACTTCAGTGTTTGAGAGTACCCAGGGTCAATTCTGAATTATAGCACTCTACTTCTACTTTACAAAGACATTCTGAATTTTGAAGTTAGCAAAAAGCATTTCACCAAGGAAAGAAAAAATGTAACATCCATGTGCTAAGTACAGAATACTGCAAATAATCAAGTAACATACCACAGTATCCTGGAGTTCCACAAACTGTCTTCATGGTCACCTGATCTTCCACAATCTTGGAAAGTCCAAAATCAGCTGTTAAGATTTTTTTTACAAGGAAGTAAAAACATTAATATTTTTAAAGCATTTCTTACATTGTATATGTAANAGAATACACACTAGTTATGTAAATTAGCATAACACAGGAGCTACCTTTGCTATCTGGGCTATCTGTTTACACAGTTAGATATATTGCAAGCACTTTTCTTTTGAATTCAAGAGCTTTCTCTTGGTGAACGGATTGTGCTGAAGTATTACTGCTAGCTGAGATGTTGTCTGCAAAAGAGCAATCATGAATCATACTTCTGTATTGGCCTGTTTTTATGTGGTACTATAATCAATCACCTACGCCCTCCTTAAGTTCATTCAAATGATGTTTCATGCACGTGTTTTTTTTGTGATCCTCTTCTTGCTTTCATTCTTCTGCATCCCTTTGCATGTCCCAGGAACTTCGTATTTAAAAGGTTTGATGGCAAAATATCCAGACACCCATGTACTCTTCCCCTTGTTCTGTCCTTTGTGGAGAAGCTGTTGAAAGATGGGTTGCCAGGATATTGGAGTTGGTAGCCTGTGACTATCAATTATTCATAACTTAATTTGGCATTTCAGCTGTGTTCCTCCTGTGTTTTCTCCACTTCTGGAAAGCAACATTTGAATATCTTCCAAGCACCAGGAATTCTGGTTATCAATTAACTCAATTGGTAAAGCAAGGATTGCAAATCCGCATCAGTAGGCACAAAGCTCCTACCTTCTTCTCTTCTCAGCACAGACACTCAACCTCAATGCTCCCAGCAAAATCAACGCGACTTTGAGCTCTAATCTTGGGATTAGATTAAAGATTACTTTTAGGAGTAATCTTTAAAGGAGTTTAACCTACTTTATACAGTGTACAAGCACAGGTATCAGAAGGACTAAGCATTACCTGCAATTTAATAGCATGCGTATTATAACAACCATGACAGATGCCAGCAAGGACTTGAGTAATTAATACTAAAATATAATTTTATGACACTGAAGAGACTAAGTTCTGTTCCAAGGAATGCTGGACAACCGTGTGCTGTTAATAAAGATGTCGTGAAATCTAATGGCCATGTCATCTGCATTACCTTACCAGCTGCGCTATAGGCACAGCTAAGAGAGCAATCTTACTGCCTTCACCAAAATCTTCTTCCCTTTGCTCCAAGAGTAACAAAAGCAAGTGCAAAGTTTTGGGATTGACTAACCCCATGCAATAGGACAGGCTGTAGGGTGCCTGGCTGAGGAGGTCTGAGGAAGAGCTGAGGAGGTCTGAGGAGGTCTGAGGAAGCTGAATACAAGTCAACAGTGTGTCCTTGCACCAGAGATGGACCAGGGCGGTATTAAAAAGCAAGCAGCAAGCAAGTCCAGAGCAGTGGTCTTTCTCTCTGCTCAGCACTTGCAAAACCACATCTAGAGGCAGGTATACATGCAAGTTTACAAGCCAGGTTCACTTCCTGCATCTTTTCTTTGCAGAAGCTGAAGTTTTCAGTTAAATGAATCCATACTGCAGGATAAACTACTTATTACTTTTAGGAGAAACTCAGACAGTACTGAACATGTTTCTTCCTGTGGACTCCCCATACTGGCCTGGGAGTTAAAACATTTTGTAAAACCAAGGCATCTCTACATTGCTAGCTTCTGGCTGGTTTGTTACCCAGTTGTCATCAGCCACTTTCAGAAGCTGATGTTTGAGTGTCTGTCATGGTGAGCATGAGTAACAGTGACCTTTTGTGCTCTGTTATGGTAAAACATGCCTAACGGACTCACTCATGTATCTAATGCACTGCACAGGCAGTTATATTCATATACAATACACGTGTATTCATAATTCACAGTAAAATTCAATAGATTTTTCATTTTTCTACTCACTACCAGGGGATCACTGTGTAGTCATTAAAGCTCAGCATTTAACCTTTCATTTCTATGTGATTGTCTTTAGCTTCTGCATGATTCAGCTCAGCTGTGTCCAAAACTACCTGAGATGCCTATTGCCCTGCATTCTATCTCATGTGGAAGTACACCTAAGACTGAAACAGTCCTTCTTATGAGCCCATTCAGGAGCAAGATGTCCTGAAATAGCTTTCTTAGTAAGATCACCTTGGCTGTGGGAAAGGAACACGCACCATCCCAGTAGACTTGCCTGCACGTCACCAACTTCCCCAGCCTTAGCTGGTTTGCTGACATGAAAGTGTCTTGTCTAGGGTGATGCAGGGCAAGCAGTTTGCTGAGGCAGATGCAATCCTCTCTTGCCCAGGAGCCTCCTTCTTGTGCATGTTCTGGCACTGCAGGACCCACATCTCGCATACCTTCTGGCCCCTGAAGTCCAGGCAAGCTTCCCATGGCCATGTCTGGGAGGTGGCCATCCCTCAGCTGATAACGGAGCTGTGGAAATCATGCTGCACCAGGAGCTTGTGGAGATGCCTGTTCAGAGCTGTGGGCAGCCTGGGACATTCATGTGCCTGCTCAGCTTCCCAGCCTTGACTGGCTCCACCAGTGCCGAGAGGCCACGTCCACCGTGGCTCTCACAGGAGATGTGCAGGCTAACGTGCCTCTTTCTCCTCACCGCAAGGGAGGAAAACAGCGCCTTGCCCATTTCTCACGCTGTAACCGGTACTATATTTCTTTCAGCTTGCTTATCAAACAACATTCTCCTGTATGTTAGCATGGGAACATATTTCTGCCTAAACGTGTTCTCTGGAAATTTGTTTTGATTGTCAAGTATTCATGGCTATTTCTTTTGCATTCAAATTAGATGCCTTACATTATTAACAAACATAAGACTGCAATGTATCAATAAGCTGTGATTACACTTTCAAGGAAATCATATATATTTTAATATGAAGTTACACTAAAATCACTTCAGGTAGATAAAGTAACATAAAGCAGAAGTTGTAAGCAGTGATAACATATACTCTAATCAGTAGCTTGTGTTACTGTAATCTTCTGATCTTTAATAGTTTTGCTATAATTGTTATATGCTACAGATGTCTATGTCTATCTTCGATCAGAATTAACTTATCACCAAATCTATAGGAATTTGTCTCAGATTTCAAGGTATACAGGATTTAGCATTTCAGGAATTTCTAACCTGTTTTCTCTAATAAAATAGCACTAAGATGGGTTTTTCAGACTGATGGAATGGCTTCCCATAAGAGCAAGATATGATTGCACCTGAGTGTTCACAAGCCACAAGCAAATCAAAGATGGATAGACAACTGTTTCATTTATGGTACAAACTTTTGCACATGCCATTTGGGGAAAAAAAAATAACAAAATAACCCACAAACATACAAAAAGAATAACCAAGAAAAGGCACAATTTACAAAGTGTGCACACTTCTCCTATGATAAAATGAGATAAAACTATCCCTAAGGGTCATCAATTAAAAACATAAAACCAACACAAACAAATATCCAATACCCTAATTTCTACATTAGTCAAGGGGTTAAAATGACTGTCCTTATGTATTACACTGCTTTAGCTAATTCCTCTGAAGCTATTCCTAAAATCTCGTGTGTTCAGGTACTGTCATCGCACAGGCAAATTAGTCAATTTGGCAAAAAACAGCTTGAACTGAATCCAACCTACGATTTCACTCCAATTTTGTTTTGGAGAAAAACATATCAATTAAAAACTCCAGAGGCTTTTTACCACAAAAAGAGACCAACAGATCTACTCCACTCACCCTGGCTGACAGAGTCAGTCATGGAGTGCTCCTTGCTGTTACAATCCTCCTTTACTCAGGTACCACAGCACTGAACAGAATGGCCTGTTTAGGACATGATTTAAACCTACATATAAAAATATGCTTGTACTGAAATGACTTGGTTTATGCGGCTGAAGTTATGATCCTACTGTATGGAATTACTCAGCTCCCTCTGTGTTAAAATGTATCTTTATAAGATAAATACAGTGTAATGATGTCAAATGTTCATACTGAGTATCACTTCTATACATTTTAATGCCTTCCGTGAAACCTTGCATAACCCTTATTTATGCCGGTTCCTCTCCAGTACTACTTTACTAATTTCATCATCTTTATGACAGTTGGACTTACTTCGATGCAAGTGATGAACCCGCGCCATAACATATGTTTTGATTGCTAAGCTTCAGCGCTTTAGAGTATCAGCTTAGAAGAACTTTACCTAGTGTCAGTTCTGAATTGTGGTTCCGCTTTATGAAAGCTTTCTGAATTTTGAAGTTAGTGAGAAGCATCTCACCAAGGAAAGAAAAAATGTAACATCCATATGCTAAATTCAGCATACTGTAAATAATCAAGTAACATACCACAGTACCCTGGAGTTCCACAAACCGTCTTCATGGTCACCTGATCTTCCACAATCTTGGAAAGTCCAAAATCAGCTGTTAAGATTTTTAAGAAATATTAATGTTTTTACTTATTTGTAAAAGCATTTTTCTTACATTGTATGTGTAATTAAATGAATATTTATGCATTAAATGAACAGTACTGCCATTTCGAAAGATGTAAATGAAATAAATCCATCCTTATGGTTATCCAGAAGCAAAACTTGTCCACACAGCTGAGCATCACTGGCTCTTAACTGACCCAAATATTTTAAAAATCCTGCTATTTTCCCTATGCAAAGAACATATACAGCAAATTCTACTGGATGCCTCAGGTGTTAAAAGCATGTTTAGGACACAAAATAATTTTAAAAAGTGGTGAATATGTATTTAATAAACAGAACTCTTGGACTTGCGAAGGGCTTATATGAACCTATGAGCTAAACTGAAAATTGCCTGGAATACGTTTTTACCTTTCACCACTTAAGGAGTGATTCAGAAATTCCTTTTAAGTATATATTCAGCTTATACTTTGTGTGTAATCAGTAGTAATAGTAAAATCAGCAGAAAAACTTTTGTGTTAAAAAACAACAGACCGAGTGCCCTGCAAGCTAAAATCCCATCAGTATTTTGATACAGGCTTTCCAGGAGTGCCGAGGTTGAGTCAGTAGAAGCCCTGATCATCCCATGGGTTTGCAGCACTTCCCCACTGAATCGCTGCCTGGACAGCAAGAACCTTCATGATGTCACACCTGGTGCTTGCACATCTTATCTTTTGAGAGACAGAAAAGCTCAAGTCTTGACGCTTGTTCCATTTCACTGTGAATAAACCCAGATTCTTCAAATTTCAGCTTAGGTGATAACAACCTGGACTTAAAAAATACCAAATAAAAATGCTCCTGTTTTTTAAGCATGAAAGTAAAAATGAATATTTTGACCTAAAATCAAGATAAGAGTGGGTTGCATTTTATTTGGATATATAGTTAGGGTTGATTTGTCCCTAGCTGTTTATCACTTACATATTATTTATCTAAACAGAAATATACTTCACTTTTATAAACACCACCACTCTATGTACATCAGAGGACAATTGAAACATGGCAATAATGTTAGATAAAGAAGAACAGAATTTCAGAAAAAAAAAAAAAACACATTATCATTCTGATCCTCATTGGCTTAGAAAGTGCAAGATGTACAGGAAATCTGGATCTTGAAACCCATTTTGACACAGCAAGAAGGGAAATCACCTGGCATTTCTGAAGGTCAGGTCCAGAAAAGAAGCTGTCATTCCTGATGGGACTGACAGGACATATCCCAGCCTACCCTGATTGCGCCTGATCGCAGTGTGTCTCTCCTCACCCTTCTGTGAGAGCTGACTGTGCCTCAAAGATCTCGCGTATGCTCTTTTACAGAATACTCCTTCTTATCCTTCAAATCTCCCTTCAAAACTGAGGTCAGCCTTGCTTTGCTTTCTACTGCTTATCTGCGCCCACTGCTTACCTTCACATTTGCACTTTCATGCCGATAAATCTCTCACTTTTAGTACGTCAGTTTTAACAAAAAAGGGACACAGAAGTGATGCGACTATAACCCAATCTCATGATACTCCTTATTCCTCCTGTGTTGTTTATTCCTTGCATATTTTTGGCTGTAAGTTCCTCAGGGAAGGAATTTAGTTTTGTTATTTGTCTTTGAAAAACAATGCACAATCCTGCAGCTGAACAAGCAACATGCTTGAGTATTAATGGTAGCATGGAGAAAAATGATGGTGTGAAACAGACACTCGTGATACAAAAGAATGTATGTGGCATATATTTAATGCTGCTCACCAATTTTTAATGGTGCATCCGGTGCTGGTGTTGCATAGAGCAGATTCTCTGGCTTCAAGTCACGATGCACAATGCCATTTGCATGCAGGTACTAGAAAGACAGAAAGTCAAAACATCAGAGAGTTAGATATAGTATGGTCCGGCATAAGTTTATGTCTTTGTAATAACCTATAGCAGCAGTGTGCAGACTGCTACCTTTGAAACACAGAGTCCCTTGACTAATTCTCTGCAGCTTTTTTTCTATAAAGCTGCTCAGCATGAGATCCTTGGGTGCGCACTGTGATCTGAATAGGAAACTGAAAATGGGGAAGGAAGAGATAGCATCAGGCCCATGCGAAAAGAAAAACATCTCAGAGATGATTATTGATTTTTTTAAAACAGCAGTAATTGCTAGAAAGCAACTGAGGAGATGTTGAGATGCCGAAGTCTGCCTCAGAGGAAGACACTTTCACACATTACAAATTTCTGACGGGTAAGAAAACAGTTTTACAAGTATTAAACTATTAAATAGACAGCCTTGATTAGACCACAAGTGCAACAGAGGATGTAGTATGTGTTCTGGATTAACTATATAATCTTTAGTAGACTGCTCACGGGTTGTAATATCACACAGTTCTACAGTCTAAAAATTACAACTATTTTGATGAAGTTCATGCAGTACATGTAAATTTACTGATCAATGAATTCCTGTCATGTATAAAAAGGAAACAGAATTTCTGGTATCTAAGGTGTTAGAAATGGGTGGAGAAAAAAACTGTAATATATAGTCTGACAAAAAGGAGACACTAATGGAAAAAAATCTGTATTTCTTGTTGGTAAAATCTGCAGCTTTGGAAAAAAAGACACACAAGAACAAGAGCCAAGTGTCTTATTTGAATGTCTCTTGGTCTCCATTTTAATGAAATATCTCTCAGCCCTGTTTTAACAATATAAAAAAAGCATGCACAATCAATTATTCAGCAAATAATACATTAGCAAATACCATTCAGGAAAGCAAAGCTACAGTGTTCCCTTGAGTTAGCATCTGAGATCAGCTCTTGTCTGTGCATCTTCCACTGGCATTTTAGTTTGTGTGACTAGCCATTAAATGACATTCAATAAGAACATATACCTTTTTCTTTAAGCATGGTTTAACAGACTGTTTCCAGTGCTCTTTTAAGCATCTCTTACAGAGTACTAAAAGCAGTCTCTTTCTGTAAAACCCTAAACTGGCAATATTTATCGTGACATTGCTCGAGGAGATCAGCCAAAGACTCTCATCAGCCAAAGAGCTTGTCCCAGCTGTGTGTTGTACAATGAGATTGCTAATTAGCTATCCAGTGTAAAAACAGGCAACGCTTCACGGAGGGGCTAATGGATCCCCCTCTCCTACATCGCTTAATGTGGTCACATCTGTGTGTCTGCACTGAATGAGCCTGCGTCTATCCTGGATTGTAATATTTTTTTATTTGTCAATGAAAGGCAAAATTGTAACAAAGCTGGTCCCAGAGCCTAGCGCTGATGTGTTTGACGTGCAGGGGTAACAGCAGCACGCAGTGAGTGTGCCAAAAGCAATCAAGTTAGAGTAGACAGAAAGGGGTGTCTGAACTGATCCATGTTCATTTGCTAAAAACCAGTTTAGCTGTCTCTGTGGGAGTGAGAAGGAACAGATATTTCATGATCAACCAGTGGAAAGCAGACAGTTTTGATTCACTCATGTTACATACCATAGACCAAATTTATGCAGAGCCAAATTCCCGCTAAATTTGCAGGAAGTCTTTCAGCAGGCCCTTTTTTTCCACACACCCATATTCTTATAACATTTTATGGTGTGAGGCTGAAAAAATCATAACTTTCTTCTTTCCCCAGAAGTGCGTTTTTGTGGGTGGGAAATCTGGCAAAAACTGTTCAACTCTCTAGGCTGAGAAGCGAACACGGTTCTCAGACTCCTCAGATATAAGCAAGAATCCTAACTGAACGGTGCTTGCAACCGTGCTTGTGTCTCATGACAGACTGACTTCTTAGCAGAGTTATACTGAGATTGCACAACGACCTCTGTTTTGTTATATACCAAAGAGTCCAGGCTGGAAAATCTTCCTTCTCCACCCAGCAAACCATTTGCAGAAAACGGGCACAACTCAGATTCCTTGCAAATGTCACTAAGAGACAGATACATTTTTTTCAGTGTTGCCTGAACTCTTCTCCCCCAAAACTGAATGCACGTCTTTCAAAGCGCCAGCAAATCGCATGTCCCAACATCCCCATACCCGCAGCTCCCCCTCCTCCTTCTGCTGTACTCAACTACCGTGGATACCTTACTCCCTCTGACTTCTCCCTGTGCCAAAACTAAAGCATATTTTTAGGGTTGCAAGTCATATTTTTATGCCAAGTCATATTTTTAACATGCTTGCTGATGGCATTTTATATCTTTGAGATCTACCTTCTGTCGAGTTTTGTTGAAGCTCGCCAACAGAGTCAATAATTATACAGCAGACTAGCAGATATACAAAAGGACAGAGAACATGGTCTTTATACGGCTAGGTTAAATTAAAAAAATATATTGTTGTCACTGTCACAAAAATTGTGCTCTTTATTAACACAAAAGTGCCAGCTAGCTCTCCATGCCCCAGCCTTGCAAGAGGGAAAACCTATGACTTCACTTCCACAAAAAGCACCTGCATCCCGTCACTGTTGTTACTGATGATCTCCAGCCCATCCATCTACTGCAGCGCATCCCTCTCCTCTGCTCTGCAGTCAGAGCCATGTGCCATTCACACAGCACTTTTCTGCTCCACAACCCACTACCAAAGGGACCTTCCAAGACTGTGCCCATTTTCAGTGCTGCTCCTATACTCTGGCTGTTTTTGCCAGTCCAAATAGGCCAGGCAAAATAGGTCTCCAACTCTGTTCCTCATGTAATGTGATGTAATGGCTCCTGGTATTGATGATTACTTGATAATAACAACAATAATAAAATCTCTTTTGTATAACATATTTCATGTATATAAGCAGAACTTGCGTAGAATAACAACACTTGGTCTGGCTTCATGAGATGTATACAGAAGAGAGGCCACCATAAATTTTATAGTATAGCTTATACAAGAAGGCCATGTGGAAAAAATCATTCTCCAAGCATTGGCAGTTCAATCAGACAAACTGGCCAATAGTACAGAGAAAATAAATTATATTTTCCCACATATTCATGCTTCTGTTCTTTTTTTTCTTTTTTTTTAACAGGATATCAAGGCAGGTGCTATAAATAGCACTGCTACTGATTTTCAGGAACATATGGCTATTTTACTCAGTGAAAGCAAACAAGAAGAAAAAATAAAATGGAAACTGAACAGAAACATTCAGATCCCCTGAGCAGTCTGCATTAGCTGAGTCAAACACAATGCCAATGAAATAAAACACATGCGAAAAAAAAAAATCTGTCTGTTAAGCACAGGGCCTTAGCTGTTCTCCGATCACACTTATTTTTCAATTGCTTTGCTCAGTGAGATACATGTAGGCCAGGCATGGGAAATCAGCTATGCTTCAGGAACATAGTAGGCTACTGCATTATTAGTGTGTATCATCTCTCAGATAATCTGCCACAAACATATTCTAGAAAAAGATGAGTGCGATAGTTTGATTACTATTTGATAAACTCTGAGGACAAGCCCAGTATGACACCAGATGCAAATAATACACAGGCCCTTTGTGAAACACTATTTACCTAGATCTTTTTGCCCATGGTACACAACATCAGCTTTTGTTTTTACAATTGCTATGACCTTTTAAGTGTGACTGCAGAAGAAGGGCTCTTTTTTTTTTTACTGTTTTTCTCTTCCTTTTTAGAGTTTCTTTCTAACAGCTACATGAGATTTTGTTGTTGCTGTTGTTGTTTTATCCTTTAATAACTCAGTTTCTTATCTAACTTGAAAGATTTTACGACAAGAGGATTAATGAGAGCTGCTTAAAACTCTAGTATTTCTTATTTTTATTCACAGTAGCTATTAAAGAAAATTGCAGAAAAGCAGGGCTGAAATTAACCTAAATCATCTATGTCTCCCTGTGCTCACAGGCAAGATCACTTACATCTACAACAGCTGTTTCCCCATTTCTTACAACCTAATAACCTCTGATAGTAGATACTCTGATACTCTGTAGTCTCCCCAAGCAGTTTATTGTAAGTCCGTGTTATCCTGACAGTTGGAAACACTTCCCTATGTCTCACCCGGACCTTCACAAGTGCAGATGAAGCTCATTACTTTGCTTCATATACACCTTAGATGAAGAAAGCAGATTACCTCCTCTTCTGCAGCAGTCTTTTGTGTATTGTTCTGATGTCTACCATCAGACTTCTTGCTTAAGACTAGAAGTCTCCAGTTCTTTCTTGTCTTTTTTTTTTTTTTTTTAACAAACTAAATTTTCTAGGCACATGGTGCCTGTTTTTTTGCTCTCCTTTGGGAGAGGAAATTGCATCAATGTGTTTAAAAATGTATTCCAGTCAAGGACTGACAAATCTCACAGGACATATTTGTAAATATATCTGCCTATTTTACAACCTATCACACTTCTTTTGTTCATCTTTTGATCCAGTGTAACCTTCAGGTCCTTCTGATCTGTTCTCATTCCTGTTTCTACTGTTGACCATTCAAGCCCCTATACAATCTTTTCCTTAACACTGCTGAAAGATCTTCAGTCTTTACCGAAGTTATTTTATTCCTAATGCTGTTCTTCAAAATAGTTGTAGTCTCTCCCAGTTTTACGTTGTCCAGATTTTTTTTATTAAGAATTGTGTCTATTCCACCTGCCCCTGTCAACAAAATACTGAAAGCATTAGATCCAAGGAGGTTTTTTCTTCTACATCCTCCCTTGATACCTTGATACCTTGATACACATTGATAACCCATCTCTGGATAAAGATAACCAAGCACACAGCTTAAAATCAAGTAATCATGATCACATTTCCCTTATTTACTGTGAGACTGTCAGGGGAGGCAAGTATCAAAAGCTTCACACACATGAAGTCTGCTCCTCCCCTTTAACGAGACCTGTCACCCCACAGGAGGAAAAATTAGACTTCGAATGACTTGGTCTTAACAAAAATTTGACTTCCTGCTGACCTCTCTGCTTTGTTATCTTCCAGGTGCCTAAAATTAGTTTGCTTCATTATTTACCACAGTCTTTCTTTTTTTTTTTCCCCCCTGGGAAGTGGAATCAAGCCAGTTACTCTCTAATTCCTCCTTTCCTTCCCCCTGAAGCATTTGGCCTAGCCTCCATCAGAAACAACTGTTGTTAACGGTGAAATCTGTTTCCAACTTAAAAAGCTTGCTCTTTAAAGAAGGATCATACTGAGAAGGTTACTGAGTACAGCCAATTAAAAAAGATCTAAACGATGCGAATACTCTTCAATCCTATTCCTTTGTTCTAGACTTGTTATTTGTGCTAAGCATCTAGTTACAGCATAACTTTTAATAAAAACTAATGCAAAAAAAGCCACAAAAACAGCTCAGTCTTCTTATAAGGCATCTTCCAGTAGATTTCCTTCACCTGTTTATCTTGTTATAAGAATCATTAATTTTGTTACCCCTTTATTCTTACGCATCTCATTTTGTGTCCTTGTCTTTCCAATTTTATCTTTCACACCCGAGCTATTCTTATTACTCAAGCTTAAACAGCCTCACCAATTTTCCATTTTCCGTATACTTCCTGCTTGCGTTTAACTCCAGGACATTAGACAGTCCCCAGTCCCTTCATTCAAGCGGGCGGATGGGAAACCATGTGCCACGGGCACCCCGCTGTGCCGCAGCGCCCTGCGCTGCCCGCGCCGGCCGCGGCAGCCTCCCCGACTTCTGCTGTGTGACGCGGGGGCTACTGGTGAGGGCTGGCGTGAACAAACCTTAATAACATCTTGTTCAACACAACAGCATCCTATTGACTCTTGGTCACCTCCAGGAAAACTGGGAAAAGTCTCCAAATGCCTTTGTTTCTGCTTGTGAGCTTCACAGCCTCTACTTGGCTTAGGGCTGCTCCTCATTAACCGATGGAGTTTGGTGCTCATTGACTGACAGATCAGTGTACACTCCTGATGGCAGTAGGTGGTTTTCAAGCAGAGGAAAAGCATCTGTCTTCATTTTCTTCTCCAAAGAAATGCCAGATCCTCCCCTGTCACTGCTGTTTTGCAGCCTTCTCCAGCTATTTCAGTATCTTGTCTCAGGAGATCTCCGTACTTGTTCTGTTGTTACTGCACAAGATCATGGTGGGCTTCCTCCTGCACCTCTTCTACTTCCTCAGCAAGACCACTGCTAGACATCTCCTTTTTGCCCGTGACGGGCAAAAACATGCCTTAGTCCCGTGAGATCCGGGCTCCCAGCTCTGGGCATGATTTCCAGTGCTGCAAATTGAAGAAGGTCTTACAGCAAGAGGCAGCTCTGGTGCTAGCACGTGCCCTCTGTGCATGCTGTAACCCCCCGCAAACCCGCTCTGCTCCCTGCCCTCCTGCTCACCAGCTCCTGGCTCTTCCTGGGTGTCTGGATCATAGACCCCTGCCTGCATGTGAGCCCAGGTTCCATGCTAAGCCCGTCAGAAAATCAAGGAGCTCCACACAGACCCTTGTGCACACCAGGCCATAGCTGCTGCCCTCGGCAGCATGGTGCCGTGGCGAGCACAGCTCACATTACTGCGTTACCTGCCAGAGCCAAACACTGTCTGCAGGGGAAGTGCTCTGGTTGCAGACTCACCGCTCTTTTTTCTGCTCAGTAAAGACGACGGTTTTCAGTGTGCAGAGATGCAGATGCAGGGAGGAGCTGGCAGTCTTCTTGGCTGGCACAGTGGTTTTATCACTGTTATATTAGCATTATACTATTAAACATTAATTTCTGTTACGGTATGTGACAAAGCTTTTGAGTATGACCATAGCAATATGACTTGCATGTCCATGAATACTAGATTCACTCATGTTTTTAAAAGGAGATTTTTTTTTTTTAAATCACTTTTATTTCTGCACAGGGTGCTTTTAGGATTTTCCTGTATAATCTATTATAAAATCAAGCCTGTAGGGTGCTGAAGGCAGAACCAAAGCCAGAGGTTCAAATTCAGTATTGTACATCTTCAGCTAAAAATGTAGATACTAAATCTTTAAAATAAAATTGAAGAGAATACGCTTTTTTTTTTTTTTCTTTTAAATCCCTTTTCAGGGATGTCTAGGCTTGTAATTAAGCTCTTTCTATATTCCTAACAGAAGCTTGCCATTGTGTAATGAATGCTACCATGTATCAATTTAGTTTAATTACACCTGTGTACTGTTTGATAGGGATGTGGTTAATTGATAATGTTTCTGAAGCAGCTAAGTTTAAATAACCATTCAGTAATCCAGCAGCACAAAGAGGAACTATTCATTAAAGAAAAAATACACATTTCTATTTTCTCTTCCCTTCTTTGCAAAGGGGAAGGTTGAATGAGCAGTTCTCATGGGCTCTCTTGTAATCACTTCATATCCAAGAATGGCAAAGCCAGTCTCCAGATAATTTGTCTCTAAAATAACTATTCGGCACAGATCTTACTGTATACAGAAAGAGACACACATATACACTTTGGTCACACATTTCATATCAGTGTAAGCTTTAGAAAAGATGACATATGGGGATTTGATAACTAAATTTTAGGGGATGAAGAGAAATATAAAATTTCACCGTTAGCAAGTAACTATATCCTGTTATAATTTGTGTGCCAGCTGATTTATAATTCACATTTCCACTAACTGCACAGCAATTACAGATTGATATGCAGACAAAGAGGTTGATACGAGGACATGGTATATAACCTGGAGCTGTTGTAGTCTTTTATCCTAGAGCAAGATATATTTTCTTCACACCTTAGATCCCATATCTTTAAAGCTGTTTGATGCTTCGGTTGTATTTCAGATATGTGACAAGTGTAAAAGGGCCAGGGGGCTGCATAATGATCTGTTATCAGAACTGCGCTTTCCCCACTGAATTTACAACTTCACTGCTTCAACTGATTCAGGCTATATTTAAAAGCAAGGTAATATGGCTAATATGAATGGTTTGGTTTTTTGCTTCTATTTATCTCTCAGACCCTAGGCAATTTGGACCTGAAATTTGGAGGGGCTTGGACTTTATAAGCTGGATAGTATAACGTCTGTTGATTGTAGAAAGGTGCATTTATTTTATTTGTTCACTTCCAGTGCAAAAGCTGACTTATTTAACACTACATTTAAAATTTTCTTTTTCCTAGAATAGAAAACTATAGTTGAAATTATTTTAAAAATGCAGAGATTGTTTTGAGATGTGATACAGTATTTGAGAATTCTTCCTCAAAAAATCTTCTAAAAAGATACTCTCCATTGATTTTAGATAATTGCTCTTGCTTACAAGTCCCAGCTTTTGTTGCACATTACAGAACACAACTCCACAGGAGTCAGAGGTAGCAGTAGTAAAAGTTTGAAATGATAACACATCAAATTACACATATGCAGCATAATTGTCACTCCTCCACTGCTTCCTTATCGTGGTCACATTGGCTTTGGGACCAAAGAGAAAACAATTTTACCGCTGCAGAAATTAACAAAATTGATTTGACTTCTGGGTACATTTCAGGAGGCTTTGGAATTCTTTATCTGGGTGACAATGAAACAGGTTTGGAAAGGCATCAAATAATGAAAGCTTCTCTAAACATAGTAGAAATCCTATTCTTCGCAGATGTCGTGCTTTTATTACTTGCTCTGGGAATTTCTAATACAGCATTAAGCCTCTTACGGGCTTCTTACTCACTTTTACACTGACTTCCAAAAATTTTTATAAAACTTTGATTAATTTAAACTAATCTAACAGAATATCATTTTGCATAACAAAACATATTTGCCCTTACACTTTTATAAATACATATTATATATACCCCGCTAATTTGATTTATGAAATCACTGAACCTGAGTATATTAAAAAGTATGATACAATGCATCTGTACAACGGCATAAATCAAAATGGGTTTATTTGCCTTTCTAGGCTTCTATTTTCAAAGATATGAAATAACTTAGACAGAAAGTTCTAAATT
This sequence comes from Nothocercus julius, assembly GCA_013398735.1. NCBI lineage: Eukaryota > Metazoa > Chordata > Aves > Tinamiformes > Tinamidae > Nothocercus > Nothocercus julius. The sequence continues at coordinate 2,261,575 of VZSV01000104.1, forward strand.
AAGCAGTTAGTTTATAGAAAACTTTGATTGTAAACTTCACAATTATCTTCCTTTACATTCACAAACAGTTTTATTTCTTAAATCACAGAATCACAGACTGGTTGAGGTTGGAAGGGACCTCTAGAGATCATCCAGTCCAGCCCCCTGCTCCAGCAGGGACACCCAGAGCACGGGGCACAGGGCGGCAGCCAGATGGGATTTTGTAGTGTGAAGCAGCCTTACGTGTAGCAATGCTGTACCAGGTGGTATAGAATTATATGGATCACAGCAAACCATGTGCATCCATTTCTATGCAGTCTAACATATGTAGGAGAGGATAATACTGGCACCTTCCCACACAAATCCCAAACAACCAGACTTTGTGCAGGGAGCTGTCTGCAGTGGCATGAAATTCTCCTCTTAAACTGTAAGTAGGCCACGGAATTGGAGTAGAAAGAACAGCTTTGCTAGAGTGGCTTCTTCTTAAAACCATCCAGATGAGCCACTCGCAGACTATAAGAATTAAGCAAAGAATTAACAAAGCATGAAATGAAAAGTTCCTCCTACAGCCACTCTACCTAAACGTTCTTTTTCTGCCTGTGTAGGATGCAGGAAATGAGGATGATGTTTCTGCTTCTGCAGCAAGGCACGTTTGACACACCAGGCACAGCCCAGAGCCCGTGCCCTGGGCAACTGTCTCACAGAAGTCTCCTCACCTACCGTAAAGCAGCCCTGCACCAAAACACACATGCAAAAATTGGTTGGCCCGTTTCCTCTAAACCTTTGCACAACTCTTTGCTCACAGCAGCACCTTTCACCCACGACCTTTCAAAGGATGCTGAGGTCTAATTGCACAGTGCTGTGAAGACAACAAGTAGGACACGCGCTAAGTATTGCCATCATTTTGTTCTACTTGCTCTCCACTTGGAGCATTTTTTACTATAACAAACCACTGTCACATCACAAACAAGTAAAAACATCCATAACGAGCAACATTTTTAATTACCTTTGAAATATGAAAAATATTTTAAAAGTAGTACACAATTATTTCAGGAGCAAGCTGAGTGTCGCCTATAAGAGAAAACCCCCAAACTTTGTAAATCTACTATGTGTCCCTTTGTAAATTAATGCAATTATAGCACCTTTAAAAGGAAGGGGGTAAGGGATTCTGCAAAATCAAGTATGTTCATTTAAGGCAATGGCACAAATCTTCAGAAGGTATATAACATACAGATAAACAATACAAACTTCATCAACATTACTGCAGTTTTGGCAAATCCAAAACAGAAGTATAGCTGAAACAACAGAGTTGTCTGAAAATTCTGCATTAAGAGCACATTACCACAGAACAAGTAATGTTTCTGCAAGTCAGTAATGTCTTTCATTTGCCTTTTAGAAAGTTAAAAAAACAAAAACTCCCACAGTCTAGAATAGGTCTACCAGTGATAGCTGGTGCTAGCTAAGGTTCCAGCAGCCTCCACCATTAAAGAGTCACATACCTAAGAAAGAACTGTCCCTAACACTGACAAGTATACTAAGCACACGGATTTACTGACCACAGATGCAGTATCTGTCAACCAGAGCCACAGCACAGTGCCCTAACTACCAGTGGATGCAGCTGAGTTCATTCAACACCAATGTATTTTAGCTTTCTTGTGATAAAGAAAACAAATATATAGATACTTTAGCGTGGTCAGTTTTACACTTGTTTTCAAGGTGCTATTTCAGGGTAATAAACCTATGAATATATTTCTCTTGCCCATCTGTGAAACTCTCTTCCTGAACTATTTGTATAAAAAGTCAGTAATTTTAACAATTCAAGATAGCTAATAAATATTTATATTTGAGTATTTGAATCGCCATTTATGCATAAACTACATGCAGATGTTGTTTTGTGTTAATTATCCTGCTTGCCTTGCATTAGGAAGATTGGCCTACAAATAATAGCATCACTTTCCAAGCCTTGTTTTGATCACATGCTTAAAAAAGGAACTTCTATACCATATACATTAAAAGCTGTTATAAAAAATATTAGGAAGTCGCCTTCTGCTTTGGGCTTTTCACAAAGGATAGTTCTAGGTGGCATAACCCTCAAGGTCAGCATGGACACAGGCATTTTGAAGTATCCTCTAGAGGCGAGGCATTACCTTTTGCAATGAAAATGGCCTTTTCACTCTTTGGGGTATGCTCAGAGCGTGCCGATGAGGTGCAGTCCTCTCAGATGGATCGTATCCTCTTGACACAGTCCCGTAAGTACAACCCGTATTCTGAAGGGAGGAAGGAAGATAAGATGCTGTACCAGCACCTCCCTCCTACTTCAGCAACTTCTTCACTGAGGGGTACCCTTGGAGATCTGCAAACTGCCTGCTCCTTTCATTCTTTGGTAGAATATAATTTAGGCTCAGACAGAGAAGTCTACTATAGCTCTACCACGGTCACTCAGCAGACTCTTCATTTGGAAAAAGTATCTTCGTGGACAGTTATTTAGGACTGCCACCCTCCAAACAGCTGGAACTTGTAAGATTCAATTCCATTCTAGTTTGTCCAGCCTGAATGATGTGAAGAACAGACCTTTCTGTTGCACACACCAATATTCCAGCAATTATTTGTAAAGAAATCATATATTTTATAAAATCAAAACTGTAGGAAATGGCCTATGTCTGCAAAAGCATATTTAGAAAGAATTAAGATATTCTTATATACTAGAAAGAGGAAGAGGTCAGCATGATAGGGCTTTAGATATCGCTATTATGTAGCTGACTGGCTCCTTTGGAAAGATATCTCAGATTGCATGTGAATATAATTACGAGCTTTTTTGAAATGAATATACTGAATTGGTGCAGGCTTCTGAATACAAGAGAACAATACAGATTCTGTTGAAAAATATGACAGCCTTATTAACTTTTTCCACTGCATGCCTCATGCTGCACAACTTGAATTCTAAAAGGGTAAAAGATGAGACTGGAATATCAATTACCACTCTATGAAAAACTGAGTTTTAAACCTGGATTTGCCATCAATTCATCTATTTTCAGAAAAATGTACAACAGATTACCACAAGACACTTAACTTCCGTTTAATGAAGAAATCTTCCTTTGAGTTCTCTAGTCTAGAAATCTAGACAACAAAACAGCTTTTTAAAGCTTCCCATCTAGTGTATAGAACCATCCGAAATCTGGTGCACAGAAGGGAAAAAAATTATCTCCTTGATGAGATACCCCTAATGCCGGAAAACACTGTAATAGATTTTAACTAGAACACCATTTTCTTCAATGAAAATTTTTCTGAGTCACCTTTCCATACTTTCTTTCCCGGTTTCTACAAGAATCTATCTTCACTTAATGACAATTTTTGCTATAAAAACAGAGATCTCCCAAAAGGCCTAAAAAATTTAAATTTCTGTTTCTTAGTGTGCCATACTCTTCTCAGCTCCCAAAAAAATCCTTGTAAAAACACTTGAAGGGAATAAAAATATTGTGCTAGGCAACATATTTTTCCAATATTCATAGCTGCAGAACTGAAAAGAAAATGTCGGTATTTTGACTTTGCTTTGGGGACAGATGGTATTCCCACTGCAAGTAAGTCAGCCTTTTCCAATCTGCAGCCATCAGACTATTTTTGAACAAAATCAACAATAGCCTTGTCACAAATTCATACAATGTGAGCATTTCTGCAGAAAACAGTGATAAAACACAGCCACAGACCTCTCCCTGTCATCTTCGACCTTCTCCCAAGGCTCTTCAGTGAGAAAAGCTTCTCACAGCAGAGGACACTGCAGTGTAAAATAAACTTAAATGTATGTCTTCAGGGTCACTGGTAAATAACTATGTTCAATTAGGAGGTACAGCTACAAAAAAAAAAAAAAAAAGCTACACATGATAAACTGCAATGAATCATATGAAATCAGTGAATGTTCCTGTTAGCTTCAATGAAAGCAAAGAAAACAGAAGCTAGTTTTGTTCCTTTAGTCACTCTGACATCATATTTCAAAGGCCTCAGTGACCTTGAACAGCCTACAGCCAATGCTAACTATCTTAGAGAACTGAGGGTTTCCCTTATAAAAATGAGGAACTCAGTGCAATGCCCATTAGTCAGTCGCATGTTATCACCATGCTTTGAGAGATGAAAAAGAACGTTAAGGTGATCATTTATTTTTTTTTCCCATTTAAATTTAGGATTGTGCTCTCTAAAATAAGTACCAGAGGCTTAAACGTTAGGCACAGAGTTCAATTTATTTCTACATGAGAAAATAACGACAGGATAACCAGGAATACATAATCTGTTTTTTGCTGATTTGTTTGACAATCCCTACAAGAAATAAATGTATTTATTATCACAGAGTAACTTTTCAATGGGAGATGAGAGTATTAAGACTTTCCTTATAAAAAGCTTTATATCCAAAATCTCAATAAATAAAATTAAAATCTGTAATGACAGACAAGTATATCAACCAGGATGAAATACTTTCCCCTTCAAATCTCAGTATCTAAAAATTAAATCAGTCTTAACAAAAACAAGCTATTTTGGCTTCTTTCAAGTCATGCCCTAAATTACTATTGATTAGAGCGAGGAAAAGATTTCACCGAAGATAGACATTTATCAAGTGAATATCTCTATGTTCACCATCTTGTTCTTTACAAAGCTATCATTTATGAATGTTTCTGCTCTCTACAGTGACTTCTTACTTACTTGGACTTCAAGTAGGAATGTGAAATCCAGTAAAGGAACATGCTCATGAAAGTTAAAAGCTCCTTCTCAGCCCATTTCTCAAGCTCATTTTAGCCTTTGCAAGCTATGGTTAAACAGAATTGCTGGACTGAAAAGTGCTCACAGAAGACAAATCAATGTTGATTTCAATGTGTTTCTGAATATTTCCACCCTGCATAAGCCTGGCATCATGATACCACAACTGCACTGAACATCACAGCTGATGCGAATGCTGAAGGAGGAAACACTCTACCTATGGAATCTACGCAGTACAAGAATTTATTGTCTTCAGAGGTTTTGATCACCTAAATTTCATGCAACAGCCACAGACGTAATTTCATGCAACAGTCACGATTTCAGTAAACTATTTGATATTACTTCAGAAGGATTACTGGTTTGGCTAACAGTTACTGAAGAAAATGGAGATTATCAGGAGAAAAGTAAAGGAGAGAGAAAGGTAGCTCAGTTAGAGATGACAGAGTTGAAAATGAATTATGAAGCTGAAGAAGGTTGAAGGAACTATTCTTCTTTGGCAATACCACTTGTTTGTTTTAACTTTCACAAAAATATGATACTAGATAGTAGAGCATTTTCAGTAGACACAGGAAATACCGCTCAGGGAAAAAGAACATAAACAACCCTGAGATCTTGGAAAAGTCAGTATTAAGAAGTGCAAGGTACAATGAGGTACATTTACAACAAGGTGAGATTTTCTGGCACTACCCGTCAGCTTCTTGGCTGGAACACACAAGGAGTAAAACTCAGTGCCTCTGCTTGCTTGCAGGCTACGGGCCATCCATGAGCTACAGCTGTGAAGATGAGCACAGCCCAAGGGCAAAGCAGGTGAAGAATCCCAGGAGAAGGGAAGAATTTAGGCAACTGTATTTGGGGAAACGTCTAGAGGACTGTACACCGCTCCTGCCTCCCATATTCAGGAAAGGCTCCTGTCAAAGTGCTGAGAAGGACCACAGAGATCAAAAGAGGCACAGGTGGGACTGCACCAACCTCATCTTATTCAGAATCACAAAGTCGTGGCTCAAAAGGGGATCTGACTGCTGTCTAGAACACCATTATGGCAAACACCAGGGAGGTGGAAGGGAAAAATTTAAGGTAAAGGATTCTTGGCACACAAAACCAGCAAGAAGTTAGCTATGAATATCTTTAGGCTAGAAATGAAAAAAAGGCTCCTGACTGTGAAAGCAGCGAGTATTTAAGGGCAACCTTCCAAGAAGTGTGGGGAGGTCAAAACCTGAATTACGAATAAGAAGATGCTCTGTTCTTATAAAGAAGGCTACACGCCATGGTTCCCATTAGGGCAGAGACTGCAGTGGAGAGCTAAGGAGATTTGTGCTGTCTGGTATTGTGCCCTGTGGAGAGAAACTTATCTTTTTTGAGGAGAATTTGTGTGAACTTGCCAACACAGTTAGCTGATCTCTCTTAAAGCGGGGAAAATCGACTGGTTTCCCATTCAATCTCCAGGGAAGGGTCCTGGGTAGGGGTCTCGGCTCTGAGGTAGGGAGACGCAGATGCCCTGGCCCTGCTCCTGTGGGAGGCAGGATGCAGTGATCTGCTTGAGCCCTGCTGCCTTCCTCATCCTCATCCTCATCCTCATCCTCATCCTCATCCTCATCCTCATCCTCATCCTCATCCTCATCCTCCCTGCAGTGCCTCTGCTCATCCCAGTCCTGCTCATCCCTCTCTGACACCAAGGAGCAGGGAGGGAAGGGGTGGGAATAGGAACATGGATGTCAGGGCAGGAGGCCAAGGGTCTCATCTAAGGTACAGAGACCTCATGCTGCACCTCTGTAGTCTAATACTGTCCCAAATCTACACCCAGCAAAACGACACTGGTTTTATTCCTTAAAAACAAAACTGCTATTCATGGTACTTGAAGCTTTCCTCCGTCCTTATACTGTCTGACCCCTCACACTTAAGCACCTTTTTGATGGTTGGGAAAAGAAAAAAATAACTACACTATATATTCTTTTCTAATAAAAACGACAAGTTAACACTAACACCTCATGTTTTTATATCTACAAAAGGATATAAATTGTGTTTTAGCCAAAGGCTGGATTGTTTTTCTGAACATCATCATTTTCCACATTAATACCTATTTTACAGTGCATTGGATATTTTTCTTTCTCTTCCTTCTTACAGCTTTTTGGATATCTTTTAGCCCCCACTCCCAGCTGCTTCTGTGGGCTGTGCTGCTTAAAAGACAATGTTGGGGAATCTCAAACCATGCATCAAGTCCTACCTGTCAGAAAGGAGCAGGGTTCTAACACTAGTGTGGTGGGATTACGCAGGCAGGCCACAAATCAGAATTAGAGCAGGACACAAATCAGAAGCAGGAAGGCCAGAAGAGAAGCAGGGAGATAGAAAAGACTTTGTTTCATCAGTGAACCAGAAATGCCCAGTGCGTCCTTATTTCAGTATCGATCTCAATTTGATCTCTGCCAGGCTGAATGTCCTACCAAGGAACAATCTCCACTCAGCCAAGGCAGCATTATACACGATGCCATAAGCAAGTCCGGGCAAATGACTGCTCTGTCTATCAGCAATGCAGTGGAAAAATTTCAGATGAGAAATGTCTTTTGTCAGGCAAGAGTGGCTCAGGCTGTTAACAGCATGTCAAAGAGGAATGATTTAAGGGGCTGCTAGCACCAGTTCAAGGTGGACAGTGGAGCACAGCTGTGTCTGAGCTCTGCAGTGGTGACAAAAAGGGAAGTCGCTGCTGAAAATTTCTCCTTTGAGTATGAGAGGCTCAGAGAGACCTGGCAAGCACACGTTTCTATCAGACTTCTGTCAAAGACAGCATGGCAGAAGATGAATCTGAGATTCTGTACAGTCTCACTCATTGAAAGGCCTCCAGTTTACACAAATTCTTTTGCATGTGTTTCTAAATTTAGTTAGCATTCTTCTACTTAGCCTTCATAAGTCTGCTAATAGATTGCCTATAACTCATCTTGGTTGCTATTTCCGCTATCTTTAAAAAAAGTTTTCAAGTACATTGCTTCTCACTCTTGCTCTTCCTCTGAGGCCTAAATGCTCAGGTGACTTTTACTTTCCTGGTCATCCAGGAGCCTGTGCCCTTCCTCTGCAATCACGCTGCCTCCCTATTGCACCCTGTCCACCTCCTCCTGTTCGGCTCTTTTGAACTGCTGCTATTACTCAGATATTGTCTCCAAAATCTGTTAAATATCAGGTCAAATCCACCTCTGTGCACCCTTCAGCAAGCTGACAGCTCATCCTGTAACACACACAGGTCTGCCATTTCCCTTGCATAGCCAAGGGAAACTGTTTCACATGTCTGCTGGAAACGAACGGTGCTCAGCATGACCAAGTCCACTGAGCTCTGTGAAATATCAGCATCACCCAAGGGTAGTAATCATTTCTGCTGCTGGACATCTGTGTAATGCTGTCAAGCATGCAGATGGGGATTCATCAGATGGAAATACCAGAGCAGGAGAGAGAGAGACTTAGGTGTATTTGTATACCTCAAGAGAAGAAGGAACCTGCAGTGCAATGCCATTTTTGCAACAGATAAATTCAATCCCTGGATGTAGTGAAGGAAGTACTGTTGTGCACAGAGATGATGCTGCACCAGGCTCCAGTTACATCAGACCCCAAAAAGCCTGACTACTATGTGCTGTAACATCAAACCTACACACTGAAACTTTTCTGGATTGACAGGCAAGCAAGGATTTTAGGAGAAAATGAAAATTCTCATTTTATCCAGGAAAAAAAAAAAAACATCTCTTAAATAAATAAAGGGATGTGCACAGAGAAAAGAACTCGCAGAATGATCAGGAGAATTTACTCCATTTTCAGTTACTTTTTCTTGAACATGGGTGCATACAATGGCACCTGGCAATAGAGTCTCACAGGGTGGCTAAAATCAGGTTCAGTCCTCCTGAGGAGAAATCTAGTAATGTTGAAGCCCTTGGGATTACAAGACTAAACATAAGGATTTATTGAGCTTAACAGGCTTGGAGGAGAAAAGTCTGCCATTTCTCAAGACACTAGATAAACATTTGCAATGGAGAAGATTGAAGAATAAATGAAAAAAACTCAAGTTGCTCCTAAGCACTGAAAAAACTTCCCAACAGAATCTCAGGACCAAAAACTGGCTAGTCTGACTGCTTTCCTGATTGGATCCATCACTATGTGAGAAGCTTTATATGTGTGATATCAGCAGCTTGGACTTGATGTTCCCAGTGTTTCAACCTTGTGTTTCTGACTTCTAAAGGAAACACAGCATTGCAGAACAAAAGCGTCTGAACGTGAACCCTGGAGAAGGTGGAAGCAAATGGCTGAATTTCACATTCAGGCGTCCTCAATGGGCTCCGAAAGGCAGCAGCCCCACAGAGGCAGGATGCTCTTTTCCGCGGCAGTGAGTCAACAGGACAGACGTGCGGCTGGTGCCTTTGCTCCACAGACCGCGGCGCGGCATCGATGACTCACACACAACACACAAGCCAGCCAGAGGAAAAGCCCTGATTTATGTAACCTGTACTCAGGTTTCACTACAGGCATGCATTTTTTTTCTGGTTCAGTCAGTAAACAAAAAGGCTGAGGCTTCTCCTGATGGCCAGGAGCAGTCAGTGCTCTGCTCCTGCCAGCTTGCAAGGATTAAACAAAGACAGAACAGTTTTCAGATAAAGCAATGCTGTTTCTGAACAAGAGACACTATCAGACGTACTGTCAAAGGTGAGATTCAACAGCAATAGCTCAGAAATATAACACTGATGAAGATGCTGACTTTTTCAACATCAAAATGACACTTGCTGGATTATTTCTTAGTGAGAGTTGGTTTAAGCTGCCTTATCCCAGATTTTAGAAGTTTTTATCATTGAATGTTAACAAAACGCATAAAACTGTGTGCAATAGCTGGTTATTTTCCATGCAAAAATATTACTAAGAGCAGTCAAGAATGTTAATTTACCAACTATCAAGTTATACAGATGACAGGGTGTACATAAACACATACTAGCACACTAAGTTAAGACAATGTTTTTTAGTGGAAAGCACACACATTTAACCTATTAAACAGTAGGGCAAAATTCAGAGCTGAACAGCACATGGACATTGCGTCCACGTGAAGCCGTATGCGCATTAGTTGCTGCTACAGCTGAGAGCCAACATCCTCTGCAACTGTTTAAAGGTCTATACACAACAAGTTGTTAAAGCAATCACTACGGAAAGGGCTGGATGCTACCTTGCTGCTTCTCATAGGGCTGATCTGTGTAGAACTGTAAAAGCAAAGAGGAAGTAATGGCGACTACTGAGTCCCCTAGGAAAGTATTATGTGGTAGTTTTAGCATTCACTGGCATTGACTGTATTTTTTTTAGAAAAATCCGAAAAGGGAATATTCAGGATTTCAACTGAGGCTTATTTTTATTCCTTGGCTGGTGAGCTGGCAAACAGGTTTGTTTTTCTATAGTCAGAGCATAATTTCTTCCTTCCCTTTGCATAACTATGAAATCAATAGAGGGAGAGACTGCAGGGTTACAATTATGTGCCATGAAGATGTGCCAGGCACAATGTGTTAAAAAAATCCCTAGGAAAATGCAGCTTTAGGAAAATAAACTTGCCAATACCCAAAGTATTCTAAAAATCAGGACAGCACCTGAAAACTGATCTAAAGAGCCTCAGTCTTGCAGGCAGTTCTACCTGCCTCCGTTAGAGTCTATTGGTATACCCTATTTGACGCTACATGTAGTACAAGAACTGACTATATGTCTCTGTTTACTGCACATTAGAATATATGAATCTGCCATATCTTAATCAATTCTTCTAAAAGAGCTACTTTTTTTTCATGAGAAATGACAAAATCAAAACATCAAAAAATTCTTTCTTTCCCCTCCATCAACCCATGGGGTAAAGCAGAGGCTCTCGTGGCTCCTGGTGAGGCAGCAGGGAAGCTGCTACTTGGGATGCTTTGCAGTGAGGAGGATGGCGCTGGCCTCTTTTCAGTGGTGGACATCGACAGAACTAGAGGAAACGGCCACAAACTGAAACACCAAAAGTTCCACAGGAACTTAAGGAAAAATTTCTTGACCGTGAGGGTGACAGAGCCCTGGCACAGGCTGCCCAGAGAGGCTGTGGAGTCTCCTTCTCTGGAGATCTTCCAAACCCGCTTGGCCGCAGTCCTGAGCCACCTGCTGTAGGTGACCCTGCGTGTGCAGGGGGGTTGGACTAGATGATCTCTAGAGGTCCCTGCCAACCTTAAGCATTCTATGATTCTATGCCTCTGCCTGGGTACCTCTTTCTGCAGGGAGCAAATGCACTGGTGCGATGTGGCAGCAGGTGCCGGCACTGCCTCCCACTACGAGGCTGCGGGCCCTGCATGAGATTTCCCACCTCCGGAAGGCAGGAGCTGGTCCGGGGGCAGGGACTCAACCACCAGCACCTTGGCCACCGCTTGGCTCCAGCCCTGGCGGGAGCAGAGAGCTTCACGGCTCTGATGCTCACCAGAAATAACCAGAAAAACAGCTTTTTTTTTGCCTCTCCGGGACACAGCCTCAGTGTCTGCACTCCAACTTCAGCCTGGTTTGCCCAGGCCACAAATTTAATTTGAATATTGGATTTCAATAAGGTCTATTTATTTAACATGCAGAATGGCTTGGCCTTAGCAGAGGATTTATTTGGATTACAAAATGGAGCTATCTTATTAAATCACATTAAAACAATTTTCTGTGTTAATCAATATGTAACTTTTGTATACTCAAAGTCAGTGTTGACACCTAAGAAGTAAGGCCAGTGGTGATTTCCAAGAAAAACCTGCATCTAAATTGTCTCTAAATTAAGAGACTAATTATCAGAAGGAACACTGGGCTCTTGTTTGTCAGTAACGGTCTCCTGCTTACAAAAAGAAAAATCCAAATGAAATACCAGATAAATACAAAAAGCAGAAGAAAATCTCTGCTAGAGCATGAAGAGGAAGAGCCAAACCAAGCTCAAAGTGCCCTTCTGCACTCATGTACAAATAGACTCCATCAGTTGTCTTTAAATACCATGACTAGCTAATCAAGAAAATGAACCTTGCCCACAAAGTCACTCTCAAAGCTGTCTACCTTGATGAGAGGTCCCAGTGGCAGAAGATCCCTTTAGAGCACCTTACCACAATCTTCAGTTTGTTCAGGACATGACCACTGTGGCAATAAGAAACTTCTCGCCGTGCAATGACTATCCTATCCTATGCACCATTTCCTTTGAAGAAGCAGGCTCTGCAAAGCTTCTGTGACTTAAACCTGACACAAACGACCCTCATCCATGGGAACAGGAAAAACAGAGCCTTGGATTGTGGCTAAGTGACATGACAAGAATGAAGGGGAGCTACAAGGTACCCAACATTTGACTTAGTGGTTCTTTGCCGTCCTTTGCAACCTGGATACCAGATCTCAATTCAGGGTAAACATCACTAGGGTTTAGATGATCATTAGCCATCTAGCGCAGCCAGAACCTTGCCGATGTTTGACTAAAACCATGTAAATTATTAAAGAAACCTGTAACATCTTTAAATTTGGAAAAAGAAAAGAACTCACCTTCTCCACAAATTGCAGAAGGAGTGAGGGGCATTTTGCAGGGACAGGTATGAAAAAAAGTATAGAAGATTTCAGAGCTATAATATCAGACATTACTCACTGGACCCCATGCACTAGTACATTATTATTTTGTTAAGACATACTATGAAAATAAGCCAGTTGCTCTAAACATAAGGTCCTGTAAATCTGTGTCCTTTCAGAAACAAATGTTAAACACAAATGCTGGCATTACCAGGCTATCAGCATCCCAGGAAAAGCAATAGCTTGACAATATCAAGAGCACAACTTTTGCTTGAATATTTCACTCTCATGTACTTTTTGGTAATTTAAAATAGCTTTGAAATATTTAAGTATAAGATTAAGAGGAAATGAAAATAATTAGCAGTTGAAGAAAACTACACTACGTAAGATGCTACAGAAAAGAGAGCAATGGACCCGAAGCTGGCTCTTTTATCTTCCTACATTTCACACACATCTTGTTGTAGTTGTCTGCAGACCATGCGTGTGGGAGGGTCCACTTTTGTTGGAAGTGGAGAGCATTTTCAGCCCTCCTGCCTTTGTCTGGAGTCAAGGATCAACTCCTCACCCAAACCCTCACCCTGAGTGCCAGCTCGGGTTCACAGGAGGAATCACAGAGAAGCTCCACATGGTATCTCATGCTCTGCGCACCCAAGTAAAGGATCCTGGTGAAGAAGGTAAAGCTTCCTGTGCCTGTCAGATAACCTCCTTCCCACATCTATTTCAAGACTCAGATATTCATAGAAAAAAT